>LPNX010158999.1:91302-120667 GCA_001517045.1 Pseudotsuga menziesii | reverse complement strand
TGGGGTATGAACATGTGATATAGTACAACAAGCACTTCCCAGAAGTACTTCCAAAGGTGTTTTTGAAGTCCGAACAAGTTAGCCCTGTCCGGTTCACCGAGCTCACTTGATAAAAACCACTAAGTACAACTTAGTTGGTAACACATACCATCCTCAGACAGATGGGTAGACAAAGAGAGTTAATTAGGTGCTTGAAGACATGCTTCACATGTATGTGATGGACAAACTGACCAAGTGGGAAGATTACTTACACTTGGTAGAGTTTTCTTATAACAATGGATAGCAGGCATCCTTGGGGATGAGTCCGTATAAAGATTTGTATGGAAGAAGGTATAGGACACCAATGACTTGGGATAACCCAGTGAACAGGATTGTGCTTGGGCCATAATTGCTCAAGGAAATGGAGCAAGAGGTTGTGAAGATCATGAAGAATCTAAAAGCAGCACAGGACAGACATAAAAGCTATGCAGATAAGCATAGGGTGAACAGGGAGTTTAGTGTTGGGGATCATGTTTACCTTAGAGTGAGGGAAAAGAAGAGTTCCTTAAAGCTTGGGAGTTGTGCCAAGCTATCACCAAGATATTGTGGGCCGTTTGAAGTACTTGAAAGAATAGGGCCAGTTGCATATAGAATTGCATTGCCTACTAGTACTAGAGCACATAATGTTTTTCATGTTTCTTTACTTAAAGGATATGTACATGCTCCTAACCATGTGATAAATTGGGATGTGATTCAGGTGAAACTTGAGGGAGAGTTCCAAATCGAGCCAATGCGCATCCTCAACAGGAAGGTCACAATACTCTGGAATCGGGCCATAGGGAAGGTAAAGGTGCAATGGGAGCACTATAGACCTGAAAAGGCTACATGGGAGCTAGAGGATGCCATGCAGTTGGCACATCCATTTTCATTCAATTCTGCAGAACAATAAGGTGGTACTAGTGTAGCATTTTGTTCAAATTTTGTAAAGCACTGAGGACAGTGCTATTGAAGGGGGAGGGGAATGTAACAACCCAGTTTTGACCCCGTTGCATTAGATGTATATGATGTATATATTGTAAATAATCACGGTGCGAAGCTAAAGGCCAAGGCCCCACCATCGATTGGTTATGCTATGTTTTGGATTGAAATTGTCACCAATGGTATATCGGGGCATGTGGCATACATATCAAGTTTTGTCAACATGTAAATATACATATTTAATTAAACGAACCCAACCAGCTATGCTCACTACAACCATAATGAAAAGGGCATGATTTTCCAAGGGTAAGGGGGGGAATTGTCAAACCTTGAGCCATGAGGGAAAAAGCCGTGTGTCAGCGCCTTGTCTTATCCAACTACCACCATTAATAGTTTTGCTGTTAGTTGGGGTAGTTATGGCTGGGGAGTGGAGTGTGGTAGGACTATTAGTCCTTGCCCACACATACACTCCACCAGTAGGCTGACCCTCACGTTGGAAAGGAAACCACCACTACCATCTCTCCATGCGGACTCTCCCGCACTCTCTCGACTATGTCATTCTCTCCATTGTTAGTTCATCCTCACATAGGAACGGTAGTTCTGTTCATTTTCTCATGCACAGGATTCTTTCCTATTTTGGTCTCACACAACCAAGAGAAGGAGCTGTTTCCACTGTCATTCACATTTTCCACAAAGAGGAATCTGGTGTGTTTCCATCCGTATATTGGGATCTAGTGTAAATTTCCCTCACGCACAGGTTGGGAGGCTAATTTTCCTTCCCCATTCATGGTCTGTGTAATTCTTTCCGGTGGCTTCGATGTCCAGGATGGACTGTTGTTTTCCCCACGTTGTTGGTGGTGTCTATTTTACATTTTGGGATTGTTGTAAGCTGTTTTGGAGTCATTTTATCCATGATAGGGCCAAGAACGACCCAGGAGTTTTTTTCCTTACCCAAGCTGTGAATCGCTTGTGTGACTACGTGTATGCAGTGGTTGGTATTCGAACTATGTTGGGAGCAGGGATGGGGCCTTGGTTTTCTTGATAAACCTGGTCTGTTTGGAAACCACACATACAAAGCTAGAGGGTTTCCTTTCTTCTCCACAACCCCTGAATAGCACTGGAAGGGAAGTTAGGGCCTGAGGGACTGTGTAGAAAAGAAGGGACTGATTCCTTGTGTTGGGTGTGTGTGGGTGTCTTAGAAGTCAGTCTAGTTCTAGTGTAGGTGTTCCTAGCTTTGTAATGGGCTCACCAGCTTAGCATTTAGCCTTTCCTAGCTCCTAGATGGCCTGATAAACCCAAATGTGTTGGCTTGGTTGATCCATCGTTCACCTAATAAACCCAACTGTGTTGGATTGGCATGTTTTGTTATCGTTGGCTATGTGTAAGCCTTCTAGTTCCTTATTCCTTGGGGAATCATTCCTGGCTCAGGGGTAGCATGCTGGCCTATGGTTGGGTGGAACGTTGCAGCGACATAGCTGGTTGTGGGACAAGTTCTTTATAAGATAAGTAATCTTGACTATTTTACTCCTGCAATTATATTTACTATTAATAAATTATGATGAAAATGTTGAATGAATGAAAGTGTGTTTGCTTTTGCTATGTATGATAAATAATTATGTATCTATGCATGTTATACTTCAATGCATTTTATTCAATTTTTATGAATGCACATGTTCATGGGGCTGGTTACCTGGATGTTTAATGTTATGGTAGCATCCTCTTCATCAGTCAGAGGATTGGGGATGTTACAGCAAGAGGACGCTACTAAACACCAAACATATGAGCATCTAGCCCCCATGAACATTGAAATACATACATATAATGCTGAAGGATGATACTTAAAAACGTAAAACATATTACGAAGCATTAATCATTCATATACATAGCGGAAGAAAAACAACATGCATTCATATTCAATTCATCATTCAACATGTATATAATCATTCATCAATGGCAAATGTGATTGTAGACACAAGTTAGGAAAGAGTACTTATCTTATCGAGAACTTGTTCCACAACCAGCTACATCGCTACAACATTCCACCCAACCATAGGCCGCATGCTCTTTAATCTCTCAGCAACGCTACCACCCATGAGCTGGGCATGATTCCCCAAGGAATAAGGAACTAGCAGGCTTAAATATAACCAAGGATAACAACAGCATAAGGGTACACAGTTAAGCCAAGCCAACACGGTTGGGTTTCTCAGGTGAACAACGGATCAGCCAAGCCAACCAATTTGGGTTTATCAGGCCATTCAGGAGATGGGAAAGGCTAAATGATAAGCTAGTGATCTCATTAAAAATCTATGGACACCGACACCAGAACCAACCTGGCTTCTAGAAAACCCACACACACCCAACACAAGCAAATCAGTCCTTTCCCTACAACATAGTCCCTTAGACCCTGATCTCCCTTCTAGTGCTATTCAAGGGTTGTGGAGAAGAAAGCCAACTCAATAGCTCCATCTGTGTGGTTCTCAACCCACCAGGTTTATCAAGCACCTCAGGCCCCTCATTCGGTTCGAGGACAAAACCACTACATGCATACAACCAAACAGCTATTTGAGCTTTAACAGGGGAAAACCACACCTAATTCATTCTTCGTCCTATCATGGCCAAAACAACTCAATGGTAACCTACAACTACTCCCAAAATGTGAGAGAGAACATAGCGAATAAAATGTAGGTGAACTCAGAGCAATCGAACAGCGTGGGTAAAACCACGGCCTCGGCTCTACAATGAAATGACAGCCAAAGTTACTCAACCTGAAAGTGGAAGAGTAAACAGACTCTCAGCATGGGCATAAGCAAAACATGCAACCTACAATAGCTAATTCACAAGGTATATCACAACCAACAAAATATGGAAAACAACATCCCATGAACAACAACAGTAAACCACAACAATCCTTCACAGTCCAGCAATTGTGGAGGCAAAAACACCGACCCTATACATGATCAAGAGGAAATAACACAACCACATACTAGTAAATGGTGTGAGAGAGAGAAAGGAGAACCCCAAAACAAGAAATCGCACCCCTTCTTAACTCATCTCTACATGAGGAAGATGAACCGACCACCTGCGCATCCCTACATTAGAGTGAACCCAATGGCCAAGAGAGTGGCGTAGTGATGGTTCCCTTACCCATGTGAAGGTGGAGAGATGGCTGGTGGAGTGAGCATGTGGCAAAGACTGACAGTCCTACCACCCTCCACTTCTAGCAATAACTGCCTCAACAACTCAATAGAACATTAAATTGGTGGTTGGATGAGACAAGGGAAGGTGAGCAAAACAAACAGGATGATGACACATGGATTTTCCCCCCATGGGCTCAAGGTTTAGCATCCCCCCCTTATCCTTAGGAATCATGCCCCTTCTCAATTTTAGTTGCAGTGAACATAGCTGGTTGGGTCATTTAATTAAAATGGATAGCTACATGATGCCACAATGTTAATATGTGTTGTATGTCCTGATATACCATCAGTGACAATTCCAATTGCTAAACATAACAAAACCAAATCGATGGTGGGGCCTTGGCCTTTAGCTTCACACCATGGTTAATTACAATACATATATATCATGTATATTTAGTGCATCGGGGTCAAAACTGGGGATGTTACATTCCCCTCCCCCTTCAATAGCATTGTCCTTAGTGCTTTATAAAATTGAACAAAATGATACACTGGTATCACCTCATTGTTCCACAGAATTGAACAAAAATGGATGTTCCAATCGCATGGAATCCTCTAGCTCCCACGTAGCCTCTTCAGGTCTGTAGTGCATCCATTACACCTTTACCTGCCCTATGGCTTGGTTCTGGAGCATTGTGACTTTCCTATCGAGGATACGAATTGGCTCAATTAAGAACTTCCCATCGAGTTCCACCTGAATCACATCCCAATTTATCACATGGTTAGGATCATGTACATGTTTCTTAAGCAAAGAAGCATGAAAGACATTATGAGCTCTAGTACTAGTAGGCAATGCAATTTTATATGCAACATACCCTATTCTTTCAAGTACTTCAAACATCCCACAATATCTCAGTGATAGCTTAGCACAACTCCCAAGCTTCAAGGAACTCTTCTTTGCCCTCACTCTGAGGTACACATGATCCCCAACACTAAACTCTCTGTTATTCCTATGCTTATCTGCATAGATTTTCTATCTGTCCTGTGCTACTTTTAGATTCTACTTGATCTTTACAACCTCTTGCTCCATTTCCTTGAGTAGTTTAGGTCCAAACACAATCTTCTTCATTGAGTTATCCCAAGTCACTGGTGTCCTACACCTTCTTCCATACAAAGCTTCATACGAACTCATCCCCAAGGATGCTTGTTATCCATTATTGTAAGCAAACTCTACCAAGTGTAAGTAATCTTCCCACTTGGTTGGATTGTCCATCACATACATGCGAAGCATATCTTCAAGCACTTGATTAACTCTCTCTGTCTTCCCATCTATCTGAGGATGGTAGGCAGTGCTGAAGTTTAGCTTTGTACCCAAATCTGCAAAAAACCCCTTCCAAAAATTGGAAGTGAACTTGACATCTCTGTCAGAGACTATTGCCTTCAGTAACCCATAAAATTTCAAAATCTCCTTCATGAAGATATTTGCAATATCATCCATCTTATGCGTAGATTTTACCGGTATAAAATGCGCTTCCCTTGTCAACTTGTCTACCGCAACCATGATGGAGTCATGTTGTTTCCAAGTCATCAACAATCCTGTAATAAAATCCATGGAAATAAATTCCCATTTCCATTTCGAAACTGGCAAAGGATGCAACAAACCTGTTGGATGTTGATGCTCAACCTTTACCTATTGACATTTCATGCACCTTGAAATGTGCTCATCCATGTCCTTTTTCATTCCTATCCAAAAGTACTGCTTTCTAGCGGTAGAAATTGTCTTCTACTATACTGGGTGACAAGAATACAGAGCTTGATGGATTTCATCCATAACAACTCTCCTGAAATCCACTACATTTGGTATATAAATTCTACCTTTGTAAGTGAGAAGTCCATCTTATTCCAATTTATATCCTTCATACTTTTTCCCAAGACTTTGTTGCTACAATTTGTTTGTTACCTATTCATACAATTCATCTCCGGCAACATGATTAACAATCTGCTACCTCAAATGTGAGAAAGAAATCTAGAACAAAAAATCTATCGCTGAGCATCTGAACCCTAGAGATCTGAGCACTGTCTGCAACGCTGAGGGCTCCTGCCGCTGGCCGGCGACCCTGCCAATGGATCCTCTTGATCCTTCTGTAGAGGATCGGTTTCAGAATATTGTGGCCTCCCTGCCCCTCATCCAGGCATCCACGACCCCTTCATCTTGGTTTGTCAAAAGAGCAGATGTTCCAGAAGTGAAGCTTAGCTCCGCAGCTTCGAAGAGGAAAGTAGTTTCCCTATCTGAGAAAGGGCTTATTGGATTGTTCACCGGTTTGTGGCCATCCCCGTGCTCTATGGAGGTATGGCTGAACAAAAATTGGAGAACCCTAATACAGGGGGAAGTTCAACAAATATTCTGTGGAAAAGGATACTTTGCCTTCATTTTTGAAAAAAAGGAGGACCGTGATTTGATCTTCAGGAACGGGCCTTATTTCATGGGGCCAAGAGGTATGTATCTGAACAAATGGGATCTTTCTTTTAACCTACAAAAATATATCCCAAAAGCAGTCCTCGTCTGGGTTAAGCTCTCCCACCTCCCTCTTCACTGCTGGAATGACGAGGACTTCCGAGCCATAGGAAATACCCTAGGAAAGTATGTAGACAAGTATGAGCCAAAAGCCCCAATGTTCTCTTGCGCCCGCATCTGTGTTGAAGTTGATCTTGAGAAAGGACTACCGAAGTCCATCATTCTCTCCATAGATGGATGGAACCACCTGCAGACTGTAGATTATGAGAAAATCCCCTTTAAATGCAAATATTTCCATGAATACGGCCATTTCGCCAAATCATACCCAAAAAAACCTGAGAAACCCATCTTGGAAAATCCTGTTAATGAGGGTTGGAACATTGCAAGCGGAAAAAAGACCGTTAAGCCTACAAAACAGTAGAGCAACGTGGCAAAGAGAACCTCCGAAAATAGATTTGAGGCCTTAGAGGAGGAAACACCAGAAGAGGAAAATAGTGAAGTCACCCCTGAAATGGCTCAGCAAAAGGACAAAGAACCCCAGGTTACAGGCACGCAGCATCAGGAAAAAGAAGTTCAGGAAGAGGGTGTTGAGTGCCTTGTGGAGAGGAAAGATCCGGTTCAAATTTCTGAAGGGTCAGTCACAAGATCAAGGGAAAAATCAAGCTCGGAGGAAGTAACAGACACCCCGATAGAAGAACAGGAGCCGTTATCTAGAAAAGGGAGGAAATCCAACAAATCCATTAGAGAACAAGAGGCAGCTAGAGAAAAGGCAGCAGGAAAACAGTCTAATCTAGACTTCTTAGTCAAAACTTCGCAAGCAAGTAAATACCTTCTAAGTGCTGAAGAGGAAAAAAAGGAGAAAGACAAGGCTCTTAAACAACTCAGGAAATAATGAAAGTAGTCTCTTGGAATTGCAGAGGTTTGGGAGGATCTTAGAAATTAGACATTCTCAAGAGATTTAAATCAATGGAAGCAGCCTCCATCCTTCTCATCCAGGAGACAAAAAAACCAACTGAAGACAACATTGAAACACTCAAAATAATTTGGACAAAAGGAACAGGAATAGCCACCAATGCAAACGAAGCCTCTAGAGGGATTCTATGCTAGTGGAACAAAGATCAGTATGAAATGATCACTGCAATAGAAAATAGAAATTGGCTACTCATAAAGCTTGAGAGCAAAGAAAGCCAAAATTTTTTTTGGATCGGGAATGTGTATGGCCCAACTCTAAATGTAGAGAAAGACAGATTCTAGGACTTGCTAGAGGAGCAATGTGAAGATAAAAATCTCATTCCTTGTTTTATCGTAGGGGACTTCAATGTAACCATATCTCCAGATGAGCGTAGAGGAGGAATAAAGGTAAGAGACCCATTCGGGGAAAGGCTAGAATACCTCATTTCTCAGTGGAGACTCACAGATATCAAACCAAAAAATGGTATCTTCACATAGAACAATAAACGAGTAGGACCAGGCCATATTGAAGCTAGATTGGATCGATTCCTGGTCAGCACTCATCTCATCTCTTCTTACTCGGAAACAAAAAATTTGTGCTCTGTTGTCTTTTATCACAAGCCTATAAGTCTCTTTTTTCCTCCAGAGGAAAACCTGGGACCGCTCCCTTTCAAGTACAATCGGATCTGGTTGGAGTATGAAGGAGTCAAAGACATCATCAACTCTGCCTGGCGATGCTTCATTCCAGGATCCCCAGCGTTCTCATGGGAACAAAAGATAAAAAGAGTCAAGGCAGCCCTCAAAGCATGGGCCAAGAATCAATTCCAAGAACCAGCGCAGCAAAAGGAAAAAATCACCCAGGAAATGGAGACCCTTCAAGTAGAAATGGAGACAAGTCAGATCACCAAGGAGCACCTCATGAAGGAGACAAAGCTGGAAACAAACCTGCAGAAAATATTAAGGCAAGAAGAGGAAGGGTGGAGGCTCCACTCACGCATCCTATGGCTCAAAGGGGGAGATCAAAACACAAAGTATTATCAAAACCAATGCAGAGATAGGCAACGATGGAATACAATAAGAGAGCTCAAAGCTGAGGATGGCACTATCATCCAAGGACAAGCGGCTATCAGCACCGAGGTAATAAATTTTTTTGAACATCTGTATAATGATGAGGAACATGTCCCTCAATGCATTATGGAGGAAATGGTCTCTGACATTCTCCTTCTCATCAGTCTTGAGGAAAGTCTTAGCCTTGAATCACCCATTTCGAAAAATGAAGTCAAGAAAGCCATCTGGAGCCTACATGCGGATAAGGCCCCAGGCCCGGATGGCTTCCCTATTTGTTTTTATAGAACCTTTTGGCCCCTTATAAAGAAGGATCTGATGCTCCTCATTTCCTGGATGGCAAGAGGTAACATGGGAGGAGCTACCAATTCCACTTTTCTGGCCCCGATTCTGAAAGAGCACAACCCTACTACCGTTAAAAAATTCCGTCCCATATCCTTGTGTAATGCTTCGTATAAAATATTCTCCAAAGTTTTGTCACTAAGACTCAAGCAAATTATCCCCTCTCTTATCTCCCCAAACCAGGGTGGTTTCATTTCAGGCAGGCAAATAAGTGACAACATTCTCTTGGTCCAGGAGGCAATCCACTCTAGTAACAAAAGGGGTGAACCCGGAATGGCCATTAAACTAGATCTGGCCAATGCGTTTGATAGGCTGAGACACACCTTTATTGTCTTGGTTCTGCAAAATTTTGGGTTTCCAAATGTCTTCATCAAACAAGTCCAAGCATGCATCACCTCTCCATGGATCACCCCTCTCATAAATGGAAGACCATCAGAGTTTTTTAAAGCCACTCATGGATTAAGGCAAGGATGCCCGCTCTCTCCCTTCTTATACATCTTGGTGGCTGACTCCCTTAGCAGAAAAATGCTCAGAATTCAATCTGAAGGAGCTCTTCTAGGCCTCTCCTTCAGAAGTGGAGTTTCTCCCATCAATCACGCCTTATTTGCTGATGACACTATCTTGCTTGGGATAGCATCCACCCAAATTTCCAGAAACCTTCTCAGTCCTCTAGAAATATTTCTTCAATTCTCTGGAAGCTCAGTAAATTTGAATAAATGCCAAATATATGGGTGGAATTTCCCATCAGCAACTCTCTATCGCATATCCCAAATTCTGCAAATTAAAGCCAATCCCACTTGGACCCACTTCATCTATTTAGGCATCCCCATTGTCAAAAAGCTATCGGTCTCTTCAATGTGGACTCTGGTCATACAAAAGATCAAAGCCAAAACTCATTCCATGGGATAGAAATGGTTAAATACAGCAGGAAAGACGGTCTTAATTCGATCCATCCTCTCCTCTTACCCTATTTACACCAGCTCTATGGTCCTAGCTCCCAAAAACGTCATGAACAGTATATGCAAAGAAATTAGAAAATTCTTGTGGCAGGGAGGAAAGGTCCAGACAAAAAAATTTCATCTAGTAAAATGGGACATGGTCAAAAAAGCTAAAAGGCATGGTGGTATAGGCATCAGAGATCCTGAACAGATGAGCAGAGCCATGGGAGCTAAAATGGTTTGGAGACTAGTCACAGGAAAAAAAGAATGGTGGAAGGAAGTCATCTAAAAAAAATACATTAGGAGGCCCAGATCAAAAATGATGGATAACGCATGGGTAGGAAAAGGCACCACCCTCTGGCAATTATGCAAGGCCTTGCTTAACATAATTAAGGAAGAATTATACTGGATTCCCGGCAATGGGAAAAGGATCAACATATGGAAGAGCAATATCCTGGGACATACCTCTCGATCCACGCTACCAGATCAGGCTCCTCTAGCAGATTGGGTGAGTGAGCAGGGGATCACCACCCTCTTCGACATCTCTCTTTGGGACACAAAAGGGATTTGGTCAGGTTAGAAGGAGCTCTCCCCACCAGCACATCTGGCTCTCGCGGAAAACTCTCTCCTTTCCTCTCTCCATGGTCTGTCCCCAACGCGTGTCTTATCGAAGGATCGAATCGGCTGGGGAAAAGCGGGGAAGTATAATGTTAAAGAAGGATACAAGAAGATATCCATGGAACCGATTGGAGCAGACAAGATATGGAAGAAGGTTTGGCACACCGATAGTATCTCTAAAGTAAACAGTTTCATTTGGATCCTTTTGCATAATAAGCTTCTCACAGCGGAAAATTTAAGAAAAAGAGGCATAAACGGACCCTCCCGGTGTCCTTTGTGTAATTCAGACGAAGAGACCATTAGCCATTTATTCTTTCAATGAAAAACCTCTCTGCTAGCTTGGAGGTCCACTCTCCCCTCAGGTATGGACATAAACTTTCCTGATTCAGCGGCTCAACTCCTCGAAGACTGGAATTCTCTCTTCCCTGGCTCCTTAAGCAAGAAATCAATCTTAAGTCATCTCTGGGCCTCTATTCCAAAGAATCTCTGCTGGCAAATCTGGCTCGCTAGGAACAACGCCATATTCAAAGAACAAAAAGTAGTCCCAGCTCGAATAGCTGCAAAAACTATAGGGATGATAGCAGAAAAGTTTGCTTCACAGAACATCAGCTTCCCTGATCAAGAGTCTATTCCTGAACCATACTCTTCTTGGTGAAAAAGTTTCCTAAAAGAAAGGAGCTCCCTTCAGTTCAAAAAAATCTCTCTTAGAGAAACCACAGCTAACAGATCCCTCCCTTGGGAAATTCACTTATCCAACAAAGATTTCAAAACTTGGCTCAGGGAGAAGAACTCCTATGCTTTCTTCTTTGATGGCGCCTCAAAAGGAAACCCAGGGGTGGCAGGAGTGGGGGGGATCCTTCTGGATCCCGGAGGACACATAGAACTAAACTTCGCTTGGGGATTAGGGAATAGAACCAACAATGAGGCAGAGTGGCTGGGGCTTCTTCAAGGTCTGCAGCTCCTTCATTCTCAAAATTACCAGAAGGTTCTCATTTTCGGAGACTCAAAGCACGTTATCTCTAAACTGATCAATGGATACCCCTTGGGAGCTGTCAATTGTCGACGCTTGTATAACAAAGTAAAGCTCCTTATGCACAATTCCTATGAACCTCTTCACATTCTCCGGCTCAACAACTCTGCAGCGGATAAAATGGCTTATTTGGGGGCCTCTCTCCCACAAGGTCACTACAGGCAAAACAGGAATCCTCCCATCACCAAATATATCCCTTAATGAGGTGTTGGATATTCTCTAATCAACACCATCTCAACAAAGAAAGAAAGTACCTTTGGTATGGGCATAGTTTGAGTATCAACTCTTCTTTTAATCCCTTCTCCCTTTTCTCCTTTAGCCTTCTTGGCCCCCCTTCCCTCTTTATATTTTTCTTCCCCCCACTCCTCCCTCCCTCCCTTCTCCTTATTCCTTACTCCTTCCCCTTCTCCGTCACCCAATGTCACCTAGAAGCTGGCCTCCACCTCGATATTCCATCCATCGGCTCCATTCATTTAATTGACAGTCATTTTCCCCATGCCGCGTGGCCTCCTCACCGCTCCCTCCACCTCCCGGACGCTACAGCATTAAAGGTCTCCAGGACTCGGGTTAATGGCATTTATTTCTCACACGCTCCAAGCTCCATGTATTCTCTTGGAAGCGATATTGATCTCCATACCATTTCAATTCTCGGCCCCGGGTTACATGAAGCTCTACGCATCCTCCTGAAGGTTGCTTCAGGCATTGGAGAAGGGGGTTTGCAAGGCCTCCCATGGCAGGCTCTCCCTCTTATTCGTTTTGTAGTGAAGGAACGGCTTGCACTAGCAGCATTTTCTCCTTGTTCATGTAGCTCTCTCACAGTGTCGAAGACTGTCACTATCGGCTCAGATTCTTCCAATTTCGAGGGTAATTTGGGTCGGAACCTGGTTTTAGGCTGTCACTGCTCAGGGTGGCAGGAAGGCGCGATGGGCACTATGGTTTGTCATAAACAAGGTAACTATTCTTTTCTTCAGGATCTTCTTGCGCTCAATCTTTGTATTATTCATCTTCAAGCCGTGAATGAAGTCTGTGACCCTGTCATCTCTGCCATCCAAAACAATTTCACTCGAATCAGCATATCGACAGAGGTAAGTAGAATGGCACAGGCGACAGAAAGTGCAGGTATTCTGGATATTAAAAATAATCTTCAAAGACTATATGAAATGCTTGCAATAAGTGTCATGGACAATAAGGAAATGTCTTAGGAGGTGAAGAGTATGGGCGAAACTGTGAGTTATACTTCCCTTCAGATTAGCAATCATGATGCCCGCATCGATGATAACGAAAGTAATCTTTGAGAAATTATGGGTAAATTCGACAGGATCCAAGAGGACCTTCAGCACTTCATGGCCATAAACCAAAGTAGCAGAGTTTATGTAGACACTGTTGAAGCTGTGCTTCCAATGGAGGAGGAGTCCGTAGCTCAACTAGGAAAAATCAGAGGAAACCCTTAAACTGGTCTCTTTAGTTTTGGTTGAATGTTTTTTTGTCTTCTAATATGTAATCAGTATGTCCGGGTATACACTACCCATGGTCTTAGATGTTTTGAACAAACACTGTGTGAAGTCTTTTGGAAAATCTCTTAGACAGGCTCTCCAGGCAGCATTTTTGATCTGCATATATACATTATAATACCATTACTGTAATGAATGGTTGTGCACAACTAGCTTTTATATATACCTCTTTTTAGTTTCTGTTAAAAAAAAAAAACAATCTGCTGCCTCAAATCTGATTGGAAAGTACTAAGAGATGCCACATGCATTTCTTGTACCTTCCTGCTGAGCACATCAACGACCTTGTTTTCTTTCCCCTTTATGTGCTTGATTTCAAAATCAAACTCACATAAAAATTCTAGCCATTTTGCTTTCCTAGCATTCAAAGTAGGTTGATCAAACAAATACTTTAGACCATAGTGGTCTGTCCTGAGCTCAAATCTTCTACCCATCAAGTAATGCCTCCACATCTTGAGAGCATGTATTGTGGTTGCAAGCTCTAAATCATGATTGGCATAGTTCTTCTCATGCTTATTTAGCTTTCTTGATTCATAGCATATCACGTGGTTGCCCTACATAAGGACTCCTCCAAGCCCTTGCTCACATGCATTGGTACATACCACAAAATCCTTCTCTGGATCTGCAACTTTCAATACTGGTGCACTGGTGAGAAGATTCTTCAACCGCTGGAAGCTTTCTTCAAACTTTGAAGTCCATTCGAACTTTGTCCCATTCTTTTGCAAAGAAGTGATGGCATGTGCAACCCTGGAAAATCCCTCAATGAATCTCCTATAGTATCCTGCAAGTCCCATAAAAGATCTTACATCCGTCACATTTCTTGGAGTAGGCCAATTCATAATGGCTTCAATCTTCTCAAGGTCCACAGATATACCCTCTTTTGAGATAATGTGACCCAAATACTGAATTCTATCTCTATAGAAGTCACACTTGCTCAGTTTTGTATACAACTAGTGTTCCCTAAGCAACTGCAATGTCAATCTCAAATGCTCTTCATGTTCTTCCTTATTCTTAGAATAAATAAGAATGCCATCAAGGAAAACAAGAAAAAACTTGTTCAAATACTTGTTGAAGACACTGTTCATAAGGCACATAAATGTAGCTGGTGCATTTGTGAGGCCAAATGGTACCACTACAAACTCATAATTCCCATACCTCATCCTAAAGGCTATCTTATCAATGTATTCATCCTTGGTTCTCACCTGATGGTAACCAAACCTCAAGTCAATCCTGGAAAATACCTTTGCTCCTCTCATTTGATCAAAGAGGTCATCAATCCTAGGCAAAGGATATTTATTATTCATAGTAACCTTGTTCAGCTTCCTGTAATCAATACATAACCTGAATGTACCATCTTTCTTCTTCACAAATAGAACGGGTGCTCCCCAAGGAGACACACTCAGTTGGATATACTTCTTTTCCAACAACTCTTGCAATTGCATCTTCAACTCTAGCATCTCTGGTGTACTCATCCTATAGGGTGTCTTGGACACTGGTGCTACTCCTGGCACTAGTTCAATGGTGAAATCAATGTCCCTCTTCAGAGGAAGCCCTGGAATCTCATCAGGAAACACATCCTTGAATTCTTGTAACACCTAATAGTCCTCCAACCTAGGAGTTTCCTCTACTGTTGGTTCCAGGATATGAGCTACACACAATTGGCAACCTTTCCTACATGATTTTTTCAACTACATTGCTGACACTTGTCTTACTAAAATTACCTTTGGAATACCTTTCACAATTACTGGGTTTCCTTCTTCATCTGTGCATTCAAAAGTCTTATTGTAATAGTCAAGCTTCACTCGGTGAGGTTCTAACCAATCCATTCCAATGAGAACATCATAGGAACCAAGCGGTAGAACATGTAGATCTACACAAGTGCTCAATCCATTCATGGCTAATGGACGTTTCTCTACCACTTCACTGACCTTTCTCTTAGTTCCAGTGGATAGCTCAACTAACCAAGATTTCCTATGCTTTACCTTCTTAAAAGTACAAATCTCCACTACTCTAAGAGTGATGTAACTGTGAGTGGAACCAGGTTCAATCAAAATAGAAATAGATTGTTCAACAATCTTACTTGCAACTTCAACCACAGTTGACTGATGATCTGCCTGGCGATCCTCCAGTGCTGCATAAATTCTAGGGACTTCCCTTGCTACTTGACCCACTGTTTCTGCTTCTTGAATATTGTAAGTTGGCCTTGCACTCTCATTCTCAAGTGGACAATATCTACGCAAGTGGGGTCCTTCACATTTCCAACATTTGAGTGGACCTTTATTCTGATGTGGCTCTTTAGGATTTCCACCTTTCATTCCAACTAGATTACTCGCAGCTTGGGATGGCTGCTTCTATTAATTCTTGAATCTAGAAGGTTTGAAACCTCTCCTCCTTTGGTCAAACTTCTCGTTATTCTTGTCTTTCCATGCCTTATGGTAATCAGGCTTACCTTTGCTTTGCTCATAGCAATAATTATCCTTCCTTATCACTTCTTCAAGATTTCTTGGTTCATAAAACTCAATTCTATCTTTGTAGGATTGAGGCAATCCACTCAGAAACCACTGGATCTTCACTTTTTCATCTCTGATGTACCGAACGTACCTCAGCAATTCCAAGAACTTATTAGCATATTCATCCATGGTCTGTTGTCCCAATCTCAGATCATGGAACTCCTTGATATTATAATCATAATGCCTGCCAAAGAGGTATTTCTTCTTGAAATACTTCTTGAACTGTTTCCACTTCAGTTTCCTTTCATTGATCCCCTTTACTTGCTTGAAGTGTTCCCACCAAATGGATGCTCGTCCATTCAGATTGAATATGGAAACTCTTGCCTTCATGTTTCCTAAATAATCCTCCACTTGAAAGTACTTCTTTACCCTAAGAAGCCAAGCTTCAGCTTCTTGTCCAGTCTTTATTTCACCATCAAATGTAGGAGGTTTAACTTTCCTAAATTCATCTCGAGAGTGATACCTATGGTGCCTTCTTCTTTTTCTTTTATGAGAAGATGAACTTGTATATCCATCGGATTCTTTAGAATCAGATGATCCACTAGAAGTCCTTATCCTTCACCTACTGCTACTCTTACTTCCTTCTATTTTTGCTGTACCTCGTCCAGAATCTATCTTTCTCTACAAGTCTATCAAGCTCTGCAACATGGCAGCATTCAACTGATGCTGCTCTTACTGGGCTTTAATCAAGCTTCTCATGGTGGCTACAACATTTGACAGTGTCTCTTGGAATATTCTTCCATTAGATTCTATCATCATTTCCATTACAAACATTTTCTCCCATGGAATCTCTCGAATGTTTGTAGGAATCCCAAGCATCATACCCATCATGGGTTCTCATGATTGAACCACCTCTTGCTTTACCACACTACTCTTCCAGAGTGCTTCTCTTGGAAGTTGTCTATAATTCTGCAAATGTATTAGTATCAAACTATTAGATGCATATAATTAATACGAATCAAAACTAATTACCTTCCTCTTTTGGAAAATTCATAAAACACAATTTTCCTTAAAACACAAATTTTTTCTCTCTTTCTGTTTAGCACTGTGACCATAGACAGTCTACTGAAATCTGCTGAAAACCTACTGAAAGATAGTTGAAAACTGATTGAAAAATCACTGAGAAATTCTCTCTAAAACCACAACTTCCTTTAGCCCAATCGGACCTCCTCCCAACTATCTTTCCAATACTTCGGTGGTCAAAATACCTAATTCAGCGCCGGTCTATTTTCTTATTCCTTTCCAGTGTTTCAGTAGCTAGAACATCTAAATTTCTCCGCTGTATTAGTGGGTCGCTTGTCTATTACCTTTCACCATATCAGGCCTACATTGGTCTATCATTCTGCAATGGTAGCCAATAATCCCGTTATAATTTCCGCAAACCAAAGCTTTGTCGGCGATAGAAGCGACATCCTACTATGGCATCAGACACTTAGTCCTCTAGGCATCCACAATGGAATTTCCACAAGTCCTAACTCTTTCGATCATCGGATCTATAATTTAATTGGGCGGTTGGTATCGACGAGTTAAACCTTAATACTTCTGTAGTGTTTGCACTCCCAATCACTATCGCCCCCGTAGTTATACATCAGAACTCGGAGCCATTATCTGCTAAACACCTTAGCATCGGTGAGTGGAATCCTAATGCATCGGAAAAATAGTTGACTAAGCATCCATAACTACGGTTCATATTCATTAAACCTTTTTCAATCAGTGATCCGATCCACTAACATTGCCCGATGTTTTCTTCACTAAGGCAAATTTTTGGAAATTTTCCTTCTTGTCTTTCACTGCGTCGGCTGTTGGAGCAACTATCCATTGGGCAGTTAGTCCATTAAGGAGCCACAACGGTGGACACGTCATCGACTAATTCTTGTCACTATTCATCGGTGATCAATACCACTAATTTCCACTGATCGCAGATGATTTTCTTTCCTTAGAAAATTTTTAAAAACTTTCACTCCACCGTCGCTATCGGCGGTGCAACAAAATACCATCTTATTTTTGTCGCCGATGTTTCGACGCCTCAAACAACTAATTTTCGACATTTATTTTACCTTTTCCCCACCACCGTATTAGCTCACCCTTCCTCTAACATTCACCAACGGCCGATGAGCACATAGAGGGATTTCGTAAATTTTCTTTCGACTGGCTTCCGCCGGGTGAGCTTCAAGCTAGCTCCTCCATAGAATAGAAAGAACTTCTCACTAAGTTTTCTGATGAGTTGACAAATTTGAAACTTAGAAACTTTTTGTAAATTTTCCTGTCATGATTTTCTGATCTCTGGTGGGTAGAAGGCAACCTGCCTCTGCTATCTAATCTTTCATGGCCCATTCAGGGCCATGCTGCAACTAGAGCTCTGATACCATTTTTTCACGTCCCCGACCCTTCGACCGGGCAAGAGGGCGCTACTAAACACCAAACATACAGGCATCTAGACCCCATGAAGATTGACATACATACATATAATGCTGAAGGATGATACTTAAAAGCATAAAACATATTACGAAGCATTAATCATTCATATACATAGCGGAAGAAAAACAACATGCATTCATATGCAATTTAGCATTCAACATCTATATCATCATTCATCAATGGTAAATGTGATTGTAGACGCAAGTTAGGCAAGAGTACTTATCTTATCGAGAACTTGTTCCACAACCAGCTACATCACTACAACGTTCCACCCAACCATAGGCTGCATGCTCTTTAATCTCTCAGCAATGCTGCGACCCCCTAGCTGGGCATGATTCCCCAAGGAATAAGGAACTAGCAGGCTTACACATAGCCAAGGATAACAACACCACAAGGGTACACAGTTCATCCAAGCCAACACAGTTGGGTTTATCAGGAGAACAACGGATCAGCCAAGCCAACCAAGTTGGGTTTAATAGGCCATTCAGGAGCTTGGAAAGGCTAAATGCTAAGCTGGTGAGCTCATTGGAGAGCTATGGACACCAACACCAGAACCAGCCTGGCTTCTAGAACACCCACAAACACCCAACACAAGGAAATTATTCATTTCTCTGCAACACAGTCCCTTAGACCTTGATCTCCCTTCCAGTGATATTCAGGGGTTGTGGAGAAGAAAGCCAACTCAATAGCTCCATCTATGTGGTTCTCAACCCACCAGGTTTATCAAGCACCTCAGGCCCCTCATTCACCACTCCAATGCAGTCTGAGGACAAAACCACTGCATGCATATAGTCAAACAGCTATTTAAGCTTAAATAGGGGAAAACCATGCCTGAGTCGTTCTTGGCCCTATCATGGCCAAAATGACTCAATGGTAACCTACAACTGCTCCCAAAACTTGAGAGAGAACACAACCAATAAAATGTAGGTGAAATCACAGCAATTGAACAACATGGGGAAAACCACGGCCTCCGCTCAACAATGAAATGACAGCCAAAGTTACTCATCCTGAAAGTGGAAGAGTAAACAGACTCTCAGCCTGGGCAGAAGGAAAACATGCAACCTACAGCAACTAATTCAGAAGGGATATCACAGCCAATGAAATATGGAAAACAATAGCCCATGAAAAACAACAGAAAACTATAGCAATCCTTCACAGTCCGGCAATGGTGGAGGCAAAAATGTTGACTCTATGCATGATCAGGAGGAAATAACACAACCACAGACTGGTAAATGGTGCGAGAGAGAGAAAGGTGAACCCCCAAACAAGAAATCACACCTCTTCTTAACTCAGCTCTGCGTGAGGAAGATGAACCGCCCCCCTGCACGTCCCTATGTGAGAGTGAACCAAACGGCCAAGAGAGTGGCATAGTGATGGTTCCCTTACCCATGTGAAGGCAGAGAAATGGCTGGTGGAGTGAGCGTGTGGCAAATATTGACAGTCCTACCACCCTCCAATTCTAGCAATAACTGCCTCAACAACTCAGCAGAACATTAAAGTGGTGGTTGGATGAGACAAGGGAAGGTGAGCAAAACAAATAGGGTGATGACACATGGATTTTCCCCCAATGGGTTCAAGGTTTAGCATCCCCTGCCCCCTTATCCTTAGGAATCATGCCCCTTCTCAATTTTAGTTGCAGTGAACATAGCTGGTTGGCTTATTTAATTAAAATGCATAGCTACATGATGCCACAATGTTAATATGTGTCGTATGTCCCGATATACCATTAGTGACAATTCCAATTGCCGAACATAAAAAAACCAAATCGATGGTGGGGCCTTGGCCTTTAGNAATTACAATATATATATATATATATATATATATATATATATATATATATCATGTATATTTAGTGCATCGGGGTCAAAACCGGGGATGTTACAAGAATGTGATCCAGGCTCCTAAATGCAAGAGTCGATCATATACAACTGGTGTTACATAATGTTGGCCTCAATAAGAGGATGAACACAATACTAATATGAAGAACTGATACATCGGACTCATGGCATTCTCATGGAATGCTATATCTTCATAATTGATGGTCTACTGGATCTGGAGAGGCACATAACTGTAAGGACTCACTAACGGAGAGTCAGAGTCCATGTGCTACATTATGCCGCATCAATTATGACTCTATACAGAAGCATTGCTCTGGGGCTTCTGAACATTGTCTCCAATGCAACCGATAAATCATAAGGGACATGAACCTATCTGGGTCCCTTCATAGACTCACCAATGTGCTAGATTCAAGTGACATCCAGGGTCTTTGACTAAATACTGCACAAACCAATACCCTATACGAATCTCAATGGTGTGATGATGTAGCTGGATTCGAGCATGTGAGACACAACCATCCTGAGAGGCATTTAAGGACTCCTCTCATGTGGTCCAAGGAACTCATCAATGAGGTTAATGAAACCAGGATACAGGGACCTCTAGGTCTATCCTTTGGAATAGATGTGTTGTCGTCGACAGAGGGAGATCTACAACTGACCAAGGCAATGGTGTTTCCTTGGCTAGAAGCGCGAGGGAGATAACCAAATGTGTGAGACAATCTTGGGACTGACACACTGAATGGGGAACAGGGGTATGGAATCACGAGGGACTCAAACTTTCTTTTTTCATAGTATGACGACAGGGTTGTGTTGGTCACTCTATATTCTAGTTAATTAAAACCATCATGCAGAATGCTCAATCTAATTGTCAACCCAGGGAAGTATTTTTATTTCAAAGATAATTCACACTATCTGTGATTAAATACTAAGTAGTTTATGAACTAAATAAACTGTCTTACTTATATATTTAGTCAAACTCCTCCCATAATTAAACTGATCTAAATTACCTATCTAAGAATTCAGAATTGCAATCACTTTCCTACAACTTCAATCCAGCAATGAATGATTCTTGAAATAAATATATAGACTTACTTTTGCAGAAATTTAAATCCTAATTTCCTAGACTATATGCAAATTCATTGTGACTAGTTTAATCCAACCTTAATCTAGGAATAAGAAATAATAGGAATTGAATCAAACAACTCTAAGCTATAGTCTACCTGAATTAGAAAACCTGAGAAAGACAAGTAATTGAAAGGAACTAAGGAAGAGCTTGAATGTTACAACTATCACACACATGCATAAAGGAAACTAACCTACATAGTCGATTGTCACCCTACACTGCTACAGCTTAAAGGACATGCAAGTACTGAATATTCAAGGAAACACAACGATTGAACATTACTGTTGCAGCTACTGAAACAAAAGCATATAATGTAACTTTCACACCATACAACCAATTAAACAAAACATCTAATTAAATCAGTGATCTCTGTGGGAAGGCAGGCCCAACCTTCAAACATAGACGCCAAAACTAACACAAGTTAAAACACAGAGATTTGAAGAATTCTGCTCCTTAGATTAAAATGGTGGAATGAAAGTACAGTCTCTGCTACAGCTCACACAGTAAAATATAATATTATCCAACCTCTAGCTCCAAATGCATCCTAGTACTTATACATCAACAATCGTAACCCCCACCCACTAATATCGGGAAGCCATGAAGATCTACAATCTTTAGGCTACCCTGTTACACGCATTGTTAGAGATGTGGGTGGAATAAACAGAAGCAGGGAATATAGGATATTCTATTTCTCAAGAGAGTAAATGAATGACATAACCAATTCAAGATATGCCCTGACGATTGCAGCTAACTTTAAATAGTGGTGCACTATTACAGCTAAGTCTATTGCAACCATGCCTGTTGCAGCCCACGTGGAATAATGACCCTTGGTTGGATCCGCATGTAAAAATGGAATTGGTAGGTCACAGCTGGTAGTGAATTCTCATCTCCTCTTTGGACTACTTGGACTGCTACATTTGTATTCTCTCATAGCTTACACTATCTTTGTAAAATCATAATGTGTTAGCATAATTCAAGAAGCAAAGCCCTGATTATAGAAAGCATAAGCATTAATAAGATGAAACAATAATTAATCAACTGAAGTAGACAAAGACTTCTAAACCCACAATGATTACTCAGTTGAATAATCAACCAATGGAGAATAATTCCATATTGAAAATATTAAATAAATATTAAAGATGAATGATGATAAAATATTACAAAGTGAGTGCCATATATATATTAATTGTAAGGAACTTTGTATACCATCCATGAAAGGATGTGTCATTTTAGAATAGTTTACTAATAACCATTTATTAATTATTAATTATTAATATTAATATATATTAATATTAATAATTAATATTGATATTTAATTATTTAAGTTTGTTACATTGCTTCTGGTTCAAGATGCTTTGTCCTCAAAACATATTTTATAAAACTAGTTTATAATTTAAATATTGTAAGTGAAATGATGGGTTATTTCGTAAAACCATGGGCTATTTCACTTTGTCTTTTTAACTTTTTCCCTTTTATTTATTTGTTGATAATTTTTTTTTATTTTTTATTCTTCACTTTTCCCTCTCAATCTTGCTTCATATTTGGACTGGAATTAATACTTCTTCAATGAAATTCAAAGGCCAAAGGCCAATTTTTGGTCAAAAACCAATTTTACAGAAACGAATATGGATGGCTAAAAGCCATTGTGAGGTCAAAGACCTAAATTCAAGGAAACCTTGAACATGTTTTTTAACTTTTCTTTTTAACTTATATTTTTTAACATTTCCTCTTTTATTTCTTTTGTTGTTAATTCTTTTTCTTTTTTAGTTTTTTTTTTAATTCTTCATTGTTTTCCTTCATTTTTCCCTCTTGTTCTTGCTTCATATTTGGAGTGGAATTAATACTTCTTCAATGAAATTCAAATGGCCAAAGGCCAATTTTTGGTCAAAAACCATTTTTTTACAGAATATGCATGGCTAAAAGCCACTGTGAGGTCAAAGACCTAAATTCAAGGAAAACTTGAACATGTTTTCCAACTTTTCTTTATAACTTATGTTTTTTTTTCTTTATTTTTCCCTCTCATTCTTGCTCTGATACCACTTGAAGCATACAAAGACTTCTAAACCCACATGATTCGCATTTTAACCCACACTAATTACTCAGTTGAATAATCAACCAATGGAGAATAATTCCATATTGAAAATATTAAATAAATATTAAAGATGAATGATGATAAAAGATTACAAAGTGAGTGCCATATATATATATATTAATTGTAAAGGCACTTTGTATACCATCCATGAAAGGATGCGTCATTTTAGAATAGTTTACTAATAACCATTTACTATATATTAATATTAATAATTAATATTGACATTTAATTATTTAAGTTTGTTACACATACATGTGAAGATTGAGGCCTCAAGTGAGGAAAGAATGTTTGTTTGGTGCGCAGAATGGAGTAAGAAAAGAAAAACATGGTATAATGGATGTGGTTAAAAAGGGGAATTTTGGGACCCAACATCTCCCCCCAACTGCTTTGTTGCATGTCCTTGTGCAACAACCTCCACTAGTCTAAATCGGAGTCTGGAACTATACCTCTCTCATAGAGAGATGAAAATTTGTAGGAGGATTCAGGTGATTCCCTCCCATTTAGATATCCATTATGGGAATCCCAATATTTCCAAAACTTCCTTTCATCTGCTTTTGTCAGTGAAAAATATTCCCTATACAGTTTTACTGGCCACCAAACAAGTGGTAATTTGAATTTAAGTCCCAACCAGTTAACTCCACATTTCCTCATACATTCAATGTACCCATCAACCCTAGGAAGAGCATGTTTAAAATTATGAAAGCAATAAGGGTCCTTTTTCTTTATTGATGAAGAGGAAGCCTGCCACCTACGCTTACTGCCTTCCAAAGCCAAATGTTGTTGCTTGGAAATATGGCTAACACAGGTGGAGATGACTTGCTCTTGAAGTTCAACCAGTTGTTGAGTCTAGATGGGAGATTTAATCCTCTGTTCTTGATGAGAATGAAGAAGGTGAGGGGATTGAGGTTCACTTCGAATCCAGAGATTAGAGTTAGCCTTATTCTAAAAAACTATCTGAAATAAATTATCCCATTGCACATGGTTGCTGACAAAAGAAGAAAATGCCCTCAGCTGGGAATCACCTATGTGAGGAGCAAGATTTGAATATCGATCCATGGGACAAGCCATTTCATGTAAATAAATCTCACACAAAATATTCTGCTCAATCAAGCTACTTTCCATAAAAGTTTCCAAAAATTTGGAAGAAGATGCTACTTCGTAAGGTCTCCCTTCTTTTATTTCCTTCAACTTAAACCAAGTGAACTGTTCATATAAAAATACAGGATAAGAGGGAGATGGAGCTATGAATATCATTAATTCATGGGAGAGAATGTATAGTTGGTCTTTCTCCTTTTGCATGGACTTGAATTTCTTTAACTCCTTCAATTATTTATGTACTTCTTCCCAATGGAACTTTTGGAATATTATCTCTTCTTCCCATCTTTCCCTCAATCCACTGATAGTATTCTTATGCTGAACAAGGGGGGTCATTTCTTTCTGATATCTATCCATACCTTATTCCCCCATCTTGGGAAGATTGCATCCATACCTTATTCCCCAATGTTTCATCTTGATTGTTCTGAATTGAAAGTGAAACAACTTCCTCTTCTACCAGTGGTCCAACAAATTATGCTTGCAAAGGTACTTCTGTAATCAATTTTGAGGATGATGGTTCTTGTGTAACAACACCTTCTTCCTGAAACCCTTTTTTGTAAACTCCAATAGCCAATTGTGAATATCTTGGTTCTTGCGTGACAAAATATTCCTCTATTCCAATATCAACATCTTCTTGAGTCTCGGCTGCAACTTCTTGATTCTCGGTTGTGGCTTCAACAGGTTGCTGTAGAGATGTTGGTTCTTATGTAACAACTTCCTGCTCTCCTAGTCCCTCTGGCTATTTGGGTTTCTCTTGATTTACTTCCATATCCCATGAAAGATGAGAATGGTCCCCAAGTATTTCAGTTTCCCTAGATAGATGAGACTGTGATCTGAAAACAAGATCTTTGCTACTCTATGACGTGAACATGAATTGCATAAAGAGCATGAACGAAGCTCGCAAATCCACAAGAAGAGAACCAAAAAGCATAGACAATACGCACATAAAGAAAACAAGTTGATAATGGAGATCGTCCAAGATGGACTATGTCTCCGGGCCTACTTCTCAATAGGAGGGGCGATCTATAATCTCAGCATGAAGGCCAAATACATGGCAATGATACAATGATACCTTGGCGACAATGGTCAGGAAGAGAACCGCTGCCCAAAACCCAACAAGACTTCTTCCAGCAACTCTGAAGCTTGAGGACGGTGTAAAACGACTATAAACACTCATACCTTCCTCCTGCAGAGCTACGGAATCTCCCTTCTCTCCTTTAGCTACAAAGTCTCCACTCCAAAGCATGAGTGGAAAATGGAAACTAAGGGGGCTTATATAGCCATGACTTGCCCCTCTTCACATTTTCCTCATGTTCTCTTTGGTTACAACAAATTTTCCAAGATTGGCATCTTGTTTCAACTTCTCAAGTTTTGGTTGGGTTCACTTAAAGTTCCTTTTATCATGTAGTTGACATAATTAACAACTATGCCAACCACATACCCAAGTATGGCATTAATAAAATCTGGTTGCAAAACTACCCAACCGAACTATGTATAAAACCCAAAAATTTGTTATAACAGAGAAACAATTCTCAACCCACTTTTAACCCAAACTCCATAGTTTATAATTTGACATGTGCAAAATGTGTTGGGCTCCCATGCTGGTAGAAGCTCCCGGTCACGCTGGAGGAAGAACCAAGGTCAGGGCTAATCCCTAGCTCCTTTGGGGCTCAAAATGCCACTGCATACTTTAAATAAATTTATTTCCATACATTATACAAGGAACACCTTGTGGGCTAACGGTAAGGCAGAGCACTATGCAGGAGAGGTCACAGGGTCAAACCCCATGGAGGCCAGTCTTCTTACTAAACTTTTAACCAATCATCAAGTGCCATGTGGTGAAATATTACTGGGCCAACACACCTTCTGTATAGACACGTGTTCCCTCTGGATTGGACCGTACCATTGAATGGGTTGACACGTCATCCGTCTATACATTCCACATGTCATCCTCTCATTGGTTCGTACACATGCCATGTCATCATGTTCGTACAGTAAAGATGCCATGTGTCACCCTGTCAGTGGTGCCACGTGGCACCTCTTTTTCCAATTTTTCTTGTTGACCTCATAGAATAGAACACGATAAATTTCTCATACAGAGTTCATTTGAGGTGAAATGAACTCCATTGGAATCGTCTCGACAAGCCCTTCGATCTGGTGCTAGTTTTGCTGAGATCGGAGGACTTTGAAAATTTGGCCTTCCTGGATCCTCCTAGATCATTCCTCCCCACTGAGAATATTTTGGCCTCCAAAATCCTTTACTAATCAACAGATAGGTGAGGGAATTTCTTCCTCACTTTCTCCTTCTTGATCCACTTGGCTTTGCTTAGATGAGTGCCTTTGATGCCCACTCGAAGATACTCAACATCACCTTTGCGAGAAGTCCTTATCCTTTTGTCCAATATGACATCTTCCTTTAGCTCATCCATGTACTCAGGAGCAAATTCATCAACTGATGGAAATGAGACATTCTCCCGTTTATCCATGATCATCGAAGGCTCATAGAGTTTCAAGTTCTCCACATTCACCACTGAGTAGATCTGCATGTATGGCGGTAGCTCTAGGTGAAAGGCATTCGTCCCAATGTTCTCCAAGATGGTGAAGGGACCATATCTAATGGGCTTGCTTCTTACCTTCTCCTTTCATCTTCTCCTTGCTGATGTGAAGCCACACTTGATCTCCTACCTGAAACTGATGATCAACTCTATGCTTGTCATGGTGAGCCTTGTATTGGGCTTGACTCTTCTCCAACTGCTCTTGCACTACTTGATGTACCTGTTGAACTCTCTGAATGAACCCACGGGATTTGTCTTCATCCTTGGAAGCACTTGAATCACTCTCTCTCCCATAAGTCAAGTCCAATGGAGTCTTTGGAAAGTACCCAAAGAATGTCTCAAATGGCGAGCTATAAGTGGAAGAATGCATAGACTTGTTGTAGGCATGCTGCACATACTGGATCTGTTCATCCCATAACTTAGGATGCTTGTTGCAATAAACTCGAAGAAAATGAACAATTATCCTATTGACTACCTCTGTCTTCCCGTCAGTCTGTGGATGGAAAGCAGTGCTCCTCTTCAGCTTGGTGTCCATCATACACCATAATTTTGTCCAAAAATCTCCAAGGAATCAGGAGTGCCGATCCGAGATAATGGACGAAGGGAGTCCAAAGTGAACCCATACATGCTGAAAGAAGAGAGAAGTAGCCTGCTCTGCACTGACCTACTTTTTACATGGCATAAGAATACAGATCTTGCTAAACCTATCCATGACCACATACAAGTATTCATGACCCCTCCTAGACATAGGCAAACCCCCCACAAAATCCATGGAAATGATTTCCCAAGGATGGGAAGGAATAGGAAGTGGTGAGTACAGCCCCAATTTTCTATTAGTGGGCTTAGAAGTAGGGCACATCACACACCCCTTTACATATTTTGTTACAATGTCTTTTATGCGAGGCCAATACAAGAGTCTTTGCAAATGGGCCAAAGTCTTACCTACCCCAAAATGCCATGATACAAGAGAAGTATGAGCTTCTCGTATTACATGGGCCCTTTCACTGATAGGAACACATAACTTGTCCAAATGATAGAGCAAATTCCCCTGCAAATAGTAGTCTTCCACCTGTGTGCCATTGGTTAGATTCTCATAAATCTCTTTGAAATCATCATCAGTAGCATACTGCTCAATATAACTTTCATGGGATAAAGAAGCATTTTTCAAAACAATAGATGCAACAATAGGAGGTCTAGAAAGCATATATGCCACTTTGTTACTAGTACCCTTCTTGTACTTGATCACTAGATGGAATTGTTGAAGAAATCCCATCCACCTAAAATGAAGAGCTTGTTGGAGCTTAGTCTGGGAATGGAGATACTACAAGGGCTGATGATCGGTATGGATGATCGTCTCCTTACCCATCAAGTAGTGCTTCCACTTCTTGACACTCTGAACCAAAGCATACAACTCTTTGTCATAGGTGGGGTAGTTGATCACTGCTTGAATAAAAGTCTCTGAATGGTAGCAAATAGGCTTCCAGTGCTGCATCAATACTGCCCCCATGGCATATCCACTGGACTCTGTCTCTATCTCAAATGGCTGTTGTAAATCAGGAAAGGCTAGGACTAAGGCGGTACTGATCTTTCCCTTCAATGTGTTGAAGGCTTTATGCTGCTTACCTCCCCACTGGAAGGCTTTCTTCACACTTGTTAAGGCATGCAAAGGAGATGCTATGTATGAGAAGTTCTGAATGAACCTCCTCCAATATTGAATAGCTCCTAAAAAGATTCTCACTTTAGTAGCGTTAGTAGGCTTAGGCCAATTGACAATTACATCAACTTTTGAAGGATCAATTTTTAAATTTCCACCTCCTACAATATGACCCAAGTAAACTAATGAAGTTTTTCCAAATTCACACTTTGACAATTTTACATACAATTTCTCCTTTTTCAAAGTATCTAATACTTTCTTTACATGCCCCACATGTGCTTCCCAAGTTTTGCTAAAGACCAAGATATCATCTAAGTATACAATGAGAAAATCATCTAAGAATGGCTAGAAAACATCATTCATTACCCGCATGAAGGTCACAGGTGCATTGCAAAGCCCAAAGGGAATCACCAACCACTCAAATAGACCTTGCTTGGTCTTGAAGGCCGTCTTCCACACATCACTTTTTGCAATTCTGATCTGGTGGTAGCCACTGCACAAATCCAACTTGGTAAAGAACACAACATCTTTCAACTGGTCAAGCAAGTCATCTATGCGAGCAAGCGGGTATCAATTCTTGATCGTGATCTTGTTGAGAGCCCAATAGTCAATGTACATCCTCCATGTGCCATCTTTCTTCATCACCAACACAATCGGCGAACCACATGGAGAGGAGTTGGGTCTGATCACTTTGTGGTCCAACAAGTCTTGAACCTGCTTCTTAATCTCTGCCATTTCAACTATGGACAACCTGTACATACCCACATTAGGAAGAGGGGCATCCTGCTGGAGATGAATCTCATGTTGAATCTCCCTTTTGGGAGGCAAACCTGTAGGTTCCTAAAATATTTCATCATAGTTAGCCACAATATCAATCATAGCCTTTTTATGAGAAGGATCACAACCTTTGAAAGCATCGGATGCCTCAGCATCTTTTGCTCTCACAACCATGAGCATGTATCTCTTATTAGTGTTGATGAGCTGCTTCATCTATATTGCACTAACAAGAGTGGCTTTAGCCTTCATAT
>LPNX010158999.1:15836-73965 GCA_001517045.1 Pseudotsuga menziesii | reverse complement strand
GGACTTGCAGTATGTAAAAGGGTGACTAAGCCTTGTTGCTAGGCCCTATATTTTTGATTTATTACTCATAAAGTCAGGATTAAGGGGGGGTGTTATAATAATCAACCCATAGCTTACCCACTTAGACATTAATTCATTTATTTTTGTCTTATTTGCCTAGTTCATGTGTCCCACCTTGTGCAAGTTGCTAATTGCCTATCCATAGAGGTCAAAATTGCCATATCTGACTCATGTAGCGCTTGGGAAAGCCTTAGGAATCAAATATTCTTTTTTCCTGGCCTCCTAGGAACCTATCTGCTTTTTCTACTTTATTGCCTGCTTTTTCAGTGTTTTAAGGCACATGGGAAAGCTAGACTAGGTGAGGTGAACTTGTTTTTTGTCCTACACATACTCCTCTCTTTTATCCATGAAAAAGCATGTATGAGCTGCCATTCCACCACTCTTTAGCTTTCCTATGCATTTTTTCCAATTCGTGAGCTCCATGACAGATTTGGGATCCAGCTTTTACACCTATGGGGGATTTACTTATTTTTGGTAAGCCTGCTTTATGCTAGATTTGGATTCTTCCTCATGCATTTGATTTCTTCATGTATTCTATTTATTCAGCAGCCTATGATATTATAGGGTTGGCTATTGTACACTCAGTTAATATAATTTTGTGTTACAGCTCCATATTCAGTCTCCATTGTTAGATATTTTGCATGATCAATTGATAATTGTTGTGGGTAAAATTAATCTACTGCTGGCCTGAATTTATACATAATTGAGTTCAGCAAGGGCCAATTTTTTACTGATGTATTAAATTTCATATTCTTCTTGACCATCCTGTTGTCCCAACACTAATCCAATGGCAGTGTCAAAGGCATCTGAAGAAATCTGAAAAGGCAGAGCCAATTGGCCCCCCTTAAGATAGGAGATGTAGACATCCTCTTCTTAAGTTTAGTGAATGTTGTCTAGCATGCATCATTCCAAATGAACTATACATTCTTCATCAATAAGGTAAATAAAGGAGAATCTAGTTTGGAAAAAATTTCTATGATTCTTCTATAATAACCAGCATGCCATAAAAAGCTACCTACCTCTTTCTATGTTCCAGGAGTGGGTATATTTTCAATTACCCTAATTTTGAATGGATCTAGCTGGATACCATCAGCAGAGATAATGTGCCCTAGCACTACACCCTCGCTCATCACCATATGGCACTTTTCAATGCTCAAATATAGTTGGGTTAGGTTGAGAAGGAAGCTGCGGTCGTATAGGCATATTAGGTGCAACATTGTTCTAGAGATGCAGCTGTAGTTACTGATACTGTTGGTATGGATGAGGGTATTGTTGAGGAGGGTATTGTTGGTGAGGAAACTGTTTAGGAGATTGGTTATGGGGAAATTGGTTTCCTGGATGGGAGTTCCTCCACCCAGGAGACCAAGAAGTATGTTGGTTTGGTGGTTGTGTCCAAGGGGTCTAGGAGTTGAAATTCTACATAGGAGGTTGATAAATATGCCATTGATGGTTGGAATAAGGTGAAGGGAATTGTGTATTCATGTGATGCATATTATTCCAATTATTCATATTATTAAAAAATGGAAATGAGTCTGGATTCATACCTTCGTTTCCAGGTTGCCAAGGCTTTTTCTGGGCAATGAAGTAGGCTGGTTCCATGTATGGGGTTGATTCCTGTAGAACTTCCTTCACTTGAGGTAGTGAGGGGAACTCATGTGTATCATGGTTTAGTTCATAGAGCTGGAACACTTCCACCTTGTCAAGTGGACACTCCTTTGGGGGATTCTTCTTCCTACATCTAGGGCATAATACACCGAGTGTTAGATATTCTACTGCTTTCTTCTGCTTCACCCCCAGGACATCTATTTCTGAGGAGACGGAGCTCATCATATCTATTTTTAATTTCTCAATAAGGTTTCCTATTTATGCTCAGGTGTCTCCTCCATTGGATGACTTATGTGTGCTATTGAAGACATCTTGTTCAAATTTTTCCCATTTGTTGGTCCTAGAGGATCCTCTGGAATACTTTCTGTATAATTCAATAATATTTTCAAAGGATTCCTTCGAGATATCCCCCCTTTCTCAGCAAGTTCAACATACCTAGGAAATATTCCCTAATCCCAAAAAGTAGGATTATCATGAGCACATTAAACCCCATAGTATTCTGTCCAGCCCTCTACACATTTTATAGAAGCCTCTCAAAAAAATATTCCAAACTTTCTTTGTCCTTGTGTACCATATTGAATAGCTCTTCTCTTTTATCTTTAGTGTTATAGTACTGATGGCATTTTTCAAGGATTATCTGTTTCATTTGATCCCACTTCATGACATTTTCACCACCTAGGCTCATGAACCAACGTAGAGCGTTATCCTTCAAAGTAGTAGGGAAACATTTTAACTTCTGCTTGATGGAATTCATCAAAGAGGAATTCATCTGGATCCTCTGTGGCCTTTCCATGAAAATGAGGTAATAATTATGGTGATACATTTTTCATGGGGGATTTTCTATCTGGATGTCGAATGGGGAACTAGAGTGTATCAATTGTCCCCTCATGCAGGGATCACTGTCATTGTGATGATTATCCCCCAACACTTCTTCATGATCTTCTGTTTCATGTCTGTTGTTCATATTTTCCTCTGCTCTCTCCTATCTTTGCTTCCTCTGATATTCCCACTTCTGATGAAACTATGTGCACTCCTCCTTTGTCACCTCCTTCCCGTTAATGTGATAAATCACCTCTCGATCACCTGATCCTACAGTAATGACTCTATCTTCCTCTGCAGGGACACCTGAGGGTGTTGCAGCTCCTCTTGTGTTCTCCACTTTGGAAATTGATGCTTCCACCCTGGGGGAAATTGGGATTCTCCTAACGGAGTATCCCTGATGGAGAGATCCAGAAGAGGAATTGGTTCTGGAAACCAAATCATGAATGAATGTTATTCTTCCCAATGCTGGATTGCTGCCACAACCTCGACCACCTGCAACGTTAGTATTCTTGGGAGTTCTAGGGGTTTTGGGAATGTCATGCTATATTCTCCTCATATTCATGCAACCCAAAACATGCAAATTTAAAAACTGAAGAAAAATGAACAAATTCAACTACTATAGTGTCCAATAATTACCTTCCCCGACAATGGCACCAAAATGTTGGGCACTCTATATGCTAGTTAATTAAAACGATCATGTAGAATGCTCAATATAAATTGTCAACCCAGGGATGTCTTTTTATTTCAAAGATAATTCACACTGTCTGTGATTAAACACTAAGTAGTTGATGAACTGAATAAACTGTCTTACTTATCTATTTAGTCAAACTCCTCCCATAATTAAGCTAATATAAACTACCTATCTAAGAATTCATAATTGCAATCACTTTTCTACAACTTCAATCCAGCAATGAATGATTCATGAAATAAATATCTAGACTTACTTTTGCAGAAATTTAAATCCTAATTTACTAGACTATATGCAAATTCATTGTGACTATTTTAATCCAACCTTAATCTTGGAATAAGAAATAACAGGAATTGAATCAAACAACTCTAAGCTATAGTCTACCTGAATTAGCAAACTTGAGAAAGACAATTAATTGAAATGAAATGACGAAGATCTTGAATCTTATAGATATCACACACATGCATAAAGGAAATTAACCTACACAATCGACTGCCACACCACACTACTGTAGCTTAAAGGAAATGAAAGTACAGTCTCTATTACAGCTCACACAGTAAAATATGATATTATCCAACCTTTGGCATTGAATGCTTCCCAGTACTTATACATCAACAATCATAACCCTAACCCACTAATATCGGGTAGCCATGAATATCTACGATCTTCAGGCTGCCATGTTACATGCGTTGTTACAGCTGTGGGTGGAATTAAACAAAAGCATGGAATATAGGAAATTCTGTTGCTCAAGCCAGTAAATGAATAACATAACCAATTCAAGAGATGCGGTGATGATTATAACTAACTTTAAGAAGCGGTGCATTGTTGCATCTAATTCTGTTATAGCCATTCCTATTGCATCCTACATGGAATGATGACCCTTGGTCGGATCCGCATGTAGAAATGGAACTAGTAGGTCATAGCTGGTAGTAAACGCTCATCTCCTCTTTGGATTACTCGGACTGCTACACTTGTATTCTCTCACAGCTTGAACTATATTTATAAATCATAATGTGTTAGCATAATTCAAGAATCAAAGTCCTGATTATAGAAATCATAAGCATTAATAAGATGAAACAATAATTAACTCATACCTGTGAATATTCAGGGCTCAAGTGAGCAAAGAACATTTGTTTGGTGCACAAAATGGAGTAAGACAAGACAAACAATGTATAATGGATGTGGTTAAAAAGGGGTATTTTGCAACCCAATAGGTTGACCTGGCAGCAAATGAAATTATCTAAAGGGAGGGTTAATCTCTATGACTTTACATGACTTGATTACATTAATGATTCTCCCGATAGGAACATCGGGGACCAATGAAATACAATATATAAAATATACAAGTGAATACATTCTGAATTTACAAATACATCAACACTCCCTCTTCACTAGGAAGGTATTGTCTTAACACAATTCATCAGCACAAGTTTTCATCATTGGATCATTCATCAAAGTTGGATCATCATTGGATCATAATCCCTCAATCATCGTCAAGGTTGGATCATCATCAAAGCTGGATCATCATTGGATCAACTTTGTAGTAGGGATTTCACCCTAGCTACAGGCAGGAATGGCTACCTTCCATCTATAGGATGGAAGGGTAGGGTTTTTGTGAGGTTGGAAGAGAAGTTGCAAAACAATGTTAGGCCTAAGCTATGAAACCCTACATGAAATGGTTAGAAAACAATAATGGCTGCAAGAAATCAATGGAAACCTATAGCAAAGCATTAGACAACAAGATCGCAAGCAAAATATGTTAGAAAATCAGAATTAAAATGACACAAAACAAAAATTATGCCTTCTATTTGGGTGGAAATGGACTACCATGCCCTAGCTTTGGAAGCACCTCTCTCTCTTTTGGATGGAAGCTTGGCTTGTGGAGCAATGGAGGAGAGGGAGGGTGAATGTATTGAGAGGAAAAGGGTCTCAAGGCACTCACATGGGAAACATAACAATAGGGAGAGAAGGAGTGTTTTGAGAGTGACCCCCACCCCTCTATTTATAGTTTTTCCTTGAGATTTTAGGGTTTTAAGCCCTTGGTTAGGGCTTTACCCCTTTTTTTAGCTTTAATCCCCTTTCACCCAATTCTTAGCTCCTTTGGGGGTTTTAAGCTCCTTTCAGGGGTTTTATCCCTTTTTTGGAGTTTTTATCCCCTATGAGAGCTATTTTGGCTCTTTTTAGGGATTTTTAAGCCCTTTTCATGTTTTTGAGCCTTTACAAGGGTGTGGGGGTCAAATGAGGGTAGTGTAATGGATGTATTTAGGTGGTGTAGGTCATTTAGAGCTTACTTAGGGATTTTTTGGGTTAACAAGCTATCCTGAGAAAATGGTGTTGTCTCTCAATTCTTCTCATCACAAGAAGTTCTACAGAGCCAACCCTTTTTCATGCTAGTTGTAGGCCTAGCCTCCATGTAGGTCCTCATCAATAGAGCCATCCCTTTTTCATGCTAGATGTACTACCTTTCTCTTTCAAGGTCTTCCCCTACAGAGCTAGCCATTTTTCATACTAGATGCATTACCTTGCCTCTCGCAAGGATTTCCACTACAGAGCCAGCCTTTTTTCATGCTGGATGTACATCTACAGAGCCAGCCCTTTTTCATGCTGGATGTAGTTCTACAAATCCAACCCTTTTTCATGATGGATGTACCTCTACAGAGCCATCCGTTTTTCATGTTTTATGTAGTTCTATAGAACCAACCCTTTTTCATGCTGGATGTACCTCTATAGATCCAGCCCTTTTCCATGTTGCATGTACCTCTATAGAGCCATCCATTTTTCATGTTGGATATAGTTATATAGAGCCATCCCTTTTTCATGTTGGATGTAGGTCTTAGCACTTATATCTGACCATGGGAGGAACCAATCCTACCACCATGTCAGAAAGGAGCACGAACTCATCACTTCCCCTTGGAAGGAACCTCAATCTGGAGAACACCAAGCTTCTCCCTGAAGTACTCAAATTTCACTCTGAACATTTCTAGCATAGAATCACACCAAGGCTTATTACATCCAAGGATAACCTGCAAGCTTCACCAGGACTAATTACATCTGAGGACAACCTATAGGACCATTTACGTCTGAGAAACCTACAAGCTTCGCCAGGATTTTATGCTCAGACAACCTACCTAACCGACTATGCTAAAACTCCCTCTTTTAAGAGATCTTGATTTGGATCACAAACTAGAGATTCACTACTCCTCTCTCCCAAGTAGTTGAGAAAGTGGCAACATATTTTTTCCTTAGCTGTAATCAACACCTTACAAGACTCCTTCCTGCTGAACCAAGAGATCACATGTGATCCCATATTGAAGCAGAACCCTGAAGTTCTCTTCCTATCAATGGCACTTCTTGTCCAATCTGAATCCACATAACCCTCCAGGTTAATCTTCTGATTCGCTTCATACTTGAGCCCATAGTCAACTATACCCTTTAGGTACCTCAAAATATGCTTTGCAGCAATCAGGTGAACATGTCTTAGATATGTCAAGAACATCAATGTGTTCACAACAAAGCAAATATATGTTTTTGTATTTGTCAAGTACATCAATGACCCAATATTCTGACGATACATCACATGAAATCAATGGACTCTGATGAAGCATCACTCAATAGATTCAAGTTCGATGCCATAGGTGTGGCCATGTGCTTACAGTCCATCATCACAAAACTCTTCAAGATCTCTACTACATACTTCCCTTGTCCAAGGGAGATTCCATTCACAATTTGCCACACCTCCATGTCTGGAAAGTACCATACCCAAGTCCTTTATCTTGAACTCAACAACAAGTCTCCTTCTTGTAACTTTAATGAGTTCCACTTTTTTTGTCAGGAACAAGTCATCGACATATAACAAGAGCATCACTAGTCTTCCACCTTCAACCTTGAAGTAAAGGTTGGAATCTGCTTTACTCTTAGTAAATCCTAGAGCCATCAGTAAGTTGTCCATGTTGTTGTACCATGTCGAACCTCAAGATATTCTACAGTCACTCCCTCTGAAGTGGAGCATCATTCTCCCTCTGCCTTTCATACTCTATGCATTGAAACATTTTGTACTGGAGTGACAAGTAGCTTCCTCTACTACTAATATTCTATGTATCCATATGGGATCACTAGATACCAAGATCCTCTATCTTCAACCTTTTTAAAAATTCTTCTCGTACCCATCTGTGATCTTGTCATCCTCTATAGGATTTCATCTTCAACCTTGCAGCAAAGATTAATATATTCATCACTCTAGGTGATCTTCAAGCTCCTCATGTATGTGTTATCTCATGGGTGTCTTCTGAGCTCATACAAGGCCTTATTTAATTTGCACACATCAATTTGTCTATCATGTGTCTTAACTTCTAGTGACTGCAAATGTCTCTTTGTAGTCTATGCCTTCTTTCCATGAGAAGCCTCATACTACAAATCTTACCTTGTATCCCATAATGTTTCCATCTACTACATGCTGGATCTTATAGATCCATATGGAATATACTAGGAACTTCCCTTCAGGTCTCGATACCGCATCCTAGTCATCATTATTCTTGAACTGGTACATTCCTTCCCTTTCTTCTTGGCTATTTCTTCATAGCTGGAAGGTTCTGCATCAATGATGTCGCTCAACAGTGTCACATAACTGCATTGTATCTAAGACCTCTTTCTTTATTTGAAAGTATCATCATAGTATTCTTCATCTTGGATTATTTCTCGAATTGTCATCACTTGTTCTTCGGAACAAGTCTCATCCTTCTTTTCTTATAGGGGATTGTACATAATCTTTCCTATAAGTCAAACGCATTAGTTGTATGGTTAGAAACATTTCATAAGGAATATTCATAATGGAAAATTCTTATGCATAAATATATAATCATGCAACTATTTTATCCAATACAACATTCATCCATATCTCACGGAAACTTTCTAGATGCCTTCCATCTCTACCATGACATCATTGAGATTGTGTACTAATCCAATATGTCAGCAAAGAGGTTTCATTCTAGATAAGTAACAATGGAGAGTTGTATAGCAACATGAGATACTTACTCATCGCATGCATATTTGTAGTATATTGTCATTAATGTAAACATTCTATCATGCATAACACATCAATTGGATATAAACAAATGCATAACCAAACAATGAAAATTGAATACTTATCTTTATTTGTTTCATGGGTAGACTCATTCTTTCACCTTCATCATATTCTTCATTCATAATAACACCATTTCTTATCCAAATGCTAAGATGGATAAGAGGTTCTTCAATAATTGAGTTCTTCATATTCCTCATCGCTTGAGGGGTCTTCTTTGAATCATGAGAGCTAGATCTTTAGTTGCTCCCATCTTATTTTCTCTTATTATTAATCAAGCTTCATCTTGTGTGCACTCTTTCCAGAGTCTGCTAAAGGTAATCACTTCCTTCTGGCACACACTCCTAGAATTAATGAATCCCATGATCATGGGAGGACATTCAAGGTGGTTATCACAATTTTTGCATTCTCTACTTCTTCATCCACTGCTTCAAGTTGTTCTTTGATTTGAGAGACCCTTGTAAAGTATGACTATATGGTCTCTGCATTCTAGATCTTTACATTCTTCAACTGGTTTCTCAAATTCATCTTCTCATTTATGTTCTTCCCTTCAAATATGTTGGTCAAGGAATCAAACATCTCTTTAGGTGTCTTTAGAAAAAACACTTACGGTATCAGGTGATCCTTGATTGAATCAGCAATGATCCTCATGTCCTTGACCAAGTTCTTCTTGTGTAAGGATTTAGCCTCATGTCCCTCTGGAACTGGAATGCCTCCACTTATGCAGGTGTCCAATTCATTTCCTTCAAGAACCAATGAAATCATATACTTCCATGATCAGAAATTTTTCAGCTTCGCCAAGCTTGTCATCAAGATGGTGTGATAGGTTATTTTGAAATGAGAACCTCAAATGTAAATAGAAAAAGATTAGATCTTACCGATTTGAGATGTTTATCCTGGTTCTGGATATATATGATATAGGGTTTGTCAGAGAAACCCTAATTTTCAAACTTGGAATATTTATGATCTGATTGGATATAAATATGTTCTTCCTGAAGGCGAGCTGAGCAACATACTCATTTTCCAAAAACTATGATCAGAACTGCAAAATATCTTATGCCCTAGTTTTCTTCAATTTCTTCTGCAGAATTTCCTGATATCGTTTCTGCAATATATCAAAAATTACTGATCCTATGTTTCTAAAACTTATCATTAAGGTAGCCTCATCTATCATCTTTCCAAAACCATAGGTTTGAGCAAAATTTGTTTCACCAATTGGGACTTATGAGAGTTTTACCAAGGTGACTTATTTCAAAACTGTTCTGCACAACGAACTTGGGAAGACTTCCATGTGCCACCATTTCATCATCAGGGTCTGAAATGTTTACCACATATATTACAGTCCATACCCTATCTGGAACATCTTGATAAATTTCATTTGGAACTTTTTATCCTGAGATATAGCAATTCTCCCAAGCTGTCCTGGTTAGGGATGAATCCTAGGAGAGGATGGAACCTTGATTTGAAGGAATCATATCTCCCATAATATAGTGAATCTAAGGATTCAACTTTTACATAGGGTACATCAGGAATTTATCTTCAACCTGTAAATGTTTCAAATATAGAAAATGTACCAAAACTACTAGTTTTAGTATTTTAGGGATTTCAAGTCCGGGGTCAAATTAGGGTTTGAATTTCCCGGATTTTTACCCAACCAAAAATTTCGATCTTGGTCTCTAAATTTCGATTTTTAGGAGGAGAGTAATCCTATGCTAGAATCACTCAAAAATTCATCTTCTGTGAAAATCCTTGATTTCCGAAAGCAGTGACTGAAAATGCCCAGAATCAAATTATGCTTTGACAGAAAGATGTGCCCTTCAATGGAGAGTTATCCTAGCCTCCTTTTGCTAATGATCTGTGGAGAGACCCAAAAAGTAGGAATCCCTATATTCTGTAGTTGTAAAGTGTCTTCTTCTCAACTTAGCTCTGATACCATGTTGTATTTTTATCATTTAGACAATACAATCTTAGGATCTTATCTGAGAGAATAGCATGCATAGCACTAATCACAAGAGACAAGAGACACAAAGAGTTTTCCTTGGGGAAACCATAAAGGACAAAACCCCGTAACTTACTCAGAGACAGAATGAGCACCAATGTCAAAATAAAAACCTAAAGACAAAAAGAATATATCCAATAGTTTTTCTCTCTTTCAATTGTGCAATCTCTTTTTCTCTCACTTATGCGCTACAAATGGGTGAGTGCGTGTCTCAAATAGGGAGGCTCACTCTCAATTTATACTAGTTTTCGACTTGACAATTAATTACCTGGGCCAAATTCTCTAGGAGAGTCTAATAACCCCAGTGCCCCTCAATTGTGGGGACTTTTCCCTCAACCTACAAAGGAGGGTTAATCTCTATGACTTTACATGACTTGATTACATTAATGATTCTCCTGATAGGAACATCGAGGGCCAATGAAATACAATATATAAAATATACAAGTGAATACATTATGAAGTTACAAATACATCAACACCACATTCCTCACAAAGTTGCTGCAGAATTTTGTTGACATACTCCTTCCCATTATCAGTCCTAAGGATCTTTATCCTATGCACACTTTGATTCTCTACTAAGGGCTTCCAAATATTCAATTGCTTAAAAACTTCAGATTTCAATTTAAGGAAGTACATCCAACAAAATCGATAGTAGTCATCAATGAATGTGAGTACATACCATGATTTACCATAAGATTGAGTGGGTAGAGGACCAATCTGATATGAATGTACCAACGTAAGTGGTTATATGGCTCTCCTTTCCTTCCCCTTCTCATAGATGTGCTCTGGATTCTTCCCAACTACACACCCAATGCAAGCTCCATTTGATGAATTGATTTGAGGAAGTTTTTCCACCATCTCATATTTATGTAGTGCTTGGAGGTACTTGTTGTTCATGTGTCCAAACCTCTCATGCTATAGATTGGAATTATCATTGGCATCTGAGAGGAACGCTTAGGTATTGGAACTAGGGAGTAAATTTGAAAACTTGTACATCCTCTCTTGGTGGTCTGCATAGACAACTACCACAACTTGGTTTGATGAGATTTCTGCAATCTCTACCAAGTCAAGAGTGAATGTCACTCTCTTTTCTTCTCCTGTATGGTTCATTTGATAGGCTGATAGAAAATTGTCTTCCAATTCTTGTACATACAACACATCACTGAAGTAACCATGCTCCAAATCAACCCTACCAATTCCCTTGGTCTGATTTTATATTCATCTCCCATTCGAACTATTGGGTGGGCATTTGAATGCATGGAGGAGAAGAGATATCTGGTGGAATCCATGTATCTAGAATCCCTTGAATCAATGATGAAGGTTGAGAAATTATAAGTACCTACTACCAAGGAATGGCATTTCTCCTTGTTGTCTGAACTAGAGGTGCCATCTTTTTTCCTTGCGTCATCTGGGACAGGGATGTTATTTTTCTCCATCAGCTGCACCATCTGGTCAATGGTTTTCTTCATGCATGACATCTCTGGATTACATACCTTGTGACAATATGTTAATTTATTTTTCTCTTTCCCCTTCTTTTCCTTCTCCTTGGGAGGATTCGAACCCCCAGCACTGGATTTGGGTTTTTCTGATTTCCTCTTCTCTAGATACTTCGAATTCTTTTCCTTATACTTTCCCTTGGAGGAATTCATAACACCCATGGCCAAAGATTGATCCTTAGCTTTGATGGTTCCCATTTGATATAGCTTGTCTTGCTCCTGGGTGAGGGATTCCATGAATCTATCTAGTGTTGGCATTTTCTAGTTTCGAAGTGTCAATTTACCAGAATGAAATGTTCTTACAAACACTTAGAATTCTGGCCCCAACTTTGAAATGAAGGACAATATAAACTGATCCTCTTTCTTCTCAATCCCGCATTGCTTTAGCTGAAGCACTAGATACTTGAACTTAGAGAAGAACTTTTGGATATTCTCAAAATCCACTGGGCTTAGGCTTATGACCTCATTCTCAAGCCGGTGTCCTCTCAGTTCATCAATTTTCCAAAAGAGTGATTCTAGTTTGACCGAGACCTCATTTGAGGTTTTTAAATTGTCTAGATGAAACAAGAGATCTCTTGAGATACTCACGGATAAAAAGCCATAGGCTTCATCAAGTCTATTGAAGTACTTGGCTTTCTCTACATATGAGTTTGGCTCCACCTCTGTGCCCATGGTAACTCTGTAGAGACCCTTGGATCTCAATAGAATAAAAATTTCTACCTTCCAATCAAATAAAATGAAGGGGATAAGAAATATTCAGGTTGCTTCCATTTATTCATGCACTAATGATGAGAAAATTGCCAGAAATCCTACAAAAAACACTCAATTTTATCTTGAATTTCTCTAAAAAATGCAGTTTAGATGCTCAAGATTGATATGAAAAAAAATAAACTTGACTTAGATATGATACCATGTTATAATTTTGATCTACAACGATCTAGGAACCTTATAGAAACTCACAAATCGAATCGCATGCAAAACCAACAAAAAACCATTAAAAGAGAACAATTTTACACATGAAATATGAACTGAAACTGGATATTATTTGACTGTCTAACATGTGAATATGTTATTAACACATTTATTTTACATATGTTGTAGTTTGTGAGGCTTGGAAATCCCAAAATGACTGTACATGTGAAATTGGCCAAATTGGGCTCAATCCCCCTTAGGTGGGCCAAAATCACTCCAACTCGGCCCAAATGGCTACGAATAGATACGTTGACATGGATTAAGTGACTTAGAGCAGTGATGACTCCTTGGCATGAGCGTGTGTGCAAAATAGGGTGAGTGAGAGGCTCTATGTAGCATTAAATGCAAAATAGTCCAAAATTGGACAAAATCCACCTCTAGTGCTCCTAGTCAACCACAATGTCCACATTCAATGAATGGGAGTGCACAATCAATGATGAGGGTGCATGTGGGGAGGTTTTACAAATCTAGAACACTCATGTAGGTGTGAAAGCCCCAATTTAACTGGTTTTAATGCCCAATTAAGCTACCTATGTCCAAATGATAGTGTATTAATGCACAAATGAAATCAAATTGACTAGGAACTTAGAATAAGGTACTCATGGGTTCGATTACTATTCTAAAAAATTTGAGTCACAAGCACCACCATTTTCCTCATCACTCCTTGAAACTAACTAAACTACCCTAAAATGAATGCTTAATCTAAAATCTATCAATATTATTTTTTATAGATTAGAGGGTTAACACTCCAAGGCCACAAAAAATTGAAACTATTATTGATTAAAGAGAATCAAATCCATTATTAGAAAATATTTAATTTTGGGAAAGTTCTTCTAACATATGCGTTAAGCACAAGGTCAATCCAAATTAGTAAGAGTGGTACCCCCCTCACCTCTTGCTTATTTCATGGGATATGAACACATCATAGTATTTCAGTTAAGTGATAAATATTTGACGTGACATCAATTTATTGAGATATATAGTCTATGTGAGTTATCCTAGACTGATGATTGTCCTACCTGACCACTGATTTTGAAGTGGTAACCATAGTTTCTTTTCCTAGGCCATCACACAATCTATTGTGAGTGGGGGACACTTGTAATACCTGAGACAAACACAAGGTTGTTTCCGATCCTTGGGAGGGTGAGTAGCCAAGATTTAACACTTGAACCCTTGGTGAGAGAATAAAAATGTAATTGTTTCTCATACCTTCACTATTTAGTAAATTTTGAGGCGTAATGTCCCTCAAGAGCTACTAGTTTTGGAAGGCCCTCTAAATCCAGCTTTTCACTAAACTCTATCTCTTTGGAAAGTGGTTTTCTTGCTGATTATCTTACGACATTTTTAGATGTGTAGACACTTTGATTTTTCTTGAATCTATATTCCTTTAGGATTTTTTGACTTTATTTTGGTATACTCTAATAAACATTTCCCTTTATTAAACTTCAAAGTACTTAATCTCTCGATTCACCTATCAAGGTGGCAGCGAGGTAAGTTACCCAATTTTGAGGGCCCCACTACATTGTGGAGATATATACATGAACCAAATATTTGTGAATTTTAGAACAGTAATCCAACTATATAATACCTTAGTTACACTACTTAGTCAATTTTATTGCATTTTTGGCATTAATACACTATGTGGTGGACTAGGGGTGCTTAGTTGGACAAATGCCAAGTCAAATTGGGACTTTCACACCCACATGAGCACTATAGATCATTAAACCAGCCAAATTTGTACCCTCATCATTTTAGGTGTGCTTTCATTCATTTAATGTGGACATCTTGGTGGACTAGGAGCACTAGAGGTGGATTTGGCCATTTTTGGCTTGATTTGGTGCATTTATTGCCACCTTGAGACTCTAAACCATCCATATTTCCACACCCACTCATGTAAAGGTGTAATAATTGACCCAAATCATATTATAGATGTCCATTCAGCAATTTGTGGTTGTTTGGGATGATTTGGGGCATGATTGGCCCACCTAGGGGGGATAGATGCCAATTTGGCAATTTTGACTTGTACACTCACATTGGGATTTTAAAGCCTTGAAAAAATTTCCAAATGTATTATAAACTTGATAATAACATGTTTTAATGTTATACATTTAAAATTATCCTGGTTATGTTCACATTTGTGAGTGTAAATTACTTCTCAATTCATGGTTTTTGTTGGTTTTTGCACATAATTTTATTTTTGAGCTTCACTAATGCTCCTAGATTCTCCAGTGGTTCAATTTTATCACATGGTATCAGATAATTTTGGATATTATTGAGTTGTAGATCAATGCAGAGTGTCTTGAGTTTCATTTGTTAGTGAAATTCCAAATAAAATCGAGTTGTTTTGCAGGACATCCAACAAACATTCATCACCAATTGCACAGAAATAAATGGAAATCACCAATTACACAGGAAGAAATGGAATCTACCCACATCTTTCTAACACATTTAAAATTCTTCGATTGTAAGGTAGATATGGTGATCCAATTGAGAGCCAAAGGGCTTTACAGAGTTACCATGGGCACTGAGGTGGAGCCAAACTATGCTGTTGAGAAAGCCAAGTACTTCAACAGATTGGACGAGGCATATGGATTTTTCTGTCTGAGCATCAAAAAAGTGCTCTTGTTCCACATTGATAGTTTAACAACACCCAATGATGTCTAGGTAAAACTAGAGACATTATTTGGGAAAACTGATGAGCTACGTGGACACCAGCTTGAGAATGAGCTTATGATCTTGAGCCCAGCACACTGTGACACAATCCAGGACATCTTCACCAAGTTTAATTCACTTGTGTTGCAGCTTAATCAATGTGGCATTGAAAAGAAATAGGACCAACTGATTTTGTCAATTCTTTCTAAGTTGGGGCAAGAGTTCTTAGTTTTTGTGAGCACATTTCACTCCAGCAAGTTAACACTTTAAAATTGGAAAATGCCAAGTCTGGCTAGCTTCATGGATTCACTCACTCAGGAGAAAGAAAATATAGTATAAATGGGAACTATCAAGACCAAGGATGAAGCCTTAGCCATGGGAGTTTCAAATTCCTCAAAGGGGAAGCCCAAGCCCAAGAATTCGAAGCTTCCAGAGAAGAAGAAACTAGAAAAAACCAAAATCAAGTTATGGAAGTTAGAATCCTTCCAAGGAGAAGGACAAGAAGGGGAAAGAGAAGAACAAGTGAACCTGTTACCACAAGGGATGGCATTCGGAGAGCTCCTGCATGAAAAATAACATTGACCAGATGGGGCAGTTGGTGGAGAAGAACAACATTCCAATCCCTGACAGTGCAAGGAAGAAGGATGGCACCTCCAGTTTGAATGACAACAAGGAGAAATGTGATTCTTTGGAAGAAGGTATCTCTAACTATTCATATTTTATCATTTATTGGATTCCAAGAACATGGTAGCCAAGAGATATCTCTTCTCCTCCATGAGTTCAGATTCTAGCCCAGCAGTTCGAATGGGGGATCATTTAGAAATATAGACCAAGGGGATTGGTAGCATTGAATTAGAGCATGGCTACTTTAGTGATCTATTGTATGTACCAGGACTTGAAACAAATTTTTTTTCATTCTATCATATGACCCATACAGGAGAGGCAAATTGAGTGACCTTCACTCCAAACATGGTAGATATTTCAAAACTCTTAACATACCATGTCATTGCAATTGGGTATGTAGACCACCATGAGAGGATGTACAAGTTTTCAAACTTCCTTACCAGTTCCAATGACCAAGAACTTCTCTCACATTCCAATGAGGTTTTGAAGCTATGGCATGAGAGGTTTTGTCACATGAACTACAAGTATGTCCAAGCACTACACAAAGATGAGATGGTGGAAGGTCTTCCACAAATCAAATCATCAAATGGAGCATGCATTGGGTGCATATTTGGGAAGCTTCTTGAGAAAAGCTATAAGAAGGGGAAGGAAAGGAGAGACACACAACCAATTGGTTTGGTACACTTAAACTTGATTGGTCCATTTCCAACTCCATCATATGGTGGATCAAGGAATGTACTTACATTCATAGCTGATTACTCTCGATTTTGTTGGGTGTACTTCCTCAAATTGAAGTTTGAGGTGTTTGAACACTTGAATATTTGGAAGGCATTGGTATAAAATTTGAATGGGCATAAGGTTAAGGTCCTTAGGACTGATAATGGGAATGATTATGCAAACAAGAACCTACAACACCTTTGTGAGGAGTGTGGCATCTAAATGCAACACTCAACTCCCTACACACCACAGTAAAATTTTGTGGCCGAGAGGAAGAATAGATCTCTAAAGGAGATGGCCACTTGCATGATCAAAGCAAGGGATATAAGTCCCAAGATATGGGATGAGGCCATTAGTTGTTCTCCAAACATACAAAATATATCCTTCCACAAATCATCAAAAGGAAAGACACCTTACGAGGCATGGTTTGGCCAAAAGCCAAATGTCTCAAATTTTAGGATTTTCGGGACTAGAGCATGGGCTAGAATCCCTTCTGAAAATAGGATGACCTTGTAGCCACAAAGAAAGGAGTGCATTATGGTTTGGTATGGTGAAGAAAATAAAGGTTACAAGCTCTTTGACACTTCCACTTGCAATACATTTATTGAAAGAAGTGTAAAATTTGAAGAAGAGTCAATTCCTGATTTTGAGCTTGCACTGGGGGAATGCTACTCGCCTCAACCATTCGAAGATGTAAGTGATGATGCATGCTCTATTTTTTATGATATGTCTGATATAAATATGTTTGAAGATGATATTGTTGTATATGACTCACCATCAAGGCCCAATTGGGATGAAACAATCATTCAAGATGCTGGGGAATTGGCAAGCAATCCCCAAGAGCTTAGGAAGACTAGATCACAAACTAGTAGTGCTTCCTTTGCAAGTGATAATGCTCTTGCTGATAAGCATTACATGTTTATTGGGTATGATACTCAAACATATCAGTAATATTTTAATGACCCAATATGTAAATCAGCAATGGAATAATAATTTCAGTCCCTCCAAGAAAACAAGACATGTGAATTGGTTCCCCTTCCTCCCAAGAGGAAGCTTGTCCAATGCAAATGGGTCTTCTGAAAAAAAATTGATGCTAATGGTTCAGAACTTAAACATAAGGAAATATTAGTTTCTAAGGTATTTTTATACCTTTCACACACCTAGGGGGGACATGGCAGAAATATTCAAGCCACTCGATGTGTCCTTGGGGACAAGTCTCGAGTCAAGGATGTCACCTTGTTCTTGACTCCTTCGTTTAGGCTCAACTCATAACAAATCCAAGGAGGTAGACCCTATTAAGTTACTAAGGAAAAATTATTTAATATGGTGATGTTAAACTGAATGAGTTACTTAGGATTTTGAGATTTAACCATAAACAACCATAGATGACAAGATACAAAAATGAGCATACGAAAGCACAATGCTAAGACACGATATATATATATATATAGAAAGAAAATAGCCAGTGCCTTAGAATGGAGTCATAAAATAATAAATGTACTTGCATGTTCTTGGAGTGAATGTTTTGTGATTTCCTCTTGGTACGTTTTAAGTTAATGTGAAATATGAGTTGATTAAAATTAGGCGAGGGGGGGACTCCAGATATACCCTAGAGCACTTGGAGTATGTCCAAAACTAAAAATTCACAGCTACCCATAAGGAATATGTGGGTTGAATGGAGTCTCTGAGATTGTTGTTCATAATTCACCTAAAGGTGTAACAGAGATCGGCACTTTGAGGTCACTTTTTAGGAGTTCCTGCTTCCTTTGGCTATTATGCCACTGCTTATGGTTTGATCGAGGTGTTGGATTTTCGCCTGAAGGTGGTTGATTGGGGAAGGTGAAGACTAATTAAACTAGTCACTCACATTTCTTTTGATGCATCTTAACTGATCAGATGAACCGCAGCCAAATGCCGAGCATACACATTGGAGTCTTGTCAATTTTAGTGAGTTTTAAAGGGTGTGTTTTCTTAGAAAGAAAAACCATCCAGGAACCTCTTTCGGTCCAAGTGGACCTCAATCGGGGAATCAAGGAGGGGTTTTATTTTATAAAAATTATTTACAATAAATCAAATATAAGCAGCAAGTAGAAACAAATCACAAGTTTTCTAATTATTCCTACCACGCATCTCTTTCTCCTTGCGGGTCAATCAGGATGTCATGGGGTAAGTATTCGAGTTAATTTGATAATGTAATATGGAATATATGATAAATTAATCAAATCATTTTATTCTACATTAATGAAACTAATATAAAGTGAAAAAAAGTAAGACAATGCGAAAAACGACAAAAAAGGCGTGAATCCCCCTAGGGGGGATGGGGAATGGGCTCGAAAGAGCCTATTCGGAGAAAATTTTTATTATTCACTGTTATTATATCAGTAAAATTATCTGAATCCTCTTGTTTCTTATACAATATGAAACCAATTCTTTACAAATTTCCCAAATTTTTAAAATTATGGTCGAAAGGGAGACCCCTGGGGGGATTTGAACGATCCCAAAACCGCTGTCGAATAGAAGATTATATTATTTCTGTTATTCCTTATAAAATAAATCAATAATTTTAAAATTAAATATTCCCAAAATCACTTTGGAATTACCTTTGGGTCAGCCTACTTTAAACCAAACAAAACTATGTTAAAACTAGCTAAAACAGTGAAAAAGGAACCAAGGAAAGCAAGCTTTCCTTGGGATATTGGCTTGCTTTTTGGGAAGCCAATGAAATATGCACTAATTTCTAGATTTAATATTTTTTAAATAGAAATATAAATCTAAAGCATGCAACCTACAGATTCTCTTTAAATTGCCATGCAAAATAGACGATTTCCCCAAACTAGGTCTAAAATGCTTTTAGGAATGAGATCTAGTATATGAGCCATAAAACAACAGATATATGTAATTTTTACTTTAATATAACATATCCAAATGATATCAAATCTTTCAAACACAGTAACCAGGTAAGAAAATTGATTTTTTGAAGGAGGAAGAGAGAGAAAGAGTGCTTGAAGCTTGGGAATGTTGGGCTTTGGAGTCTGCTTGTTAAATTTTCATATGCTTAGCTAAGACATAAGTATTTCATTTCATATTCATAACAAAATCATATAAACATGATCACTGAAAGATATACAAGCACAACCATACAAAAGGAACAGAAGGATTTATCCTGGGAAAACCCTAAAGGGAAAAACCTAGCAAAGGCTTCCTCAATATAGATGCCCCAAAAAGATAAAGGATAAAACCAGCAAGGAGATCAAATCCTGATCCTCCTCCTTCTCCAGCTACTTCTCTTCTCCACTAATGCGCTATATAAGTGAGAGTGTGTCTCAAATGAGGAGAGCTACACCTCTATTTATATTCATCCGTTCACTTCAATTAACTCATTCGACATGTAGGCTCGAGTTAATCATGTAGGCTCGAGTTACACATGTAGGCTCAAGTAACCACACTGGGGTGCTAATGACCCACCTTTACAATTAGAGGGCACAACCTCATGACTCTTATTAGTTCTTCCGATTAGAAGCATCGGGGTATAAAATAATACAAGTGGTTCTCCCGGTAGGACCATCGGGGACCACAAAAGATACATATAGAATATTCTTTGAAGATACAATATTTCAACACTCTCCCTTAATGAGAAGGGTATTCTACAACAACATCAACAACAACAATAGTAGGAGAGAGATAGAGGACATCATTAACATCATCAGGGTAATACATCTATAAATCATTGGAAGCTTTTCAACATTATGTAGTCTTCATCTTCAATATTTAGTATTCATCATCATTAATATTTTGACTGCTTCGATCAACAACATCTTCAGCACTTTGAACTTTCAATCAGCAACATCATCTTCAGCACTTTGACCTTTCGATCAACAACATCATCTTCAGCACTTTGACCTTTCGATCAGCAACATCATCTTTAGCACTTTGACCTTTCGATCAACAACATCATCTTCAAGGCTTTGACCTTTCGATCAGCAACATCATCTTGAAAATATCATCAACACCAAAACATCATTATCATCAAAACATGAACATCATCAAAACATGAACATCATCATCATCAAAACATCAACATGATCAAAACATCAACATCATCATCATCAAAACATCAACATGATCCTTCCTTTTGGAATTATGGGATCAACATGTCTGTGGTACTCAAACGATCCTTCCTATTGGAATTACGAGATTTAGGTCTTTACGGAGTTACTAACGATCCTTCCTTTCAGAATTATGGGATCAACACATCTATGGAGCTCAGATGATCCTTCCTTTCAGAATTATGGGATCAAGTCTTTATGGAGCTACTAACGATCCTTCCTTTCGGAATTACGAGATTTAGGTCTTTATGGAGTTGCTAAGGATCCTTCCTTTCAGAATTACGAGATCAACACATTTGTGGAACTCAGAAAATCCTTCCTATTGGAATTACAAGATGAACACATCTATGGAACTCAGACAATCCTTCCTATTGAAATTATGGGATCAAGTCTTTACGGAGCTACCAATGATCCTTCCTTTCGGAATTACATGATTTAGGTCTTTACAGAATTACTAACGATCCTTCCTTTCGGAATTATGGGATTTAGGTCTTTACGGAGTTACTAACGATCCTTCCTTTTGGAATTACGGGATCAACACATCTATGGAACTCATACAATCCTTCCTATTGGAATTATGGGATCAATTCAATGATCCTTCCTTTCAGAATTACGGGATTTAGGTCTTTACAGAGTTACTAATGATCCTTCCTTTAGAAATTATGGGATCAACACAGATGTGGAACTTAGACAATCCTTCCTCTAGGAATTATGGGATCAACACACGTTCTCAAGTACCAAAATCACTGGATCCGTTCTGAACCGAAGTTCAAGGATGATACAATCCTACCACCTTCTCGATGACCGAATTTCACCGGATCCATTCTGAACCAAAGTCTAAGGATGATACAATCCTACCACCTTCTCGATGATCGAAGTTCATCAGATCCATTCTAAACCAAAGTCTAAGGATGATACAATCCTACCACATTTTTGATGACCGAAGTTACACTGGATCCGTTTTGAACCGAAGTTCAAGGATGGTACAATCCTACCACATTCTCGATGACCAAAGTCTCTGGATCACTTTAGAATATATGTCCTAGGATGATACAATCCCTCTTCATTCTCAAGGATTGAGGCCACCGGATCACTTTAGGGAAGATGCCCAGGGATGATACAATCCCACTGCAACATCACTACTCCCCCTTTCGAGGAAGGTATTTCTGAACAACACCAAGCTTGTCTCGAAAGTGTTCAAACTTTACTCAATATAGAGGCTTCGTTAGTACATCATCATCCAAACCATCATCATATACATCTTCATTATGTGAATACTGAACTATCACCATCTGTATCTCCAGTATGCGAATACTAAATGCATCATCATCTCTATATTCAGTATAGAAATATGGAATCACCATCATCTACATCTATAGTATGTAAATACTGAAATATCATCTATATCTTCAGTATGGGAACAATGAAATCATCATCATCTATATCTTTAGTATGGGAACACTGAAATCATCATCATCTATATCTTTAGTATGGTAATACTGAAACATCATCATCTACATCTTCACTCGTTTGTAGAAATACCGTATTTTTTATTTGTTACAACGGAACACAGGGTTCTCTGTCATCACAAATCTGGTTATCACATAGAATCATTATAGTATCCATCTTCAGGTCAAAGAGACCTGATATCAACTTTCGAAGCCATATGGATTCACAACTTAGCAGAGCAATCTGCTATGTATTCTACTTCAGCCAAGCTAAGAGAAACACTGGATTGTTTCCTGCTAAACCATGAACTCATAGCAGACCCCAAACAAAAGCATATACTTGATGTTCCCTTCTTGTCTGAGATACTTCCAGACCAATCTACATTTATGTAGCCATACAATCTATACTCATGGCTACCATCATAGTATAGACCAAATTCTATAGTCTCTTTCAGATATCTCATCACATGTTTTGCAGCTACTAGGTGAACCAGTCTTGGTTGAACAAGATATTGAATTACGGTGTTCACAACAAAATAAATGTTTGGTATGGATTTGTTAAGTACATCAATGACCCAATGATCTTTCTGTAATAAGTTGCATCCACTAACTCTGATGAGTCATCAGTTAATAGCTTCAGTTTGGAGTCCATGGGTGTGGTCATGGATTTGCATTCCAACATATTGAATCTCTTCAATATCTCTACCGCATACTTTCCCTGATTGAGAAATATTCCTTCTGAACTTTGCCATACTTCCAAACCTAGGAAATAATGCATTAACCTAAGGTCTTTCATCTCAAATTCTTCTGCTAGTTTTTTTGTTTTTTTCTTTCTTTCCATGATCCGTTTCTCATTCTCTGCCAAGAATAAGTCATCCACATATAATAACAGGATGATGGGTTCATCTTCTACAACCTTGAGATAAAGGTTAGGATCATCTTTACTCTTGGTAAAGCCCATAATTGATAGGAAACTTTCTATCCTTCCATACCAAGCTCTGGGAGCCTGCTTCATGCCATAGAGGGCCTTCTTCAACTTACATATATGAGTCCATCTGTCTTCGACTTCAAATCCTTGTGACTATTTGATGTAAAACTCTTCCCCAATCATACCATTAAGGAAGGCTTTTCTTTACTTCATCATGGAAGAAACTGCCATCTTAGTTCTAAAGGAAGTGTACCTTGCTTCCTGGAGTGTCTCTTCAGAACTAATTCCCTCTTTCTTATAGAAACCTCAAGCCACAAGTATTTCCTTACTTCTATTAGCAACATATTTTATCTTGCAAATCGATTTGTAAGATACCACATTCTTTCTTTTTGGTTTGAGTACTATATCCCAAACATCATTCTAGTATTCTTTCATCATAACATCTTCCATGAGTTCATCTTGTCAGATCATCAACATATCCTAGTCTTCTGCATTAAACTTTGAAGGTTGGAACCCACTTTACTCTTGGTAAAGTCTTGATCCATCAGGAAGCTTTCCGTACCGTGTCGAACTTAGATATCTTCTGTAGTCACTCCCCCTGAAGTGGAGTATTATCTTCCTTCTTCATTCTATACAGGTGGTTCTATGCTTGATATATGTTGGTCAATAGAGTATGTCATGTCATATTCTATTCTTTCTGAGGCAAATCACGAACCTTGCTTTGTACACTTGTTCTTGTATATCCATGTGGAAAATACTACGTACTTCCCTTTATGTCTCGAAATCATATCGTATACATCATTCCCCATGATCAACTGTTATTCTTTGATCATAGCTTCTTTCATAGCATTCTTTTATTCATCTTGAGTTATCTTTCATTCCCATGGTGGTCTTCATCCTTCGAGGTGGATCTACCGCTCTCTGAAGATATTTCTTTTGTCATGGTGTCTCTAACCTTGGGAGCTTCAGATTCATGTTTATTGGAGTGAATCTTGAATTGTCATCACTTGTTCTTCGGAACAAGTCTCATCCTTCTTTTCTTGTATGAGGTTGTACAAGACCTTTCCTACAATTCAAATGCACCAATTGCATGGTTATAACTATTTCATAAAACATATGCATAATGAAAAATTCTTATGCATCATGCAACTGTTTAGCCAACACAACATTCATCCATATCTCACAGAAACTTTTCTAGATGCCTTCCATCTCTACCAGGACAACATTGAGATTGTGCACTAATCCAATATGTCAGCAAAAAGGTTTCATTCTAGATAAGTAGAAATGGAGATTTGTATAGCACCATGAGTTATTTACCCATCACATGCATATTAGTAGTATACAGTCATTAATGCAAACAATCTATCATGCATAACAAATCAACTGAACATAATCAAATACATAAAAAAACAATATCATTAAATGACAATTGAATACTTATCTTTTGTTTGTTTGTTTCATGGGTAGACTCCTTCTTGACCATTCTAATTCATCATCTTCTTCATTCATGAAATCATCATTTCTTGTCCAAATGATAAGATGGATAAGAGGTTCTTTAGGAATTGAGTTCTTCATATTCCTCATCGCTTGAGGGATCTTCTTTGAATGGAGAGAACTTGATCTTCAATTGCTCCCATCTTCTTCTTCTTAGATTCAACTAAAAGTAATCACTTTTTTCTGGCACACATTCCTCACATGAATGAATCCCATGATCCTGGGAGGCCATTCAAGGTGGCTATCACCATTTCTGCATTCTCCGCTTCTTCTTCTACCGCTTCAAGATGTTTTGCATTCTGGATCTTCACATTCTTCAACTATTTTCTCGAAGCCATCTTCTGATTTATGTTCTTATCTTCAAATATCTTGATCAAGGAATCAAACATCTTCGGTGTCGTTAGGGAAGACACTTGTGGTACAAGTTGATCTATGATTGAATCAACAATGATCTAATTGGCCTTGATCAAGTTCTTCTTGTGTAAGGCTTTGAGGCTCATCTCCCTCTAGAACTGGAACCTCTCTACTCATGTAGGTATCCAATTCATTTTCTTCAGAGAGATCAAATACTTCCATTATTGGAATTTTTTAACTTCACCAATCTTATCATCAAGCTGATGTGATAGATCACTTTCAAATGAGAACCTCAAATGCAAATAGCAAAAGATTAGATCTTATCGATTTGAGGTGTCCGTCCTGCTTCCAGAGCTAGCTGATATAGGGTTTGTCAGAGAAACCCTAATTTTCAAAACTTATAATATTTCAGATATGATTGGATAGAAATATATATCTCTTCAAATGGAGCTGTCCAATGTACTCCATTTCTGAAAACAGTGGAGGGAAGCTCCCAGAACAGGAAGCCCTAGTTTTCCAATTTCTTCTGCAGAAATGCCTGTTACTGTTTATGTGATATATCCAAAATTACTACTCCTATGTGTCTGAAATTTCTCACTGAGGTAACCTAGCGTGTTCCTGATCCAACATAATAGGTTTAATCAGAATTGGTTTCACCAATTGGTATTTAGGAGCATTTTCCCAAGGTGACCTGTTACAGGACTGTTCATAATAGTGAAGTTGTATGGAATGCCACGTGTCATTGGTTCATCTTCCGATTCCAAACCTCAGACCATAGAAATTATAGTCCATGATATTTCTAGATCATCTTAAGTAATTCCATTTGGATCTCAATATACCAATCTATAGCAATTCTCCCCATGTGTCCTTTTTATGGATGAATTATGGAAGAGGATGGAACCCTAACTTGGAGGGATCATATCTCCAAGAATATAGTGAATCTGAGGTTGAATTTTGGACACAGTGTACATCCAGATTTTAGCTTCAGGATATACAATTTGTAGCTCATGAGCCTTAACCAATATCAAAATATAGTGAAAGTACCAAAACTTATCAGTTTTAGTATTTAGATTTTTTCTAGCTCAGGGTCAAACTAGGGTTTGACTTTCCTGTAGTTTCACCAAACCAAAAATCTTGATCCAGGTCTCTAAACTTTGATTTTGATGAGAAGAGAAATCCTATGTTAGGCTCACTCAAAAATTATTCTTCTGCAAGAATCCCTAATTTCCCTCACCGAAAACTAAAAATGCTCAGAATTGAATTCCGCTTCGACAGAAAGATGCGTCCTTCAATGGAGAGTCAACCTAGCCTTCTTTTGCTGATCAATTGTGGAGAGAGAACCAAAAAGTAAGAATCCCTAGCTTCTGTAGCTACATAATGTATTATTTCACGATGGCTCTGATACCATGTAAAATTTTCATATGCTTAGCTAAGACATCATTATTTCATTTCATATTCATAACAAAAGCATATAAACAGGATCACTGAAAGATAGAGAAACACAACCATACAAAAAGAACATAAGGATTTATCCTGGGAAAACCCTAAAGGGAAAAACCTAGCAAAATCTTCCTCAATATAGATGCCCCAAAAAGACAAAAGATAAAACCAGCAAGGAGATCAAAGCCTGATCCTCCTCCTTCTCCAGCTACTTCTCTTCTCCACTAATGCGCTATATAAGTGAGAGTGTGTCTCAAATGAGGAGATCTACACCTCTATTTATATTCATCCATTCACTTCAGTTAAGTCATCCGACATGTAGGCTCGAGTTAATCATGTAGGCTCAAGTAACCACACTGGGGTGCTAATGACCCACCTTTACAATTAGAGGGGACTACCTCATGAATCTTATTAGTTCTTCTGATTAGAAGCATCGGGGTACAAGATAATACAAGTGGTTCTCCCGGTAGGACCATCGGGGACCACAAAAGATACATATAGAATATTCTTTGAAGTTACAATATTTCAACACTACTATGATGGAACTTCGAGGGACTGTGTCCTCTAGAAGATATTGAAGATGAGGAATATGTGAACCAGCTCAACCCCTTCTACAAGTGAGATCACCTGCAACTTAGAAATCCTTGCACAAACAGATGGTTAAAAGATAGGTGCTACTGGAAAAAATAATTGGAAAGCATGCGACTAAACTTAAAATACATGCAACTCCAATAGATCTGAAATAAGAAAATAGTAAGAGCATATATAAAACTAGAATAAACTCTTACCCTAACAGGAGGGATCTCTCTTCTTCAAGGCCAACAATTAACCAGCAAAAGGAAAGATAGATAACATAGATTATACCTCATAATCATTTGACAATCACCATCCACACATGAAGAGAATTACACCATAGATATTTCCTCCAAAGCTTCTTTATTCTAGAATAGTAAACAATAACAACAATACAATAGCAACATCACCTCAATCCTAGTTTTGATTAGCTTGGAAGAGGTAATGTGTGCTTAATTTATAGCAAAAATAGGATATTTGGCCCAGGGGGGTGCAAATCCCAAGGAGAGAGAGACTGTAGCTACATGTGGAGTGAATCTGGGCCTGATCTCTGTCTAACTAAGCATGATCTGAGTCTCACTAAGTGAAACTATCAATCGAAGAGCTGATTTGTCTGACAACTCAACCTACTGACTGAAGCATCCATCAAAAATCAACCAAAGAGGCCCACGCATGTGGAGGAGAGAGGGAGGGCAAAATTCCCAAGATTTCATGCATAAATTTCATCCTAGATCAACCTAGATCACAACCTTTAGTCAAGGAATTGTCAAATCCAGTCAATATCAAGCAGATGAGACTGATTTCAGTCAAATCGGAGCAAATTGTTGATGTATTTGTAACTTCGGAATGTATTCACTTGTATATCTTATGTCTTGTACCCCGATGTTTATTCCGGGAAGTGTCTGTAATGTATTTGAGTCATGTCATGCCCCGATGTTCCTATCGAGAGATTCAATAATGTAAACAATTCATGTCAAGTCATTGTGGGTAACCCTCCTATTGTTCAAGGGTTAAAGTCCCTACAGTTTCGGGGCCATAGGGTTATTAGACTCTCCTAGAGAAGTCAGCCCTAGTGATTTATTGTCAAGTAGGGAATTAGTATAAATAGAGAGTGAGCCTCTGTATTTATCACACACTCACTCACACTCAGTTGTAGCACATAGCTGAGGAAGAAGAAGTTGTTGGCGCTAGAAAGATAGAGGCTACTACTATCGGTAGATCATCTTACTGTTTTGGGGTTTTACTTTTGGTGCTAATTCTATCTCCAAGGAAGTTGTAGGGTTTTCTCCATTTATGGTTTCCCTGGGGAAAAACATTGTGTTCATTGTCTCTTTTGTTTGATTGTTTTTCTTTTTATTGTCTCAGTTAAAGATCCTAATATAATGCTATCCTGAATGATAAAAATCTAACATGGTATCAGAGCTAACCTGAGAAGAAGACACTGTGCAGCTGCGGAAACTAGGGATTACTAATTTTTGGATCTCTCTCCATATATTTTCAGCAAAAGAAGGTTGGGCTGACTCTCCTCCCTGGGGTGCATCTTTTTGTGTAAGAAAAATCTGATTTTGAGCATTTTTCAGTTTTTGACCCAACACTGCTGCCGAAAATTAGGGCTTTCCATAGAACTGGAATTTTTTAGTGATCCTAGGCCTGGATTGATCTCCTCCTCAAAATAAAAGTTTAGATATCAATATCAAACCATTTGGTTTGATAGAACTCTGGAAAAGTCAAACCCTTATCTGCTCTTGAACCAGCACTACAGAAATTCAGCTCCAGATCCAGATCCGACATCTTGACCTCGTAAGATCTAAATGTTTTGTATTTACATTTGAGGTTCTCAGTTAATATGTCTCATCATAACAATCTTGATGAAAATATTGAGGGAGCTGATAACTTCCGAGCCTAGAAGTATAGGATCTCCCTGGTCCCGGAAGAAAATGAGTTGGACTCCTATATCAATGAGGAGGTTCCAGTTCCATAAAGAGATGAGGTTAAGGCCTTAAACAAAAAGAAGTTGGTCATTTCTAACATGATTATTGTTGATTCAATCAAGGATCACCTCATACCATAGGTGTCCTCCCTAAAGACACCTAAAGCTATGTTTGATTCCCTGAACAAACTGTTTGAAGGAAAGAACATAAATCAGAAGATGACTTTGAGGGACCAGCTAAAGAATCTAAAGATCCAAAATGTAGAGACCATCCAACCTTACTTTAAAAGGGTCTCTTAGATCAAGGAACAACTAGAAGTAGTAGATGAAGAAGTGGAGAATGCATAGATTGTGATGACCACCCTAAATGGTATTCCTAGGGCATGTGATTCTTTCATTCAAGAGATGTGTTCCAGAAAGAAACTAGTCAAATTCAATAGACTATGGGAAGAATTCTCTAAAGAATAAGCTCGGATAGCAACTCAAGAATAAAAGATGGGAAGTGAATATCAAGCTCTCATAGTCCACACTAAGAAAACCATAAGGGACCATCATCACTCCAAAGGTAAGATTTCACACTCTAGAAGAGATTTGTCTACTATTAGATGTTACACATGTCATGAGAAAGGTCACATATCCAAATATTTCCCTAACAAAGGGAACTCAAAGAAGAAAAAGGGAAACAAGAGAACACATCATGCTCATGCTACAGAAGATTATGAACCTTCCACAAAGAGATTCAGATAAGAAAGTGATGATTCTTCAAGTGATGGAGAATATGTACTGATATCCGCTCTCACGGGAACTATCTCACATGGAAGCAATGATTGGTTTAAAGACAATGGAGCTTCCAAACATATTACTGGACTCAAAGAATCATTTGTGAAACTATCTAAACATGAGTCACCTCACAAGGTGAAACCTGGGGATGACTACCAGTATACAATAAAAGGTAGTGGTGAATCCTCCTATGAGCTAGACTCTAGAAAGTCTATGAAGAAGAAAAATGTATTGTTTGTACCAGGACTAAAGAAGAACCTCCTCTCCATATCTGCATTGGATGCAAAAGGAATGAGGGTTACTTTTGTATATGGCCAAGTTCTTATGTGGCCAAAGGGAAAGACTTTTGATGATGCAAGAGTGATTGGGGAACAAGAAGGAGGTCAATACAAATTGAAGGGTCAACCAAAACACGATTTGATTCATGACTCAGTAGAACCAAATGAACTTTGGCATAGAAGGCTTGCACCTGTGTATTACAGGGCACTACCACTTGCAAGCAAAGCTATTGAAGGTCTTCTAGAAATGCAGACAAAACATGATGGTGTTTGCAAAGGATGTGAAAAAGGAAAGAACACAAAGAAGACATTTCCAAGTAGTGAGAGAAATGAAAAAGGAATCTTGGAAATCATCCACTCCGATGTATGTGGTCCGATGTCATCCAGTTCATTAAGTGGGTATGTATACTATGTTTCTTTCATTGATGATTTTTCTAGGAAGACTTGGATATACCTTAAGAAGAACAAAGATGAAGTATTCAACAAGTTCAAGGAATTCAAAGCCCTGATAGAGAACCACACATAAAAGAAGATCAATATTTTTCGATCAGATAATGGAGAAGAATTCACATTGAATGAATTCAAAGACTTATGCAAATATTTAGGGATTAAGAGGGAGTTAACCACTCCATATAATCCACAAAAAAATCGAATTGTAGAAAGGGAGAATAGAATGATCATGGAAGATGCAAGGGCCATGCTTCATGATCAAGATCTTCCCATGCTTCTATGGGCAAAAGCTGCCAGAACAGTGGTGTATGTACAGAACCATACTCCACACGAAATACTTGAGAATAAGACACCTAAAGAAGTCTTTTCCGACAAGAAACCAGAATTCAGCCATCTCATAATATTTGGCTGTCTAGTGTACATACACATTCCAAAAGAAAATAGGACAAAGTTAGATCCTTTAGGAAGGAAGGGTATATTTTTGGGATACTCTAAAAGCTCGAAGGCTTACAGAATATACTTCCCAGGATTCAAAAAGATTGGCATCAGCAGGGATGTGACATTTGATGAAGACTCATCTTACAACAAATACAGAAAGAGACCTATTGAAGAACCTGAAGAAACAGAAGCACCCATAATTCATGACACAAACATGAACGAATAATATCAAGAAGAAAATTGAGAAATAGAAGAACCTCAAGAACTTGTAGATCCACCTCAGGAGAAGAATCCTCACAAGAGGAAACCTGATTGGGTATGAGAAGCTATCCAAGGTGCAGAAAGATATGGGGCTCCAGAAGAGTCACATAGAGAAAGGAAAAGAACCAAGTCTTGTTCCAGTTATGTAGCCTTATTATGTGATTTCATTGATAAAGAACCTTCCAACTATGAAGAAGTGACAGAAAAGAAAGAATGGAAAGATGCTATGATCGAAGAGTACCAATTGATCATGAAGAATGATGTTTGGGATGTTGTCCCAAGACCTGAGGGGAAGCCTATAGTGACTTCCAAATGGATCTACAAGATCAAGAATGCTACAGATGGAAGCATAGAAAAATATAAAGCAAGACTCATGGCTCGTGACTTCTACCAAAAAAAAGGAATAGATTATGACAAAAATTTTCCACCTATAGCCAGATACACTTCCATCAGATTAGTACTTACTCTGGCTGCAATGATGAAATGGAAGATACACTAGATGTATTTCAAGACTGCTTTCTTGAATGGTGTAGTGGAAGAGGAAGCGTATGTGGAGAAGCCACTCAGTTTTGAGACACATGATAGGGAGACTCATGTGTGTAAATTGAAGAAATCCCTGTACGATTTGAAATAGGTACCCAGGACATGGTACAAAAGAATTGATGGCTTTCTATCCAATTTGGGATTTACCAAAAGTAAAGCAGATTCCAACATCTACTATAAGGTTGAAGAAGGAAATCCAGTGATACTCCTACTATATGTAGATGATATTTTTGTAATAGGTATGGATGGATTGATAACTGATACGAAGAGAAACCTTGCTGTCGAGTTCGAAGTGAAGGACTTGGGTATGATGCATTATTTTCTAGGCATGGAGGTGTGGCAGAATGCGAATGGAATATTCCTCAGACAAGAGATAGTATGCAGTAAGAGATCTTGAAGATATTTGGGATGAAGGATTGTTAACCACACCTATTGAATCGAACTTGAATCTATTGAGTGATGCTTCATCTAATTCAGTTGATTCCATGATGTATCATCAGATGATTGGGTCCTTGATGTACCTGACAAATAAGGGAGCATATATTTCTTTTCTATGAACACCATGAGCCAATTTCTGATAGATCTAAGACATGTTCACTTGATTGCTAAAAATCATATTCTGAGGTACCTAAAGGGTACAGTTGATTATGGGCTCAAGTATAAGGCTGATCAAAAGATTAACCTAGAAGGTTATGTTGATTCAGACTGGGAAGGCAATGCCATCGATAGGAAGAGTACTTCAGGGTGTTGTTTCAGTATGGGATCAGGTGTGATCTCTTGGTTTGGTAGGGAGCAATACTATGTGGGAATGAGTACAACTGAAGCAGAGTATGTCACAACCTATTCAGCTAGTTGTGAGGAAGTATGGCTAAGTAAGCTACTATATGATCTATTTTATCTCCATTTAGATGCTACTTGTATATATTGTGACAATTAGAGTTGTGTGAAGTTGTCAGAGAACCCAATGTTCCATGACAAGTCGAATCATATAGAGATCAAGTATCACTATATCAGGGATATGGTGCAGAGAGGAGTAGTGAAGCTCCAGTATGTTGTGATAGAAGAACATATAGCTAATGTGTTGACAAAGCCATCGGCCAGACTGAAGTTTGAGTACTTTAGGGAGAATCTTGGTGTTCTCCAGATTGATATTCCTCCCAAGAGGAAGTGATGAGTCTGTGATGAGCCCTTCTGACATGGCGAAAGTATTGGTTCCTTCCATGTTTAGATGTAATTGTTTTTCCTTTCTGAAATGGTGAGAGGATTGGTTCCTTCCATGGTAAGATATAAGAGCTATGACATGGTGAGAGGATTAGTTCCTTCCATTTTTAGATGTATGTGATGATCCCACATTTAGCATGAAAAAGGGTTGGCTCTGGGAAGACACATCTAGTATGAAAAAGGACTATCTCTGTGTAGATCCCACATCCACAATGAAAAAGGTCTGGCCCTGTGAAGACACATCTAGTATGAAAAAGGACTATCTTTGTGTATATCCCACATCCAGCATGAAAAAGGGATGGCTGTGTGAAGACACATCTAGTATGAAAAAGGACTGGCTCTATGTAGATCCCACATCTAGTATGAAAAAGGACTAGCTCTGTGAAGACACATCTAGTATGAAAAAGGACCAGCTCTATGTAGATCCCACATCTAGTATGAAAAAGGAATAGCTCTATGAAGACACATCCAGTATGAAAAAGGACTAGCTCTATGTAGATTACACATCTAGTATGAAAAAGGACTAGCTCTGTGATGATACATCCAGTATGAAAAAGGACCGGCTCTGTAGATGTACATCCAGCATGAAAAAGGGTTGGCTCTGTAGAAATTCCTATGATGAGAAGAATCAAGAGATAACACCCGTGATGATGACCCAGTGATGATCTAGATCGATTGATGATCCAGATCTAGTGATGATGATCTAGATCTAGTGACGATGATCCAGCGGTGATGACACAAAGATGATCCAGCAGTGATGATCTAGATCGAGTGATGATCCAGATCAAGATGAAGATAACTTGAATATGAATATGACTTGAAGATGAAGATGATGAGAACTCATTGATGATCCAGATGATACAGAGAAGAAGACCCGTGCTGATAAATTGTGTCGAGAGAATACCTTCCTAGTTAAGAGGGAGTGTTGATGTATTTCTAACTTCGGAATGTATTCACTTGTATATCTTGTGTCTTGTACCTCGATGTTTATTTTGGGAACCATTTGTAATGTATTTGAGTCATGTCATGCCCTGATGTTCCTATCGGGAGACTCAATAATGTAAACAAGTCATGTCAAGTCATTGTGGGTAACCCTCCTATTGTTCAAGGGTTAAAGTCCCCGCAGTTTTGGGGCCCTACAGTTATTAGAATCTCCTAGAGAAGTCGGCCCTAGTGAGTTACTGTCAAGTCAAGAATTAGTATAAATAGAGAGTGAGCCTCTCTATTTATCACACACTCACTCACACTCAGTTGTAGTGCATAGCTGAGGAAGAAGAAGTTGATGGGGCTAGAAAGAAAGAGGCTACTTCTGTTGGGATATCATCTTACTGTTTTGGGGTTTTACTTTTCATGTTGATTCTATCTCTGAGGAAGTTGCGGGGTTTTCTCCACTTATGGTTTCCATGAGGAAAAACATTGTGTTCATTGTCTCTTGTGTTTGATTGTTGTGCTTGTTATTCTCTCAGTTAAAGATCCTAACATAATGCTAGCTTGAATGATAAAAATCTAACACAAATCCCAATGATTTAGGATTTGGGTTTTTCTCCATTATTTAATTAATTTATCAATTAAATAATCAATATTTGATTTTTACGGATTTTTGACCTAAGTGATGGACAAATCACTCAAAACTTAGAAAAAGTGGGTGTATGGATTTGCATGGTACTCTTAGCTTGAAAATGAGAAACCCATGACTGAAACTGATTGTTTGGCCCACTTTTATTACAAAACCAATTTTTCCAATTAGACTATTAAGAAATAGACTAATTTTTGTGGAAAAAGTAAAATTTTAAAAACTTAAAAAATTAAAAAAATTAAAAACCTAGGGCGACTTAGACATGTTCATATGACTCGACCATGATGCCTGGAATGTTTATACATTGACACATAGACTCTAATAACCTCAATAGGCTTAAATTCCAAGTTGACCACCCCAACTTTGGAGGTATTGAGTGAAAAACTCAGAAATTATCAGTCATTTATTCAACAACCAATAATAACCAAGGGAAAAAACACCCTGGGCTGATCGGATTAACAAATAAAGTCTAAGGGACTGAATCTTTTATAGAGACTATCATGCTAGAACATCTTATTACAACTCCCCCATGGGGTATGAACATGTGATATACTACAACAAGCACTTCCGAAGGTCACTTTAAGTTTGAACAAATCATCTTTGTCCGGTTCACCAAGCTCACTTGATAAAAAACCACTAAGTACAACTTAGGTGGTAACATATGGCTTCATCTAGGGACACATGCTCTTAATAATCTTCTGATCAAAGAAGAGGATGTGAGAAATCCAAAATCTCTGGGTCTTGCATAGCAATTAAAGTTTGTCAGTAACATGTATATAAAAGAAATCAACTATGAAAGCATATTAATGTACAGAATTAGTCTATGATGTACAGAAAAGCAATATTTTACAATACTAATATACAAAAGAAAAATTTCAAGGTTATTACTATGGTACAAAACATCTATAATACAACAATATGATACATAAAATTTAAAGATACATGTGGGGCAAGGTTTAGAAATTGGCCCTGAAACCACCGATGCCAATAAAGGCATCAAACCATCTTGGCAAAGAACATATTGAGGAGAAATCCATTCACTGGTAGGCTTAATATTTCTCCTTCTAGGTCATTTAGATAGAAAGAATTTTTTCCTGCTACTTCATCAATGATATATGGCCCCAACCATAAGCTGTCGAAATTTCTATGTTTCCAAGGTTTATCTTGTCATTTGTCCCAATGCAAGACCATGTCACCTACTTGAAAGGATCCAGGCCAAGTAGATCTATCAAAGTTTCTCTTGACTTTGTCTGAATTTTTGATACTTTAGTCAAGGGAATTTCTTCTACTCTCATCTAACTCGATCAACTGGTTGATTCTGTTTTGAATGGCATCCTGATCTGAGCTGAAGGTCTGGAGAAGCTAATACACTGGAAGCTTTAAATGGATAGGTAAGGTGACATATAGGCCATAGACAATTTCAAAAGGGCTCCTCCCAGTTGAACTTTTCTTTGTGATTCTATCAGCCCATATTGCAAACTTGATCTTGCTATCCCAAGCCTTTTATTATCACCCACAGTTTTCTTGATTATGGTCATTAAGTTTTTATTACTTGAATCAGCTAGACCATTTGCTTGGGGATAATAGTTGGATGAATGGGATAGTACAATGCTGTACTTGAAGCAAAAGGATGACATCTCGGAGGAAACAAAACACGTGCCATTATCTGTGATGATTATGGCTAGCACACCGAATCTTGTGATAATCTTATCTTCTAAGAAATCCATGACTACGGTATCGATTTCCTTCTTGGTGGGTATTGTTTCTACCCACTTGGTGAAATCATCACTGGAATTAAGAATCCAAGAATAACCATTACTCGAGTTATCCTTCAACTTACCAATGAAATCAATCTCCCACTACTGGAAAGGGGCTTGGAATACTATTGGATTTAAAGGAAAGGGTTTCATTTGTTGCTTTCTAGTGAACAACTGACACCAGGGGAAAACTTTGACAGATTTGTGTGCATCTAAAAAAAGGTTTGGCCAATAGTAGCCTACTCTAAGGATTTTATAGGTAGTTGTTGTTATTGCAAAATGTCCACCACAAAATCCTACATGGAACTCAACCATGAGTTTTTTGGACTCAGGTTCATCGACACATCTAAGTATTAAACCATTGGGGTTTCTCCAACCCAAACCATATTTTGTTAAATAATACTTAGTTTCTTTTAACCTTAATGCTCTTCTTTTATGGCCAAGTACGTGATCAGGGCATGTAAGGTTAAGGAGGAAAAATATGATGTCAGTATACCAAGGGTGCTGCTCTAATCTCTGAAGCTTGTCTGATACACTTTGTTCTAGATCATTGTTCTGGCAGATTATTCCTAAGGCCTTTTCATTTACTTGGGTCAACATCTTTGCAAGACCTTGTCCCTTAATTAACTTAGTAGGTTTTATCTCTAAATCATACTCTTGAATATTTGAAACCCACTTACCCCTAATTCCTAGACAATCTTGTTGAGACATGATATCCTTGACAACTGCATGGGGTACATGCCCAATTATTTTGGAGTATCATACATAGGTTATGAAATCTTTAAGGGACTTGACAAGAGCATATGCCTATTTATCCATGGTTTTATACTTCAACTCTGAATGTTTCCAGGCTCTACTCATAAAGGCTATAGGTTTCTCTTGTCCCTCCTTATTCTTTTGAAGCAAGACACTGGAAATGGTGTCCTCTGAGGAAAAGGAAAACATATGAAATTCCTTGGAATAATCTATACTGATCAAGACTAGGGACTTGGATATGGCATCTTTGATAGACTTGAAAGCATCTTTCCCTTCATCCGTCCACTCAAATTTAGCATCTTTCTTTAGCATTTTTTGTAAAGGCTTCATTAGTTCTGCTAAATTTGGGATGAATCTCCTTATGAAATTTATCTGACCATTGAAAGACTGGAGAGCTTTAAGATTCTAAGGCAAGGGGACTTTCTCAATGGCTTCAGCTCGCTCAGGATCGATTTTGACACCATCCTTAGAAATGATGTGTCCCAACAACTTTCCTTCATCAACCCCAAATATTGACATGGCAGGGTTTAAGGAAATACCATATTACCAACATCTTATGAAAACCTACATAAGATGACTTATGTGGTCAGATCTTTCTTTTCAGAAAATAGTTAAGTCATCTTGATATATTCTTATCATTTTTCCTGTAAGTTCTTTGAAGGAAAAAGCCATGGCTCTTTGGAAGGTGGCACCACCATTTAATAAACCAAACGACATTCTTAAAAATTTATAGGTGCCCCAAGATGTGGTGATGTAGTTTTATGTTGATCCTCTTTATTTACCAACACTTGGTTATAACTGGAAAATCCATCCGAACATGGACATCATTCCTGGTCCAGTTACTCTTTGAATCAATCTTTCCATGTCAGGAAATGGGTAATTATCTTTAAGGCATAATATTTTCAGATTTTTGAAATCTATACATATTCTAAATGACCCATTCTTCTTTCTGACAACAACTAAGTTGGATCGTCATGATGAATGTCTTGTTGGTGCTATGATCCCTTTTGCTAACATCTTCTAAAGTTCCTTCTGCACAATGGGGGCCAACTTAGGATCTATTCGCCTAAGTTTTTGTCGAAAAGGATTGACCTCCTAAGCCCCTTCTGTGAGGGGAATAGTGTGTTGAAATACATCTTCTCGATAGGATTTAAGTTCATCATAACTAAATTCCAACACATCTCTATACTCTTTGATTAAGTTGATCAAATTGTTCCTTTCCTTTTCCGAAGTACCTTTTCCAATTTTTATTAACTTGGGGTCCTTATCAATTCCTATGTTTATTTCCATATAATCCCCAATTTTTATTTCTTCTTTTTTACTTTTATGATGATCCTGTCAATCAAACATATTTTCAAAATCTATAAGGCTACTCAGGATGTGATTCCTTTCATTAACCTCACATTTCTGATGTTCTTTACCCTCTTGCTGATAACTGATCTTGCAACCTGCAAACTCTTGGAGATTATGGATGAATCTCAAGAGTTGCTCATCGTCTTAAACACCTGGCAGTGATCTACATTATCTAGAATTGAAGACCTGAAGTTAATTTCCATTTTTCCATTCCCACTAATCATTTCATCTGATGGATGGAGGGTGGATGCTACTACTGCCAACTTATCTGCTAAACCATTCATTTCTCTAGGGACCTTTTCAATGTTAAGTGCATCAAACCATTCCATGGTGTCCCATATGTCATTTCTATAATTCCTTAGTCCGTCATTTTTGCACTGATACTGATTCTTAATCTGGAGAACAACTAAGTCTAAATCACCTTTTATGTTCAACATCTTTATCCCCATGTCTTTAGTAGTTTCTAACCCTAGAATCAATGCCTCATACTTAGCTACATTGTTTGATGCTTCAAACTCCAATCTGAATGCAAAGTTGTAGATTTTATTTGAAGGAGAAATGATCACAATGCCCACACCCTTTCTGGATTTGGAATAATCCCCGTCAAAGCATATTTTCCAAAATTCATATATCTTTTCATCTTTAATGTTTTCCTTAATAGGGCAATTGAAATTTGAGAAGATAACATACTTTCCAAAGTTATTAGTGAAATGAACAAATTCATTTCCATGTTTCTTAGGGTTTTCTACATGTCGTTTCCTTAACTTCTCTCTATGGAGTATCACCCTAGTGTTTTTTGATGTAGGTATAGTAGCATATGTCCAATCCATTTGAATGTTCCCACCAAGAATTGTGGCCCATTTTCTGGATAGCAACATACCCCAATTATCTGGAACATCTATCACTACCACATCCATCGACATGTCGATGTCAAGATACTTGGCCAACATAACCTGTAGATTTAAGATTATATCTACCACTTCAACTTCTCTTGCATCCATTGCACAAACATTGTGGTAGGGTCAGGTGACCCTTATATTTAGCTGTTCCATTACTTTTCTTGTCATGACATTTGATGAAGCACTTGAATCTAACATGCAATTATGAAGGAGAAGGTTATCAACTAAGAGAGAGACATAAAAAGGTGGGTGGTATTCTCTTCTCAGATCAACATTGTTGAGGAGTATAGGCATATCCATAGGTTCAATATGGTCAGCTTCAAATATAGAATTATTATTAGGGAGAGGATATTCTTTGACAATATTATGAGTTTTACTTTGACTATCCTCAATGGATTTCAATAAATTTTCTTTTTTACCAGGAATTTTAAGGACATCAGTTGCATAAACATGAATCTTAGCACTAATTATACATTCTCCCATATCAACATTTGATTCAAGGATAACAGGGGGATCTAGGAGAGGAGGAGTGGTTACCATTGGTTTGTATTGTTTAGATGGTGATGGCTTCTCCTTCCTTTGATAAAATGCACCCTTGAATCTAGCGTCCATTTCCTGAATTGTTTCCAGAGAAGGCATTGCACCATAAAAGTTGGAAAGGAGATCCTTCTCATAACTATAATCTGTAGCTTGCTTCCAATGCTAGTTTGACAAAGGGTAGGTTTGGTGTACAATGTATACATGATCAAGCTCACTTGAATTTGTTTCCTAACTACTGATCTTGGAAGTCCATGTTCCATAAATTGATTTGCAACATAACAAGTGATTTCTTGGTGGAATTGTTCATAGGGTCTACACCATGGACTTACTTCTTATACCATGTTAGTTGAGTCTAACTGGTTTGGAATCCTAGGTTCTTGTTGAGGAGATTTCTTTTAATACATCTGATTCTGTTTAGGATGAGATTTCCTAGGTCCATTATTCCTTTCCATTGTGATTATTCTATTTTGCACATGATTCATTTATGCATAATGATTTTCCATAAGTTGGTTTTGACTAGTAACCAAGTTCTTTATCATGTTCGTCATCTTTTCCATGGCATCCTTAGAAGTTCCCTTTTATTCTGATTCAACGGCTTTACCCTTCTCTTTGTGTAGGAAGTGTTTCCTCTAGTGTATCCTGGAATGTTGGACTTGCCTGAAGATCGCATATTCTTTTCTATTTATTAGCTAATTCCTAGGCAGTTTTTAGATCAATCGATTCCTTATCTTTCAATTGGTACCTTAAGTCACCAATGAAATCTTCAATGTAAGATATGAGGATGGAGGCATCCTTTGGCTTAATGCATTTAGGAAGGTACACAACCACACATCTGAATTTAGTGTTAAATTCATCCATGGTTTTGTTATCCATCTTCTTTATGCTATGAAGGACAACAAGCAAATGTCTTGGTTCCTTCTTTTCTCCCCATTTCTTCTTAAAACCATATTGTAATTCACTAATAGTTTTATATGTATTATCATCTAGATCAAGGTACCATTCTCCAGCATCATATTCTAAGGATAAAGAAAAGAGCTTCATTTTGACATTGTCATGGTCATGGGAAGCATCATTGCAATAACTAACCAGGTGCTTTTCGAACTTTCAGAGGTGAGACTTGGCAGTGATGGCATTGTTTCCCTGAAATATGGGGATCTTCTTGTTATCATAATTTGGAATGGCATGGGGAGCACTTGATATCTGAGAAAAGTCAAGGGGTTTGAATAATTCTATCATTTCTTGAGATTGGTGAATATGGCTCTCAACAAATATGTGATGGATATCTGAGAGGGATTCGTCTCCTAAATCTTCAAGGTTTCTATGAGAAGTATTCCTATTCAATATTTCCCTAATAAATATTTCAGGATGAGGGAGAGAATTGAATAATTGATTGCGGTTTCTTCAGGTAGAAATTCTTGGAGGGATGTTAGACAATGGAGTCACCAAATGGATCGATTTTTAATTTTGGTGTTTTTTAAAGACAAGATCAATCAAAATTTGTATCTTTTTAGTTGTTTAGAAAAAAGTTAAGCTAAGTCCTACTCGGGAATAAAAATATTTATCCTAGGCAATGGCACCAAAAAGCATTGTTTCCTTTCACACACCTTGGGGGGATGTAGCAGAAATATTTAAGCCACTCGGTGTGTCCTTGGGGGAAAGTCTCAAGTCAAGGATGTCACCTTGTTCTTGACTCTTTTGTTTAGGCTCAACTCCTAATGAAGCCAAGGGGGGTAGACCCTATTAAGTTACTACGGAAAAATTATTTAGTATGATGATGTTAAACTAAATGAGTTACTTAGGAGTTTGAGATTTAACCATAAACAACCATAGATGACAAGATACAAAAATGACCACAAGAAAGCACAATGCCGAGACACAATATATATATATATATATATAAAGAAAATATCCAGTGCCTTAGAATGGATTCATAAAATAATCAATTTACTTGCATGTGCTAGGAGTGAATGTTTTGTGATTGCCTCTTGGTACATTTTAAGTTATTGTGAAATATGAGGTGATTAAAATTAGGCGAGGGGGGGACTCTAGATATACTCGAGAGTACTTGGAGTATGTACAAAACTAAACCTTCATAGCTACCCGCAAGGAATATGTGGGATCAATGGAGTCTCTTAGACCATTTCTCATAATGCACCCAAAGGTGTAATAGAGATTAGCACCTCAAGGTCACTTTTCAGGAGTTCTCGCTTCCTTTGGGTATTTTTCCACTGCTTATGATTTTATCAAGGCATTGGATTTTCTCCTGATGGTGGTTGATTGGGGAAGGTGAATACTAATTAAACTACTCATTCATGTTGCTTTTGATGCATCTTGACTGATTAGATGAACCACATCCAAATGCAGAGCATACACACCAAAGACTTGCCAATTTTAGTGAGTTTTAAAGGGTGTGTTTTCTTAGAAAGAAAAACCCTCCAGGAACCTCTTTCGGTCCAAGTGGACCTCAATCAAGGAATCAAGGATGGGGTTTATTTTAGAACAATTATTTATAGAAAATCAAAGATAAGTAGCAAACAAAAACAAATGACAAGTTTTCTAATCATTCCTACCACTGTTGGGGCGCGCACCCTAACGGTCCTTAAGATAGATAACTCTGCGGGTTTTTGGGAGCTTGTAAGCGGAGCTATGGCTCTAAATAGTCTTAGGGGTGTCAGGGCTGAGTCAAAAACCTTATTTTGTAATAAACCCATGGTTTAAATCCAGGTTTTAGGGTTCGGGGTGCCCATGGTTTAAGTCCATGGTTTTGTAATAGTGCGCTGTATAAATAAGCACTCTTGTAAATAAGTGAGGTTAGGCTTTTGATGAAAAAGGAATTGATGCGAAGCTAAGGCTAATTTTGTAAGGGAAGGTTAAGTCCCAGCTGTGTGCATGGACGACCTCTGCAGCTGTGTGCGCAGAGGGTTTTTGGGTGATAAGGAAATCTGTAGCTGTGTGAGCAGAGGCTTGAAGCTGTGTGCGCAGCTTTGAGGACTAAAGGGATCTACAGCTGAGTACGCAGATCAGAACTGTGGTTTTTGTGGAAAGTTGAATAAAAGACAATTCTGTGGACGTGACCCTTACACTGAGGGTGAACCATGTGATATCTTGTGTCATGGTTCTGTGTGTTGTTTATGTTGTGTTCTTTCATGCATTTATATCTATATATCTGATAAGTAAAGATCACTGCTAGATAATAACTTCTCTGTGAATTCCCAGTAAAGGGTTGCGCAAGGCACTGTTTTTTTATCTAACTGCAAAGCTAAATAAGTGAATGTTAAGCTCTGTGATTTCTAATTATAATCTATTAAAAGATAAAGGTACAGTAATATCCCTCTTTTGCTTGCAGAAATCTGGTTCTGGGGCACCCCATAGCTGTTTCGGGTGAGACTGCAACCTGTTTGCAGGTTGTTGCTGAAAGGGCCAAATTTGTGGGTCTTTTGTTGGTGCGAATTTAAAGGTATAAAACCCGGGTCTGCCCTTTAGCCCAACAAATTGGTTCCGTTGCCGGTTGAACTCAGTATCTGCTCAAGAGGGGTCTACGTCGTACCTCGAGGGCTATGTTCTGGAGGCCCTCTGTGAAGGAAATCGGTGATTGGCTTGATGAGACTTATCAGAAATTTGCTGAGCAAGAGAACAAAGATCCGTGTCGTAGTGCAAATGACTTTTTACAAAGGTATGTTTTTTGTGACATTTATGAAATTTTCTTTGGTAGTATCCACATAGAGTTGCACTAGTGGTTATCTAGGTTAACAGAGCGAAGGACGAACTTCTAAGCACATCAGTTTCCTGCTTGGACCCCCATGAGAATTAATATACTAAAAAGGGTGAACAACGAGATATCCTGCGCTGTTGATTTTTGGACAACACAAACCCTTGAATCATTTGTGACGGAGTTCGCCATTGACATGAGCACCTCCTTTAGTGAAGCCGAGTGACAGTTTTTCAAAGGACCAAGGGGTAAGTTTTTGAATTCATTTAGTTTGCGAATTAAAATTCTATTGGCTGAAAGAGGTATATTGCTAATTGAATCAGACCGTTAGATTTAGTATTACTAACCTATGGTTGTAAGTGACAATACCTTCGACGAGCAAAGTGGTTTGCTGCGAAGTGGCAAAAGGTACAAGAGATATTGTGGATCCTATTCCCAGGGTCAGTATACCGAGTATCCCCCTGTAAATCCCGCTGATTCAAAACCCGAAGAAACCCCTTCTGTTGGAAACCCTCCGGTAACCCAGCAGCGAAGACCTATTATCCCTGAGAACCCATCGCAGTCTGAAAGTCACCCTAGCCCGAGTACCTCTGTCGCAGGTTAGTCTACCCTAGTAAGTTCCCCCCCACCTACTCCCAGCCCCCCTCCCTCCACCCCTAGACCTGCGATGGCCCATATGCATGATGACATTAAGCACCCTGTTTTCAAAGGAACTGGATCAGAGGATCTAGAACAGTTCTGGTTTTTATGTGAAGTAGTGTGGACTACTAATACCATTACGGATCAAGATACAAAAAGAGCGCAGCTGGTTACTTCTTTCAGAGACTTTGCTCCGACCTGGTTCATGAAGTTTTCCAGCACTCAGAACCATGCCTTGGCTGATATAAAAGCAGCAATGATAAAGGAATTTAAGAAGTCGAAATCAGAGTCACAGCATATCACTGAATTGAAAGAGATTCAGCAGAGGCGCGGTGAATCAGTGTGGGACTTTGATCAAAGATTCAAAGTTCTGCTAGACCAAGTCAGTTTCCCCATTGGACCTACGCAACACAAGGAATGGTTTATTGCAGCGTTGCTACCGCATATCAGAACTCCACTCATGCAACAGAAGGTTGCTGACCAGCAGGAGGCTCTGGAAATTGCGATGAAGCTTAAAACTGCTCCTGTCGAAGATAACTCTGGTATCGCTCAAATCCAAGCGTAGTTGGCAGCGATGGCTCTGGAGCTTCACGATATGAAGAAAGGAAAATCTGGTTGCGAAGAGGTCTGGTGCACACAATGTCGGACAGAGGGTCACGACAAGGAACAGTGTCCTGTGGTAAGAAATTACCTGAATACTGGTGCGCCAAACCCGTTCAACCCTACTATTCTATATTGTGAGATCTGTCGAACAACTAGCCAGCATCGACCTAAGAATTGTTATCTACTACAGAGGTATGTGCAAGTCCCTAAGAACCCGTACTGCAAATTCTGTAAGTCTATAGGACATAATGAAGATGAGTGTCGCAGTTATGACCTCATGAGAGAATGCACCTACGATGCCTATCGGGTACAAAATGAGGGACATAGTAATGATGGCTATGGCTACCGCAGTGGTGCATCAGGTAGAGGTGGTTTTGGAGGCTATGGTCATGGTGGCATGGCTGGCAGAGGTCGTGGTCAGGTGGTGTGTTATAACTTCAACCAGGCCAGACATCTGGCTCGCGACTGTCGGAACCTGACTACGACATGCCGGTATTGCCGAGCAGTAGATCATGTGATCGAGCAGTGCCCACAGTTGATAGCTAAGATTCAGGATAGAAACAGTGCCCCTACTCAGAATCTTCAGATGATTTCTGTCGAGCAAAGACCTTCTCCAGCCATTAATTTTGTTACCCGAAGTGGAGCTACGACACATATACATCCTGCTGAGAAACAACCTGACGAGGCTTGGGTTCGTAAGGCCCCTGAGAAAGTCCCCGCCTTTGATAGTGAAAGAGAAAAGGAGACATTCATGGAATCCAAGGAATATTTTGTGGACTCTAGCCCAGTAGTAGCACCTGCGCAGCCACACCAGCAGCAGTCGCAGCTGCAAGAAGCTTTGACAGATAAAGTAAGTACACTGTCTTCCTTCTTACAGAGTTGTCTGAAAATTTTAAGAAATCAAAATGCTTTAAGTGAGTTGTAGAAAGTTATTGCTTCCTGTGAACCTTAGCAAGGTTCTGGTTAGGCAAAAGCTGTTCATAGAGTCAGAAGAACTGGTAGGGAAATGAGGTTGAACGTTCAGATAGGAGAGTATGAGATGACTGATGTGATCTTGGACTTAGTGTCAGAAGTCAATGTCCTAACCAAGCAAACCTGGGAACAAATGGGAAAACCTACCCTTGATTGGTCCCCTATACATTTGAGATTATCCAATCAGCAGAAGATTGTGCCCCTAGGACGATTTCCTAATGTCCCAGTAGATATTGATGGCATCTGTACTGTAGCAGACTTCGAATTTATTGAGATCATTGACGACAGCAATCCCTATCCAACCTTGCTAGGTATTGAGTGGGCAATGACAAATGCTGTAGTTATTAACCTTAAGAAGAGACAGATGACTTTCGAAGGGAAATATTTGAGAGTCATAGTCCCATTGGATCCCTCACAAGGAGCAAGATAGACAGAACCACTCGGAAATGAATATCAGGATGTTCTGGAGCACATCTATAACACCACCGCGAAGGAAGAAGATTATATTGACCCCAGTGCTGAAGGTACTATGGACTGGCAGTGTGACAGCTCCTATATGACGAACTCAGATGATGGTTTAGAGAACTGGTAGAACCGATTGTATGAGCTCCATGGACACAGGTGTGCCAGAATCACCAAGTCTCTAAGATGGATTACAAGAGTCCTACCTGTTTTTGATGGTTCGGTAGACCCAGAAGAGTTTAGTACTACATTCTCAGACCCGATACCAAATCCACAGAAAAGAGAGACTCTAGATTTAGTATTCCGACCCCCAGTAGCCAGATGGAGGGATAACCATAAGAAGTACATTCCTAGTTGGGAAGCTTGTTAGAAATCTCTTCACCTAATATTTGTGGATCAGCTCCAGGAGGTGCGCAGCAGGCTCGATGGGCAGAGCAGCCTGCGGGGACACTTGGAGCACTGTTATGAAGCAAGGAAACATGTATCGCGATGGGTACACAAGCTTATATGTATCCGAGAAACTGTAGTAGAGCGTTGGTATCTGACGGTCGGGCTTCGGCATGCTAATATGTCTGGTGACCAAGAAATAACTAAGTACCGACCTGCGGGATTAAAGCTCATAGCTTGGTCGCAGAATTTGTCTAAAGGACAATATGGTGTCGATGGTCCTTATTGTGACGTAGCTACAGACTTGGTTGCGCTGCAGCCCAAAATCCTACCGTTGGAACACTGCTGATTTGGCGGCGCCGGTACTTTAATTGCCTTAATGGCCTGTCCTAATGATATCCACCGAATTCTAGCACCGTGGAAATAGGATCTCTGTCAGATTTGGTGCCTTCAATGCACATTTATGGCAGATTTGGCTGCTGGATTGTATATGAAGACACCCGGGCACGGGGAAATCGCATTCCACATTTCCTTGCGTTTCACAATTGAACCCATGTCAGTTGATCGTGAACTCTAGGACCTATTGAGATAATTTGAACAGACGGGTCTGCAGCACATCTTCACCCCCCAACCTGAGCCTGCAGCCCGTGAAGAGACTCTACCAGACTCTACCAGCACCAACTCTGCCAATGCAGACATGCTCTGCCAGGAAACAGTTTAAGCCGGAAGTTTGTTCTAAGCGAAACGAAGACCGACACAAGAAATCTGGGCAAACATCGGAGGATCCTGGAATGGATCTGCCTGGTTCAACAGAAATCCCAATTGAAGGAGAGGAGAACATTGCACCGCAGCGGCCACCATATCTTCAGCCTATTCGACCAGGAGTTAAGCCACCACGGCGGAATTCTAAGTTCACTATATGCACTCCCTCGCTGCCCCTAGGTGTGCAGCTAGTTGGAACAATGACAGGGAAAATAGATCGGCTTAAGTATGTTGACCACGACACAAGTGACCGTGGGAAGTTTCCACAATTCGCACCTGCCTAATATTTGCATTTCGTTAAATATCAAGAAACTGGGGCGACCTTATTGGAAGTAAAATAGTGGGCTCCTAGCTTGGATCTAGCTGGTTTGTTGAAAATGCTCGATGTTCCCCATTTTGGTTGCAGCACACAGGTCACCATCGTGGTCAAGTAGCTGCTGGCGTTAGTGCATGACAACTCCCTATGGATCGGCAACAAGAAAATTCTTATGAATGGAGAGCTCATTCATAGGATCACTGGCTTACCAATGGCAGGGCCTGATTCGGGGACAGAATTTCCCTCAAAGCACGGAGATACGAAGCTCACACAAAGCATGAAGGAGTGCTTTGTCCTGACAAAGGGGAAACGTGGGTATCACACTTTTGCGATTCAAGAGCAGAATCTTCGCTTCACAGCTGAGCTCTTAGCATACAAAATTTATACGGAAATGCAGACCAACTGAAGTGCCTGCCCTGGTCATCAGAATTGCTATCAACTGTGTCGAAGGCTACAACTACAACTAGGCAGCATATGTTGCGAAGGAATTCCTTGAAGACGCTTGCGACGCACAGGAGAAAGGTAGTCCCTTCCACTACTCATGGTTGATTATCCTCATCGCACTGGTAGGATGGAAAGAACCTACTGAAGCATAGTTTGTTGCTGTACCAGCGCACATGCTTGGTGTAGCCAAGTACGCATCGCTGTGGGTTTCATAGGATAAAACCCACCAATAGATGAAAAACTATGTATTTTCCTTTTATATGATGAGTATCTCGTATGAGATCATAAAAACCCCACGGCTCAGTAATGAGTTATTCTCTCAGTATGAGGGAGCGGTCAATTTCAAGGCCGATATGCACCATATTTTTATCCAGGCTTGCGCAGATAAGAAGCATCAATGGTTTAAGTTGCCATATGTAGTGACTAAAGATGACATCCTTGCGATAGTACAGCAGTGGCCGGCAAAATGGTTAAAAGATGCAGGGACAAAACCTAAGATTCATGTCCCTCCTGTCACCGATATGGGCACAGGCCCCAGTCACACGCAGCAGCAAGAACCCCCCGCAGACACTGACGAACAAACTGAGTATGAAGAAGAAGAAGAAGAAGACTCAGTTAAAACTACCTCCAACCCTAATAGGCAGCATAAGCGCAAGACACCGGATGCAGAGGAAGTAAACAAACCGCCGCCGTGAAAGAAAGCAAAGGCATCAAAGGATAAGAATATCGATGAAGCGCCCAGTGTGACAAGTGCGGAGCTTGATGAGGCTTTGTCAAATTCCACCGAAGTTCTCACTAAACAATGATCAGATTTTGCAACTGTGCATCTGAATGCCATAACCAGTGTAGCAAAGCACATCTTGGAGCTTAAGGACTTAGCAATGCAATCAGTGACTGGCACTGCAGCCAGAGCACCCCAGTGAGCACGCAGCCAGACCTAAGGCAATGGCCATCCCAAGATAACAAAGGGAAAATTTCGAGCGTAGCTCTTATATTAACAGATGTAGCCTCTCACTCGGTGATGAGTATGAAAATTGGCATAGACTACACTAAGCTCTCTATGACAGAACTACATCTCTGTTAGTTAGCCATTATGAAAGAAATTCAGGCACGAGACCAATATTCGCAAAAACAGTTAGAAGAGGCCATAAGTTAGTAGTAGGGATTCGTAGCACAGCTAGAGGCAGCAGAGCATAGAAAGAGGGATGCCGAAAGAAAGCGGATTACACTAGTCCAAGTTTTGGATGAGACATGTTGAAGTCTTCCTGACTTCGATGTGCAGCTAGTGGAAGAGACAGAACAAAGATTAGTCATGATGAAAGACTATGCATAGTATTCTCACAGTGAAATTGAGAAACTCAAAGTAGCACATGAGGCTCAGATCGCAGAGCTTCAACTGTGCATCCCTCCGGAAACTCCACCTGAGGTCAAAGAACAGCGCCGCGCAGACATTCAGGAATCTGCAGTGAAAATTTCAGATATTGTGGGTAGCGCAGCAAAGTTTCTTGGAGACAGTATCAAGGCCTGGACCACCCTACAGGAACATCCAGAAATAGGATAGCTGCAAGAAACCATCAAGCAGCGACAGGCAGAGTTGGATGCCGTAAAAGCAGAAATTAAGACTCTGCCACGGATGGAGAAAATGCTCAAAGTAAAGCGCAGCAAGGAACTCCAGCAGGAAATTGAGTCATGCAGGGTGAAGGTAACAGAGTTGGAAAACTCTATACAACCACTTGTCATTGAGGCTTTGGAATTAAGTACTGTGGTGGATAGCCAGTTCAAAATTCTAAAGGAATATGATGCATTCACACAGGAAAAAAACAGCGAAGCATCATCCGTAGTACTACAAGAGTTGGTGAAAAAGGAGAAAGTACCTGACGACATCATGCACAGTCTAAATACTCAGTTCACCATCCTCGCAAAGAAGCTTTGTCCACCAGGAAACCAGCAGAGTGTCACGAGACGGGACACTGGTGAGTCTTAGGGGCCTGTTGGGGCGCGCACCCTAACGGTCCTTAAGATGGATAACTCCGTGAGTTTTTGGGAGCTTTTAAGCGGAGCTATGACTCTAAATAGTCTTAGGGATGTCGGGGTTGAGTCAAAAACCTTATTTTGTAATAAACCCATGGTTTAAATCCAGGGTTTAGGGTTCGGGGTGCCCATGGTTTTGTAATAGTGCGCTGTATAAATAGGCACTCTTGTAAATAAGTGAGGTTAGGCTTTTGATGAAAAAGGAATTGATGCGAAACTAAGGCTAATTTTGTAAGGGAAGGTTAAGTCCCAGCTGTGTGTGTGGATGACCTCTGCAGTTGTGTGCGCAGAGGGTTTTTGGGTGACAAGGAAATCTGCAGCTGTGTGTGCTGAGGCCTGCAGCTGTGTGCGTGGCTTTGAGGACTAAAGGGATCTGTAGCTGAGTGCGCAGATCAAAACTGTGGTTTTTGTGGAAAGTTGAATAAAACACAGTTCTGTGGACGTAACCCCTACACTAGGGGTGAACCACATTATATCTTGTGTCGTGGTTCTGTGTGTTGTTTATGTTGTGTTCTTTCATGCATTTATATCTATATATATGATAAGTAAAGATCACTCCTAGATAATAACTTCACTGTGAATTCCCAGTAAAGGGTTGCGCAAGGCACTGTTTTTTTATCTAACTGTGAAGCTAAATAAGTGAATGTTAAGCTCTGTCATTTCTAATTATAATCTGTTAAAAGCTAAAGGTACAGTAATATCCCTCTTTTGCTTGTAGAAATATGGTTCTACGACACCCCATAGCTGTTTTGGGTGAGACTTCAACCTGTTCGTGGGTTGTTTCTGAAAGGGCCAACTCTGTGCGTCTTTTGTTCGTGCAAAGTTAAAGGTATAAAACCCAGGTCTGCCCTTTAGCCCAACAACCACGCATCTCTTTTCCCTTGCGGGTCAATCGGGAAGTCGTGGGGTAAGTATTTGAGTTACTTTGATAATGTAATATGGAATATATGATAAAGTAATCAAATAATGTTATTCTTCATGAATTAAACTAGTCTAAATTGAAAAGAAGTAAGACAATGTGAAAAACGAGAAAAAAGGCATGAATCCACCCAAGGAGGATGGGGAATGGGCTTGAAAGAGCCTATTTGGAGAAAAAATTTATGATTTTCTTGTTACAATATTAGTAAAATTATATGAATCCTCTTGGTTCTTATATAGGATGAAACCAAGGCTTTACAAATTTCCCAAAATTTTAAAATTATGGTCGAAAGGGAGACCCCTGGGGGGACTTGAACGATCCCAAAACAAATTTTGAACAACAGCTTCTCTTATTTATGTTATTCCTAATAAAATAGAGCAAGCATGTTAGAATTAAATATGCCCAAAATAACTTTGGAAGTACCTTTTGGTCAAGCTACTTTAAACAAAACAAAACTAAGTTAAAACTAGCTAAAACAGTGAAAAAGAAACCAAGGAAAGCAAGCTTTCATTGGGATCTTGGATTTGTGTTTGGGAAGCCAATTAAATATGCACTGATTTCTGGATTTAATATTTTTAAAACATAAACAGAAATCTAAAGCATTCAACCTACGTATTCTCTTTAATTCGCCATGCAAAACGGACGATTTCCCTAAACTAGATCTAGAATGATTTATGAAACATTTTTAGGAATGAGATCTAGTATATGAGCCTTGAAACAACATATATATGTAATTTTTACTTTAATATAATATATTTAAATGATATCAAAGCTTTCAAACACAGTAACGAGGTAAGAAAATTGATTTTTTGAAGGAGAAAGAGAGAGAAAAAGTGCTTGAATCTTGGGAATGTTGGGCTTTGGATTTTGCTTTGGTGGAACACCAAGGAACTATGTCCTCCAAAATATCTTGAATATGAGGAATATTCAAACCATCTCAACCCCTTATACAATTGATATCACTTGCAACTTATAAATCCTTTCTCAAACAGATGGTTAGAACATAGGTGTTGCTGGAAAAGACAATTGGAAAGCATGCAATTAAACTTAAAATACATGCAAATCCAATAGATATGAAACAAGAAAACAATAAGAGAATAATTCAAACTAGAATAAACTCTTACCCTAACAGGAGGGATCTCTCTCCTTCAAGGCCAACAATTAACTAGCAAAAGGAAAGATAAATAACACAAATTTTACCTCATAAGCATTTGACAATCACCATCCACATATGAAGATCATTACACCATAGATCTTGCCTCCAAATCTTATTTATTCCAAAATAGTAAACAATAACAATAACACCTCAATCCCAATTCTAACTATCTTGGAAGAGGTAATCTGTGCTTAATTTATAGCAAAAACAGGAGATTTGGCCCAAGGGAGACGGAAATCCCAAGGAGAGAGAGACTGTAGCTAGATGTGGAGTGAATTTGTGCCTGATTTGTGTTTAACTGAGCCTGATATAAGTCTCACTATGTGCAACTATCAATCAAAGAGCTGATCTATCTAACATCTCAACCTGCTGACTGAAGCGTCCATCAAAACTACACCAAAGAGGCCCACACGTGTGGAGGAGAGAGGGAGGGCACAATTCCTAAGATTACATGCATAAAGGTGATCCTAGATCAGCCTATATCACCACCTTTAGTCAAATAATTGTTAGATCCAACCAATTCAAAGCTGGTGAGACTGATTTCAGACAAATCAGAGTGAATCCCGATGATTTAGGATTTAGGGTTTTCTCCATTGGCGACTACCCGGTGAACCCCAGATTTCTAACTTAACTTCTTCCCAGTAAAAGACTGTCTAGATCAAAATTTGAATTCTCCTAGATGCTCATATTCCTTAGCTGTCTAACCCATGCATTTAAATCATTGAGAAGCAGTTCATTCATTGGGTAGTGAAAACACTCAAAATATTTGCAAGTCTGAATAACTCTTTTGAGGCCTAGTAAGTGAGATTTATTTTATCCCTGTCCTTAGGTAGTTTCTAGCTCGGACACCACAGGATTGTAGCATATGGTACACAGCACTATCCCTTTGTTCCTTATTCCCATGCTAAGTGAACTTTTGTGCCATTTGAACTTTAGTTCTTGTGAGTCCTCCATCTGCTTTTCTTTCTGAATTTTATTCAGGCTCCTCTATCCATAGTGTCCTTTTGTGTGAGAGAAGAATTTACTTTTCATCTCACAGACAGAGAGGAACTTTTAGCAATTTGAAATTCATGCTTTTGATACTTTTCTTTGATATGTATTGTTTCTTTAAGGAGTTTTGACTCTTGATAGCTTTTAGCTTTTCTGAAATCATGGCATGGGATCATTTATATATGATATACTGTTTACCTTGCTTCCTTTCTGTGGGTCCTTTGCTGTCACTCCCTTGGACATTTTAGATGTGAAATGGATGGAGCCTCGAAATAGTATTCCAGACCTCTTAATTCTGAGTTATTTAGAGGGGTTAAGTAGGGCTTCAATAAATGCATGGCCAATTAGGAACACTAACCACTAGGAGACATTCGCTTGGTTAAACACACAGTCTTTTGCTCAAGATTTCAGTTAATTAAGAACCCTAAGGTTTCATTGCAACCAAAAGTTTGCCTCTTTATTCAAAACCAAAAGAACTAGCAACAAAGCATTAAACTAAAAGAAAAACAACATCAATTAATTTATGTACAAAGCAAAAAGAAAAATGTGTGCCCATGCTTAAAAAATTCTTCAATCCAACGAGTTAAAGGGCTAGGCTATAGTGTAGGCCAAAAAACTATCCATGGTCTAATTGTACCATTTTTTAAATTGAAACCATGTCTACTAGTCTATAGTCATCCTTATCAACCTGAGGAAGTTGAAGGAGCTCAGGCTGAGTGTCAATCATAGAACTGGCCTTTCCTGTGGTATGATATCTTAGTTCAATCTTGGTTAGATAATTTCCTAGGATAGAATTAGCAGATCCATTACCTTCCCCCAGCTGAGTGACAGTATGTTTCATGTAAGGTTCTCTCAAAATTTTAATCTGATTTGGGGTACCCTTAAGAGGTAACCATAAATGAGACCAGTCTGAAGCAAAATAACCTTTTAACCTGGTAGACCAATCTCAGTTCAGAATAAGTCCATATCCATCCGGTATGTCAGCAACCATAATGTCAATAAATTGACATATCTTGTTATTTGCAGATAAGCGTATGAGAACATTCTTCATTTCTCCCACTACTTTGACACCCGTTCTATCTAGTTGCACTACTTCCCAGGTTGTAGGCTTTGGCTGCCCATTAATATTGTTGAAAACTTCAAGTGGCATAACATTTACCAATGACCCAAAATATACTAAGCAATTATGCACATTATGATTCAGCATTTCTAGAGTCAAAAGAAAAGGTGGAGTTTTAGCTTTTTCTTCCCAACTTGGTTCGATGTCTTCTTCTCCTGGTTGGTTTTGCATGGGTACATCTTTTTTAAGCTCCTTAATCTTTTTAGTGTTTCCTTCATTAACATATACCTATTCTTCCACAATTTTGATAGGCCCATTGATTGGCTCTATTTCCTAGTTGACAGTAGTGACTTCAGGTGTTTTATCTTCAACATTGGCATTTATCTGTCTCTTGACATTCGTTCGCAACCTCTTAATCTTTGAAATTGTTGCATTGTCTGTAATTATCAAATCCATGTCCTTTTTTGCTGTAGGTGTGTATTCATTTTTAAGAGCACTCTCTTCTGTGTCTAAAAGCGAGACACCATCCCATAAAAACATGGTATCATTATCTTGTTCCTCTATGGTCTTGTCATTCTTTTCTTCTTTACCACTGTCCTTAGTCAATTTAGAGTCCAGCAGCTGATTCATTACCAATGTCATTGAATTTAACCATTGATGACACTTCTTTTTAGAATGAGGTTGTTGGTGAAAAGTGCAAAAATTATCCCCTTCTACCTCTGTTATATTCATTGATGTTGAATTTGGTGGAGGGATCTTCAATTGGTTGTTATCCTCCCTTTTTTGGTAGTAGGGTTTGTAATTTTTTTGAACTTCTCTTTCTTTCTCCAGATCTATTATTCAGTTGGATAGTTTTTGAATCATTTTCAGCATTCCCTCAAAACCATGTGATTGCTCCTCTTTAGATTTAGACAACAATAAGGCTCTTATCCCGATGGTTTTTTCTTCAGGTTGCTTGGGATAGTCTTCTATACTTTCCTTTTCAGCCTCTACCCTTTCTGCTTCTTCATAAGTCTCTGCCAACGTAGGTTGAGCTTTCATTTTGGAAAACATGGCCAGCTCAGGTCTGAGGGCTGAGGTATAATATTCAATTAGGACCTTGTTTGAAGGTCTGACAGTTTCAGAAAAGTTCTTTAGGTATGTTGAAAACCTTTGAGTAAAATGATGTACCTTCTCATCTTTCTCTTTTTAAAAAAAACCAATACCTTTCATTAGTGAGGCATGTGTCTTTTGGGCTGCGTATTTACTCCTAAAAATCCTTTTGAAGGTGTCCCAATTGGGAATAGAGTTTGCAGGAAAACCGAAATACTAGGATGCTGCTACTCCTTTAAGGGTATGTGGGAATAATATACAAAAAACATCTTCGTACTCCCCAGCCCTTAACCCTTCTATTGCTAAATAGAAACTTTGGAAGTGGTAATCTACAACGGTCTTTTCATCGGGATCAAACTTAGGCACCAGCTATTCAAAAGCTTGAGGTAGGTTATGCAATGGAGGTGTTAGGTTCAAAGGTGATCTAGCTCTCCAAGCCGGTAGTGGGTTGGGCTGATTCAGATTTATACCAGCCATGAGCAAAGGTGAAAGAATAGGAGTCTAAGCAAAGAGCAATGTAAGGAGAAACCAGGATTACTTGCTTCAAAGGTAGAACAAAGCCTGTGAGTCTACTTCTACACATTCTTTCAGGTTCTAAATACTTGGGTCAGGTCAAAAGCTTCCAAATATCTGCTGGTGGAGTAATCTTGGGAAAATAGGTTTCCTCGGCGAGCCATACACTGGCGGCCCTCCTTCTAGTGCCAGAAAATTGTTGAGGCCTAGAAATTCATAGCAAACAACAACAAGGGATTCTCCCCAGTCAACGTTCCCAACTAGCCCATGACTGTTTGGTACAGGGAATCCATCCAGTTTGTGGTCCGGCTACCGCAGGTCAAGTAATAAAACTAAAAGGGTTTACCGGTTGCGGCCCGGTCCACCGTATATATTTTTGTATTTTTTGACTTAAGGTATGATATGAACATGCCTAATTAACAATGCAGGGTGATAAGGATGCAAAGTGTAGTCACAAAGTGATGCGCAGGTTCTTACCTCTCGTCTTAGAACTCACAAGCATATAAATCACATATGCAGTAGAAAGGTAAAACTAACTACCTACCTATCCTCTGGGAGCTAGATTGTAACTTATTTGTGAGTAATGTATATTTTACATGCATTATAAAGAGAAATTACAGATAGTTGATATTCCTTCCCACAACACATAAACGATAAAAGATATTTAGACAATCAGATAGCTAATTGTTTATGAACAACATTCATTACTCATGGTGGTAATTTCATACAATAAACCAAAAATCATTCAAAAAAGAACATCGGCTCTAAGAGTTAGAACGATCTCACGGTTAATGGACAAAATCTGGAAAAACGAAATAGTTCATCTTTCACCAATCCATAGCATAACATTTGAACGTCCCACCAAACTTTCTCCGACAGGAAAACAATAATTCTTTATTGCATAAAAAAGTAGTTCTTCTTACAATACTTCGTTACTTGTCTAACTGGGAAAAAATCCCCCCTTTGTTCTTCTAAGTCCTCTATATTTGTACAAAAAGAATGATACTATTAGGCTACCCACAAATAACCCTTGGGCTTCCCAACTCCTCGCCTCCCAAAATTTCACTTTCATTAAGTGTTTACAAAATTGTTACATATTACAAAAGTGAATGATCATTCACGAGGAGGGCCCTGCTTGAGCATTTAGAAATTTCTTCCAAGCTAAAGCCTCTGAGGCGATGCCTTCAAACTCAGAAGGTTCCAAAAAATGAATGTTTATCTCAAATTTCGCAGCCTGATTCTTGATGGATTCAATTCTGGCCGCACTCAAATGAAGCTGATCTTCTAATAGCTGCATGCTTATTTCGGAATGATCTACTTCATTTCATAAGGTCTGGTCATCAAGAGCTTTAATGTGCTGTATTTTTGCTTTCTCCTCTTGGTACCTTTTCTGCAAAATCTCCATAAACAAGTTGTGGTCCAGAAACGCATCTATCCTCTACTTGGCTTCGACTTGGCATCGGTTATAGGTAATCAGGAGCCTTCTGAAGAATTTTTTGCATGCTCCTTTCGTCTTTCTAACAGCCTTTTTAAATTGCTAGGCTGTGTTGATAGCAAACTCTAGTAAGTCTTAATCCTGCTTAAGGGCCTGTCTATCTTTCGAGGGAAGCTTTGTAAGAGTTTCTTCATCATTCTCTATCCTTGCTATCCTTACTGTCAGGACTTCCAGGATGTCCTGAGATTGTTGACTCTAAAATTGGTCCCTTTTTAACCATCCTTAATCACCTTTTCTGCCCTTGTTTTACACTATTCAGCATGTCAATCAGACATGTTTTCCTCATTTTATTCCCTAAATTGCCAAGGTAAGACTGATTATTGTTTTATCTTATTAATGCTTATGATTGTGACAATTAAGGCTGTGTATCTCTCCAAATTGTGCTAATATGTTGTAATTTATGAAGATAGCGTGAGATGAGTAGACTGCAGGAAAGTGGAGCTGAACAAGTCTTGAAACAAGGGGCGTTCGTGATTCAAGAGAATCCTCGATCCTTCAATCATCAATTAAGGCACATGGTTCTTATGCAACCTTCCAGACAAAGTCGTACAGAGTAGCTGTAACAGAATGTGCTATGATTGGGGGATCTTCAGGATAGCTGCTCGAATATCATGGCGATTTGAGAAGATCGCCACTTCCGGGCCAGTCAATAGCTTTCTCTCATTTTCTATATTTGCACCATGCTACGTTTTGTAACAACCAGTGTTAACCACTTATACTATGAAACGAGAACTATATACTA
>LPNX010158999.1:0-10418 GCA_001517045.1 Pseudotsuga menziesii | reverse complement strand
GGAAATTCAAGCTCCAGAAAATTCCAATCTCGATGAAGAATTTGGCATGCATGATATTGTTGAATAGTTTCATGTTTTGAAGAAAATGTTAATTTTGACAATTTTGACCATTTTTTGATCAGATATATTAGTAATGTTTTGACTTTCAGACTTTATTTTAGAAATAAAATTTCTAAATATAATGTTTTTAATATGTTTTTTACAAATAATTTATATATTTTTTCTCGACTTTATGTGAGTCGTCACTTTTCAATAACTAATATGAAATATGATCATTTTTAGAGAAAAATTCTCTGAAAATTCATTGAAAATGGTTTTAAATGTCTTTATTTTCTGGAATTATTTACAATTTTGTCAATAAAAATGCCTTATTTTGTACATAAAAATGTCTTATTTTATAGAAAAAATCATAAAATGTATATGTTTTTCATTATAAATTGCTTAAAAATGTATGTTATTTTGTTAAATTTCAAAAAACACACTTGAAAATAGAAATTAAAAATATTTTACAACAAAGATAATTCAAAGGCCCTAAAAAATGTCTGAAAATGAAAATGTGTGATACTAGCATCAACCATTTTTGAAACGGGGGTAAAAATAGCTCTTAAAATTAGGAGAGAGAAAAACGAGAACTGTGTCAAGTTCTCGTTTCATAGTATAAGTGGTTTGTTATTCAGGGTGCCTGAAGATCAGAGATCTTCATGGCTGCCCTTTGTAATAGGATCGAATGTTATAGTCTGTATGTATAAAAGTGAGAAGCTGTCTCGACCCGGGGGGTTTTTGTTGGATAATAGATAGTTCATTTCTGTATTGACAGTGGAAGTAATTTGTAATCATTCCTTCTTTTAATACAAAGAGCAACCGCTAATTTAAGGGAGCTGTACATTGTTCATCCGGCGTCTCTATGTGAAGGCTGGGCCCGCCTTCCGCAGAGATTGCTGAGTTAAAATAGGATTTCTGAATTCATTGTCGTGTGATGTTTTGCTGATTATATTGCCTATGTGCGCAGCAGTAGTATGTGTGGATTTACAGCATTACATTTTCCTGATATTGATAATTGGTATAGAATAACAGTCGACTGATTAGATAGTTTCCTTTATGCAATTCATATAATAGCTGTACACAGCTCTGTTCATCTCATGGTCTCAGATTGTCATCCCACGAATCCTTGTAATTATTTTACTGCATAATTGTTGATTTTCATTTCTGCAACTCAATTCCTTAGAATAGTTGAATTCGATCTTCCGCAATTGAATTTCTAGATTACATTCAGTTTATGTTTATGGGTTTCAAGAGTGATTAGATTGAATAGACAAATCATTTGTTTTGGGATATGAATAGGATTTCTTTTTGATCTGCAATTGTTGTTTGAATCTGATTTCATTTCTTGATTGATACATGGTAGGAAGAAATTGAATTTGTAGTGTTTAGAAGATTGGTGGGATTACACAAGTTCTGAGGGATGAACATGGTTGTTAGAGGATAAAGTGTTTAATTACAATGATCTAGTGTTTAAGCATATACTTTGCATTTATCCTTTGAAATAAAAGACTTTCTCGGGTTGAAAATAAATCTCGTATGCTCTGTGTGTTGATAATAATTTATCTGCATTTAGGGCGCTCGACATTTTGGCACCGTTGCCGGGGAAGGATAAAAATTAAACACTATCATTAGTTGCATCTGGTAATTGTTTCTAGTCAGTTTCTCTTTTTAATTCTCTTTGATGAAATTATTTGGGTTTCATGAATACGAGGAGGGTAAAACGCGATCAACTCCCAACTCCCAAAACCCCACAAAATACTAACAGTGCAGGTGGCTCGGGCCGCGGTCGAGGAGCACCGTTGGGCAGAAGGACGTTCATCGACGATCTTGTTGACCGAACTGATTCATCCACCAGAGCTTGTCTTCAAGAAACTCCTATCAGAAGGAATCCTACCGATCCTGAGGTGCTAGCATCAGGATCCACGGTGGAGAATCCATGAGCAGCTGCGACTCCCTCGAACATCCCTGCAGACGAAGACACAGCTGTTACAACCGGACCTGTTGGTAAAGGTCTGACCTACCACATCAACGAGAAGGTTGTAACTAAGGAAGAGTGGGATCAATACCACCAGAAGTTCTTGGATCAGTGGAGGAATGAATAAAAGAAAGAGGAACAGGAGAAGGACGAAGAAAAGAACGCAGAAAGAAATGAAGAGGAGAAAACAGAAGAGGAGATGAGTAACAGACATGGGGCCGATGAGGAAGAAGTAATGGGAGAAAACTATCATCATGAAAATTGCTCCCTGCCAGAAGGAACGGTGGCTACACTGCAATTTCCGATTCAACAACTGGATGGGGCAGCTCCTATGAAAAATATCTCACCATCGGTGTTACCTCGTTTCCATGGAAAGGCGGCAGAAGACCCAGACGAATTCTTCTTTGAATTTGATATTCTTTGTCGCAGCTATGATTATATCACCGATCCCCAAAAGCTAAAACTTTTTCCTGCTACCCTGAAGGACAATGCATTACGCTGGTTCATGAGCCTTGGAGGAGGAACCATTGCTAATTGGGATGCAATGAAACAAGTGTTCCTAGAGAAATACCAGGAATATTGTAACACCAAAGACAAGAGAGAGGAATTATTTAAAATGGTGCAAAAGGAGGACGAAAGTTTGGAGGATTTCATGGAAAGACTACTGTACAATGTGCAAAGAGCTGGGTAGAAGAACATGGGGCTGGACATACTCAAGATAATCTTGCTCCATGGGATCAGGGACGATTGTCTAGACATGTTAAACCTGCTTGGTAAGGGAGATATCTCTAAAGAACCTTTTGAAAAAATTGTGGAACTATGCAAGAGATACTCCAGGGGGTCTTCCAGGAACAATAAGCGGGACAAATGAGATAAGCTAGAACGTGACGTCTTCAACAGAACTCAGAAGTCATCCAATGGAGGCGCTACCCACGCAGAGATAGGAAATCTCCTTGAAAATTTTAAAACAGAAATGATGAGCTCTATCTCTTCGGAGATTGATTTCCTAAAGGAAAAACAAAAACAAGCAGTGGAGGATCTCACGTTATGTGTGTTCTGCCTCCGATGTAGAAAGAATCATCCGCTGAGAGAATGCTCGCTTGACAAAGTAAACGTATGTCAGCTATGTGAGCTGAACCACGACATGAAGGAATGCCCTTCACTTCCTCAAGTAAAGGCCATTCTACAGGCATCAAACCCGGATGTGGAAGCAGTCTACTTTATTGCACCGAAGAAACCGTGGCAGCCTCGAAATCAAGGTATGCCTCCAGACTCATTTCCATTTTTGAATAATATGGGAAATTGGAATAATAATATGCAAAATGTGAATACACAATTCCCTTCAAATTATACTCAGTGGAATTCTTCCCAACCTGCAATACAAAACTATAACTCATGGAGTCCTTGGACACAGCCACCACATCAACCCATGTCGTGGTCTCCTGGATGGAGGAATTTCCATCCTGGGAACCAGTTTACTCAACCACCTCCACCTCAATAGTCACCATATTCTCCTCAGTTTCCCCAATTCCCTCAATTTCCTCCATATCCTCAATACCTACCTTAGCAGTCGCAGCTGCAGTTGCAAAACAATTCTGTACCTAATATACTGATTCGACCGCAGCTACCTGCCCAACCTAATCCCAAACTGAATAATAAGGCAGTCCATCAATTGGAGACTGTCAATATGCCAGCCTACTCTCTTTCCCTTGTACACTGTAATGACATCCGTTTACGATCTGGGAAAATTGTAGAACCCGTAATTACAGAGGATGTTTCACCCTCTGTGCATAAAGAAGAAGAGAGTTCACAGCATCCATTTGACACAGTTCCTATCATTGAAGATGCTGAGCATCCCTTAGAAGGGACGGCTGAAACATCCAATGATAAATCTGACAATACACAGCCTTCCCAGTTGATAAAGCAACCACCATACCCTGAAAGACTAATGATACCAAGAACGGGGGGGAAACCTCAGTTTAACCTCCTCGGAGAGTTAAGGAACCTTTATGTCAAAATCCCCCTTCTTCAAGCTCTTCAAGATGTGCCCATTTACACTAGAACAGTTCGGGACCTATGCACTAAGAGAACAGGAAGGAAACCCAAGGATCCTCCTACGGTTTACGTCATAGGGAAATTATCTGCCTTGATAATAGGAAAATCCCCTGTGACTAAATATGATGACCCTGGAAATCCTACCATCACTGTACAGATAGGAAAGACACAGATACCCAACGTGCTAGTGGATCTAGGAGCTGCAATCAATGTTATAATAATAGAGACTGTAAAGAAGCTTGGGCTCACTAATCTTAGACCGACCCCTACTATTTTGGAATTAGTAGACAGATCCACCATCAGACCTAAAGGGATCCTGGACGACCTTGTCATCTCAGTAGATTCATGGGAATACCCAGTTGACTTTTTGGTATTACAACCAAAATCGCAGTTGGGGGGACACCCATTGATCCTAGGAAGACCTTGGTTGGCCACAACTGATGCTTGCATCAGCTGTCGATCGGGGTCCATGACTATATCTGATGGTATGGATACTAAAAATATCACCCTTTATCCTCCAGCTTGGCCAATTCTAGAGGCCGAAACATCCCTTTGGATAGAGCAGGAGGAGGAGGAGGATGTTCAGCCACTATTAACTATAGGGAAGGCCTTAAGTTTCAAAAATGAAACAGAGGATGATACTATTAGCAATTTCATTAGTGAACCCACTTCAGTGAATAGAGAGGTCTACCAAATTCTGAACACTACCCTGGGCAAGGAAGAACAAGAAAATCTTACGGAAGAATCCTTAGTTGGTGTCACAAACATAATCCCGGTTTTGAAAAATTCAGAAAGTATTCCTATTGAGGTAGAGCCTGGAAGGACTTTGAATATCAATCCTAGTCTCTCCTTAGAGGAACAGAAATGCCTGATCAGCCTCTTGAAAGAACATAAGGGGGCGTTTTCCTAGGAGTATACAGATATGAGGGGTATTCCCTCTAATTTGTGCACCCATCACATTTATATTAAAAGTGACTCCCGGCCTGTGTGTCAACCCCAATGACGCATGAACCCCAATCTGAGGGATATAGTGAAGGAGGAAATCCAGAAACTTTTGGAAGCAGGATTTATATATCCTATTTCAGATAGTGAGTGGGTCTCTCCACTTGTAATTGTACCCAAGAAAAATGGAAAATGGAGGGTCTGTGTTGATTACAGGGAATTGAACAAAGCAACTCAAAAGGATCATTTCCCTTTGCCCTTTATTGACCAAGTACTTGATACCCTGTCAGGGAAGAAGTTCTTCTCCTTCCTAGATGGCTTTAGTGGGTACAATAAAATCCAGATTGCTCCTGAGGATCAGGATAAAACCACCTTCACCTGTCCCTGGGGAACGTTTGCCTATAGAGTGCTTCCCTTTGGATTATGTAACGCACCAGCAACGTTCCAAAGAGCTGTAATTGGCATATTCTCTGAATTAGTCAATGATAGTATGGAAATATTCATGGATGATTTTACTCCCTATGGCAAGGACTTTAACGAAGCACTGGAGAATTTAAAGAAGGTTTTAATTCGCTGTGAACAGACTCAGCTCTCATTAAGCACTGAAAAGTGCCATATGATGATGAGTGAGGGGGTGGTATTAGGACATTTTATCTCTGCCAATGGAATTCAGGTAGATCCTTCAAAAATCAAGGTGATAAAGAATATACCTACCCCCTCAACTCAGAAAGAGGTGAGAATTTTCCTGGGACATGCTTGATATTATCGAAGGTTTATAGAAAATTTCTCCAAACTGGCCTCCCCCTTGTTCTCTCTATTAACGAAGGATGCACAGTTTGTGTGGAATACAACATGCCAGACAGCATTCGATGAGCTTAAAGCGAAGCTGTCAATAGCCCCCATCTTAAGGGGACCTAATTGGACCCTGCCCTTCCATATTTCTTCAGATGCCTCTAACACTGCCATTGGGGAAGTATTAGGACAGCAGGATGGTCAAGTACCTTATGCCATCTACTACGTAAGTAAAAACTTAGCCCCTGCTGAACTTAATTATACTGTTACTGAGAAAGAATTCCTAGCTATTGTTTACTCTATCAATAAATTTCGACATTATATCATCGAGTATCCTACATTTGTGCACACTGACCACTCTGCCATTAAATATTTAATGAATAAACCTGTTACCAATGCCAGAGTGACCAGATGGCTTTTGTTGTTGCAAGAATTTGATATCACCATTATAGATAAACCTGGGAAAGAAAATGTTGTTGCTGATTTTTTATCCCGTCTTACTAATAGTGATGACAGTTTGCTTATTGAGGACTCTTTTCTAGATGAACATCTATTCGCACTTTCAGCTCATTCTCCATGGTATGCAGACGGCGCTAACTATTTGGTTGCAGGAAAACTCCCTCCATATATGTCTAAACGAGAAAAAAGAAAAATTATTCAGCGAAGTGCCAGGTTTTCTTGGCTAAATGGTCATCTCTTCTACATAGGGCCCGATCTTGAGATCAGGATATGTGTAAGAGAAGATGAGATCTTTGATATACTGAGAGCCTGTCATGAGGGGCCTTGTGGAGGGCACTTTGCAGACAAAAGAATAGGGCATAAAGCACTGCGAATGGTCTATTACTGTCCGACTCTGTTCAGGGATGCTAAAAGGTATGTTCAGTCCTATGACAGCTACCAAAGGATGGGCCAACCTAATAAAACAGATCAGATGCCCCTACAGTCCCAACTCGTAGTTGAGCCATTTGATAGATGGGTACTGGATTTCGTTGGCCCTATCAGTCCTCCTTCCAGACAGAAGGTCTACATTCTGGTTTGTACTGATTATATGACCAAGTGGGTGGAGGTTGTAGCTTTGGCCAAGGCTAATGACCAGGCAGTGATTGATTTTCTGTACAGTGATATCTTTACCCGCTTCGGGGTACCAAAATAAGTAGTTACCGATGGGGGGGCGCAATTCATGTCACACCAGTTTGAATCCTTGCTTCGAAAATATCATGTGCAGCACAGGGTGTGTTCACCTTACCACCCCTGTAGAAATTATGACCAGCAATAGATTAATTTCACTCACAACAAATTACAATTGATCATGCAAATTGTCAACAATGGAGACTGAAAATGGAGTTGTAACACAAACTTATATTAAATCAGTGTACAATAGCCAACCCTGTAATATCATAGGTTGCTGAATATACAGAATACATCAATAGGTCAAATGCATAAGGAGGCATTTAAAGCTAGCATAAAGCAGGCTTACCCAAAATAGGCAAATCCCCCATAGGTGTAAAAAGCTGATCCCAAATCTGTCATGAGGCTCATGAATTGGCAAGGGCACATGGGCAAGCTAATGAGTGGTGGAATGGCAGCTCATACATTCTTTTGCATGGAGGAAAGAGTGGAGGAGGAAGAGGCAACAAAGCTGATTCACCTCACCTAGTCTTGCTTTCCTATGTGCCTTAAAACACTAAAAAAGCAGGGAATAAAGCAGAAAAAGTAGAAGGGCGCCTAGGAGGCCAGGAATAAAGAATATTTGATTCCTAAGGCTTTCCCAAGCACTACATGAGTCAAAGATGGCAAGTTTGACCTCTATGGATAGGCAATTATCAACTTGCACATGGTGGGACTCATGGACTAGGAAAATAAGACAAAAATAAACGAATTAATGTCTAAGTGGGTAAATACTATGGGTTGATTATTTTAACACCCCCCCTTAAGCCTGACTTTATGAGTAATAAATCAAAATATAGGGCCTAGCAACAAGGCTTAGTCACCCTTTTACATACTGCAAGTCCATATGAAACAAGGAAAGAGGCAAAACCAACTTGGGAAAATCCTCCCTTAAACATGGACTATAAAACAAAATTGTAGAATCTTGTCTCTACTCATGCTTTGAGAGCATGATCAGCAATCCCTAGCAGTGATTTGAGATTGCTGAAGGTCTTCTCACAAAATGCTTTGGTGAAGATATTAGCTACTTGTTCTGAAGATGAACAGAAGAGTAGGTGAATGGTGCCATCATGCACAAGCTCTCTGATGTAGTGCATGTGAATCTCAATTTGTCTAGTTCTCTGCTTCTGAACTGGATATTTTTAGATTCGAATGGTACTCTGGTTATCACAGTAGATGGTAGTTGAGTACTCAGGTTTGAAACCACACTCTCCAAGTAAACCCTGCAACCATAAACACTGAGTTGCTGCATTGACAACTCCTCTGTACTCAGCTTCTGTAGATGAGAGTGCAATGGCACTCTGTTTCTTGCTTGACCAGCTGATTGGCCCTTCTGCAAGCATGAAAACATAACCTGAAGTGGACTTCCTATCTGTTCTATCACCTGCCCAATCATTGTCAGTAAAACCAATTAACTCAAGGTCAGAATTGGCTTTATAGAAAATCCCATGTGTCCTTGTTCCCTGAACAAAGCTAAGGATCCTCTTGGCTGCTTTCCAATGGATCTCATGGGGCTGATCCATGAATCTAGAAGAAACACTGAATGCATAACAAATATCAGGTCAAGTATGTGTCAAATACAATAAACATCCAATCAACTGTCTATACAAAGTGTTGTTTATCATCGGTAGAGAATCATCTTCCTCCAGCTTTACTCCTGAAAGGAAAGGAGTTTTGCTTGCTTTGCAATCTTGCATTCTGAATTTGATCAGCAAATCCAAGGCATATTTTGACTGGTGCACCTTGATTCCAGCTTTGGTTTGAGCAATCTCAAGCCCCAGAAATTGACTTAAGATCCCCAAATCTGTCATGGAGAAGGCTTGGTTCATAGTTCATTTTAGGGAAGCAATCTCAGCCTGTGAGCTTCCTGTAATGAGGAGGTCATCAACATATAACAAAATGATCATTAATGAACCATTAATTACCTTCAGATAGACATTCGAATCTGATTTGCACCGAACAAAATTCAGAGATAGCAAGAAGCTATCTATCTTGGCATACCAAGCCCTGGGGGCTTGCTTTAGCCCATACAATGACTTTCTCAACCTGCACACAAGAGAATGGTCAGTAGAAAAACCTTGGGGCTGCTGCATATATATCTCCTCAGTGAGATCACCATTCAGAAAGGCACATTTTACATCCATGTGATGTACCTCCCATTGCCTTGATGCTGCAATGGCTAGAACTAGCCTGATTGAATCCATCTGTGCCACTGGGGCAAAAGTCTCATTGTAATCAATGCCATGAACCTGTGAGTAGCCTTTAGCTACCAATATAGCCTTTTACTTCAGTGGTGAACCATCAACAGCAAATTTGGTCTTATAGACCCACTTACACTGTACTAGTTTTCTCCCTGGAGGAAGATCCACTAGCTCCCATGTGTTGCTCTTCTGTAGCGAGTTGAACTCCTCATTCATGGCAGCTTGCCATCTTGGATCTCCTTCTGCTTCTTCATATGTTTGAGGATCAGACTCCACCATCAAATAACATCTTTCAGCAAACTCAGGATCCTTCATGCACAGACCATTCTCAAATTGAGATCTAGTCCTCCTTGGGTCATTGGGATCCCCAGCTAACTGTCCTACTGCATGTAGTGTATTAGCTGCCCATTTAGGCCTTGTGGGTCTGTTTGGGTCTTCAATAAACTCATCTCCATCAGACAAATCAGAATCAGCATGTTCAACAAACTTTTTACTTACTTCTTGAGGTTCAGGTGGTGAAGAGGCTTCACCAATCTCCACTTCTGCAAGGGGTTCTTCTTCAAAATGAACACACCTTTCAATGAAGGCTTTGTTTGTGCTCAAGTTTATAAACTTGTACCCTTTTGAATCTTCAAAGTATCCCACAAAAAGACACTCTTGTATTTGGGGCTGCAAAGCCTTCCTCTTCTCTGTCGGGATTCTAGCCCATGCCTTTGAGCCAAAAATCCTAAAATGGGTCACATCTGGCTTGTGCCCACTCCATGCTTCGAAAGGAGTCATGCCATCCAACTATTTGTGAGTCACCCTATTCTGAATATAGGCTGCACAGTTGATAGCTTCAGCCCAATACTTTGGTGACAAATTTTTGGCCTCCATCATGCATGTTGCCATCTCCTTCAGTGATCTGTTCTTCCTCTCAGCAACACCATTTTGCTGTGGTGTGTAGGGGATAGAATGCTGCATATGAATACCTACATCTGCACAATAGTTAATAAACTCAGTCTTGACATACTCACCACCATTGTCAGACCTGAGTACCTTGAGTTTTCTTCCACACTAGTTTTCAACCAAAGCCTTGAAGACTTTGAATAGGCCAAAAACTTCTGACTTGTGCTTCATGAAGTGAACCCAACAATACCTGAAAAAATCATCAATAAAGGTCAATGCATATTTGGCCTGACTCATGGACATATGAGGGAAGGGGCCAGCAACATCACTGTGAATCAGCTCGAGGGGTGCAGAGG
>LPNX010158973.1:30663-43591 GCA_001517045.1 Pseudotsuga menziesii | reverse complement strand
TAGATGATTTCTCAAGGTATTGTTAGGTGTATTTTCTCAAGCAAAAATATGAATTTTTTGAGACTTTCAAAGTGTTCAAGGCTTTAGTTGAGAACATGAGTGGAAATTAATTAGAGGATATTACTAGGACTGAAAATTGAAAGGAGTATTTCAACAAGAACTTTCAGCATCTCTGTGAGGAATGTGGCATCCTTATGCAGCATTCGATGCCCTACACACCACAACAAAATGGTGTTGCAGAGTGCAAGAACAAAGCTCTCAGGGAGATGGCTACATGCATGATGGAGGATAAGGATTTGTCTCCTAATATATGGGATGAATCCATAAACACTGCTGCATATTTTTAGAATAGAGTCCCACACAAATAACTTCAAGATAAAAATCCATTTGAGGCATCTTGGCTCAACTTCCAAGCTTCAAGGAACTTTTCTCTGCTTTCACTCTAAGGTAAACATGATCCCCAATGCTGAACTCTCTGTTCATCCTATGCTTATCTGCATAGCTTTTCTATATGTCCCGTGTTGCTTTCAGATTCTGCCTAATCTTTACAACCCCTTGTTCCATTTCCTTGAGAAATTCCGGTCCAAGCACAACTCGTTTCACTGGGTAATCCCAAGTCACTGGTGTCCTACACCTTCTTCCATACAAAGCCTCATATAGACTCATCCCCAAGGATGCTTTCTGTCCATTGTTGTAAGCAAACTCTACCAAGTGTAAGTAATCTTCCCACTTGGTTGGTTTGTCCATCACGTACATGTGAAGCATATATTCAAGCACTTGATTAACTCTTTCTATCTGTCCATCTATCTGAGGATGGTAGGCAGTGCTGAAGTTTAACTTTGTACAAAAATATGCAAACAATCCCTTCCAAAAATTGGAAGAGAACTTGACATCTCTGTCAGAAACTATTTCCTTTGGCAATCCATGCAATTTGAAAATCTCCTTGATGAAGATCTTTGCAATGTCATCAGTTTTATGTGTAGACTTCACAGGTATAAAATGTGCTACTTTAGTCAACTTGTCTACTACAACCATGATGGAATCATGTTGTCTCCAAGTCATCGGTAATCATGTAATAAAATGCATGGAAATAACTTCCCATTTCCATTCCGAAACTGGCAAAGGCTACAACAAACCTGCTGGATGTTGATGCTCAACCTTTACCTGTTGACATTTCATGCACCTTGAAATGTATTTAGCCATGTCCTTTCTCATTCCTGGCCAAAAGTACTGCTTTCTAGCTATAGAAATTGTGTTCTGGTATCCTGGGTGACCAAAATACGGAGCTTGATGGATTTCATTCATAACAACTCTCCTCAAATCTGCTACATTCGGAATATAAATTCTGCTTTTATAAGTAAGAAGTCCATCTTCTTCCAATTTATATCCCTCATACCTCTTCTGAAGAATTTGCTGCTGCAATTTGTCTTTTACCTGCTCATATAATTCATCTCCGGAAACATGATTAACAATCTGCTACCTCAAATCTGATTGGAAAAAACTAAGAGATGCCACATGCATTTCCTATACCTTCTTGCTGAGTGCATCATCTGCCTTGTTTTGTTTTTCTTTTATGTGCTTGATTTCAAAATCAAACTCACATAAAAATTCCAGCCATCTTGCTTGCCTAGCATTCAGAGTAGGCTGATCAAACAAATACTTTAGACCACAATGGTATGTTCTAAGCCCAAATATTCTACCCATGAATTAATGTCTCCACATCTTGAGAGCATGTACTATGGCGGCAAGCTCTAGATCATGAGTGGCATAGTTCTTCTCATGCTCCTTCAACTTTCTTGATTCATAACATATCATGTGGTTGTCCTACATAAGGACTCCTCCAAGTTCTTGTTCGCATGTAGCGGTACATACCACAAAATATTTCTCTCGATCTGCAACTTTCAATACTGGTGCACTGGTGAGAAGATTCTTCAACCACTGGAATCTTTCTTCACACTTCAAAGTCCATTCGAAATTTATCCCCTTCTTTTGCAAAAAAGGGATGGTATGTGCAACCTTGGATAATCCTTCAATGAATCTCCTGTAGTATCCTGCAAGCCCCATAAAAGATCTTACATTCATCACATTTCTTGGAGTAGGCCAATTCATAATGGATTCAATCTTCTTAGGGTCTACTGATATACCCTCTTCTGAGATAATGTGACCTAAATACTGAATTCTATCTCTATAGAAGTCACACTTGCTCAATTTCGCATATAGTTGATGCTCCCTGAGCAATTGCAATGTCAATCTCAAATGCTCTTCATGCTCTTCCTCATTCTTAGAATAAACAAGAACGTCATCAAGGAAAACAAGAATAAACTTGTCCAAATACTTACTGAAGAAACTGTTCATAAGGCACATAAATGTAGTTGGTGCACTGGTGAGACCAAATGGTACCACTACAAACTCATAATGTCCATACCTTGTCCTGAAGGCTATCTTATGAATGTCTTTGTCCTTGATGCTCACCTGATGGTAACCAAACCTCAAATGAATCTTGGAAAATACCTTTTCTCCTCTCGTTTGACCAAAGAGGTCATCAATCCTAGGAAAAGGTTATTTATTCTTCACAGTAACTTGTTCAACTATCTATAATCAATACATAACCTGAGTGTACCATCTTTCTTCTTTACAAAAAGAACCAGTGCTCCCCAAGGAGACACACTTGGCCGGATATACTTCTTTTTCAACAACTCTTGTAGTTGCATCTTCAACTCTAGCATCTCCGGTGTACTCATGCTGTAGGGTGTCTTAGACACTGATGCTACTCCTGGCACGGGTTCAATGGTGAAATGAATGTCCCTCTTTGGAGGAAGCCCTGGAATCTCATCAGGAAACACATCCTTGAATTCCTGTAACACCTTATAGTCCTCCAACCTAGGAGTCTCATCTCCTATTGGTTCCAGAATATGAGCTACATACAACTGGAAACCTTTCCTACAGAACTTCTTCAACTACATTTCTGAACCCTATCTTACTAAAATTACCTTCGGAATACCTTTCACAGCCGTCGGGTTTCCTTCTTCATCCATGAATTCAAAATTCTTATTATAATAGTCAAGATTCACTCGGTGAGCTTCTAACAAATCCATTCCAATGCGAACATCATAGGAACCAAGTGGTAGAACATTTAGATTGACATAAGTGATCAATCCATTAATAACCAATAGACATTTCTCTACCACTTCACTGACCTTTCTCTTAGTCCTAGTGGCTAACTGAACTAACCAAGATTTTCTATGCTTTACCTTCTTAAAAGCACAAATCTCCACTACTCTAGGAGTAATGTAACTATGAGTAGAACTAGGGTCATTGAAAATAGAAACAAACTGTTCAACAATATTACCTACAACTTCAACCATAGTTGACTGGTGATGTTCCTGGTGGTCCTCCAGTGCTGCATAAAGTCTAGGGACTGCCCTTGCTACTTGACCCACTGTTTTTGCTCCCTGAATGTTATAAGCTGGCCTTGCACTTTCATTCTCGAGTGGACAATATTTGCGTAAGTGAGGCCTTCACATTTCCAACATTTGAGGGGACCTTTATTCTGATGTGGTTCTTTAGGCTTTCCACCTGTCATCCAAATGGATTACTCGCAGCTTGGGACGGTTGCTTTTGCTGATTCCTGAATCTAGAAGGTTTGAAACCTTTCCTTCTTTGGTCAAACTTCTCATTCTTCTTGTCCTTCCATGCCTTATGGTAATCAGGTTTACCTTTTCTTTATTCATAGCAATATTTATCCTTTCTTATTACTTCTTCAAGAGTTCTCGGTTCATAGAACTCAATTCTATCTTTGTAGGCTTGAGGTAATCCACTCATAAACCACTAGATCTTCACTTTTTCATCTCCGATGTACCGAACATACCTCAACAATTCCAAAAACTTATTTGCATACTCATCCATGGTCTGTTGTCCCAATCTCATCTCATGGAATTCCTTGAAATTCTCATCATGATACCTATCAGAGAGGTATTTCTTCCTGAAATACTTCTTGAACAGTTTCCACTTTAGTTTCCTTTCACTGATCCTCTTTACTTGTTTGAAGTGTTCCCACCAAATGGATGCCATTCCATTCATATTGAATATGGCAACTCTTGCCTTCATGTTTCTTGAATAATCCTACACTTGAAAGTACTTCTTTATCCCAAGAAACCAAGCTTTAGCCTCTTGTCTCGTCTTTATCTTACCGTCAAATGTAGGAGGTTTAGCTTTACTAAATTCATCTCAAGAGCAATCCCTATGGTGCCTTCTTCTTTTAATTTTATGAGAATATGAACTTGTATCTCCACTAGATTCTTCAGAATCAGATGGTCCACTAGAAGTCCTTTTCCTTCTCCTAGTCCTGCTCTTACTACCTTCTGGCCTTGATGTACCTTGTCCAGAATCTATCTTTTTCTAGAAGTATGTCAAACTATGCAATATGGAAGCATTCAATTTATGTTGCTCTTCCTGGGCTTTAACCAAGCTTCTCATGGTGGATGCAACCTCGGACGGTGTCCCCTAGAATCTCCTTCCATTAGACTCTATGTCATCATTTCCATTGCATAAATTTTCTCCCATGGAATCTTCTGCTCGCTCGTAAGAATATCGAGCATCATAGCCATCATGGGTTCTCATGATTGAACCACCTCTTACTTACCACACTATTCTTTTTGGAGTACTGCTCTTGGAAGTTGTCTATAATTATGCAATGTGTTAGTAGCAAATTGTTAGATGCATAACATTAATATAAATCAAAACTACTTACCTTCCTCTTTTGGAAATTCATAAAACACACTTATGCTAAAACACATAATTTTTCTCTCTTTCTTTTCTGCCCTATGACCACTGATAATCTGATGAAATCTACTGAAAGAAAGTTGAAAACTGTTTGAAAAATTACTGAGAAGTTCTTTAAAAAAACTCAAATTTCCCTAGGCCCAATCAGACCTCTTCCCAGCTATCTTTCCGACACTTCAGTGGTCAAACCAACTAAACTTACGATCTGCATTGGTGAGCAAACTGACTGTTCATTGGGTCTTCTCCTCACTAATCTTTCAGCATTTTGGAGGCAGAAAACTTCCAATTTCTTCGGCTATATCGACGAGTTGCTCGTCTAATTCCTTCTGCCGTATCGGGCCTGCAGTGGTCTATTATCCTGAGTCATATCGATGATTGATTGTTCTACTTTCATCCACCATATCGGTACATAATCATTTATTGCTCCAAACTTTATCAGGGATAGCATAGACTAACTTGTTGCATCAGCGGCTGGGTGCCCTATGCATTGGATGGTTAGCCCCTTCAGCTTCTGCAAGGGCGGCCCACAATTGGACTATATCTTCCACAGCTCACGACTTTGTCGGTGGTTGAAGTGTCTAGGATTTTGTGACACTGATGCTCGGAGAACATTGGGTGATTAGTTCTTTATATGGCCGCAATGGTAGCCCACGATCTTTCTATGCCTCTCGTAGCCATGGGTCTGGACGATCGGAGCCTTTAGAAGCTACGGCATTAGCGCTCAGATGCACTCCTCATCGGGTGGTTAGTCCTTTCAATATCCACAACGGAGGATGTTCGATCAACAAAATTTATCTAACGTTGCTCATCGAAAACGAAATTATCTAAGCATCGGCGATGTGATCAACTAACCATCGCCGATGGCCGATGATTCTATGACTTAGAAAAATTTTCAAAAATTTTCTGTTTAGTCTTCCTTTCCGCTGCTTCATCAAATCACTATCCTCTATTCATCAGCAAAATAGTTCAATCAGCAGTCGCAACTACTGCTTATCAACTTCGATCCTTTTCCAATCAGCGACCCAATCCGCGAATGACTTTCGGTCGGTGAACTGAAGCATAACTTGATCGGCATCGGCAGTCGAAACTTTTCCCATCAGAAGACTAGTGTTCTAGGCTTCTGCAACGGTGGGCGCATGAACCACTATCCTCTTTCAATGGTCGATGATTTTGTTACTTAGAGAAATTTTCAACTTTCTTTTACTACATCGGCAGTCGAAGGCTCTATCTGTCGGAAGGATAGTGCTCTAGCTATCGGCAACGTTGGTGCTCAATTAGCTAAACATCGGTGATCCATCTATCTAAGTAGTCCAATGTGCCGATGACCAAAGCAATTAGAAAATTTTACTCCTCTGTCTCTTGCCGCATCAGCAGTTGGATCAACTATCCATCGGGTAGCCTTCCCACTAAGTGCTCCACTGCATCAAAAGAACTTGTCACTAAGTTTTCTGATGAGCTGACATTCTGGCACTTAGAAAATTTTGTGAATTTTTCTTATCTTCACCCATTTTTCCTGGTTTCTTCTGGGCAGTAGGAAACCTTCCTCTGTTAACTATTTCTCATGGCCCTCTAAGGCCCAAATGCTGCAACATAAGCTTTGTCACTTCATCTTCACGGCCCATTCAAGCCCATGCTATAACCAGAGCTCTGATACCACAATGTAACATACTCGACCCTCCGACCAACGAAGATAATGCTACGATACATCAAATCATCACGACATCTATCCCCATGAACATGAACATACATACATATAATGCTGAAGCATGATACTTAAAAACATAAAACATATTACGAAGTATGATCATTCATATACACAATGGAAGACAAACATATCAATCAACACTCATGCATATACATATCATCATTTAACATGTATATCATCATTCATCAATGGTAAATACGATTGCAGATACAATTTAGGAAAGAATACTTATCTTATGAAGAACTTGTTCTGCAACCAGCTATGTCGCTGCAACGTTCCACCCAACCATATGCCCGCGTGCTCTTTAATCTCTCAGCAATGCTGCCACCCCTGAGCTGAGCATGATTCCTCAAGGAATAAGGAACTAACAGGCTTACACATAGCCAAGGATAACACCACCACAAGGGTGCACAGTTCATCCAAGCCAACACAGTTGGGTTTATCAGGCCATCTAAGAGTTGGGAAAGGATAAATGCTAAGCTAGTGAGCTCATTGAAGAGCTGCAGACACCAACACTAGAGCCAGCCTGGATTGTAGAACATCCACACACACCCACCACAAGGAAATCAGTCCCGTATTTGCAACGCAGTCCCTTAGACCCTGATCTCCCTTCCAGTGCTATTTAGGGGTGCTAGAGAAGAAAGATAGATTAGTAGCTCTGTCTGTGTGGTTCTCAACCCACCAAGTTTATCAAGCACCTCCGGCCCTCATTCACCACTCCAATGCAGTCCGAGGAAAAACCACTACATGAAAGCAGCCAAACGGCTATTCAAGATTTTACAGGGAAAAAAACATAGTCAGTCAATCGTGGGTAAAGAAAAGCCCACAACCAACTATTAACCCACAACACCCGATCCTCAATGCAATCACTGGAGAAATTGCACAGGGAAAAAATGGGGAAAGAACAAACTCCCAATTTCTGCGTGAGGGACAAAGACACAACCCACATAACTATTGATTCCATTACAGCCACGATTCAACGATGGAAAATAATATAACCATTATGCAGTCTATTCAATGGTGGAAAAGACACAAAACTCTTTGTGAACAGAGGGAAGAATCGATCCGCCATGCATCAAATCCGTGATTCAGAGGAGAACGACAAGCTTGTAGGCCAACAATCGGTGAGGTAGAGGAGAACCGAACCCAACACAAGGAATTGTGGATTCTTTTAACTCAGTCTGCGTGAAGGTGAATGAATAGCCACGATCGGGATAGTGGACATGCCAAAAGATGCGTCATGGAGAGAGTGTCATCATGGGAAGAATGGGGTCGTGGCGTAGTGGTATTTCTGTCTACAAAAATGGATGCCCAACTAAACCACAGAACAATTAAGGTGGTGAGACATGGATTTCCCCCATGACTCAATATTTAACTTTCCCCCTCCTTATCCTTAGGAATCATGCTCCTTCTCAATTTAGTTGCAGTGAACATAGCTGGTTGGGTTATTTAATTAAAATGCATGTTTACATGATGCCACAATTTAATTTATGCCGTATGTCCCTATATACCATCGGTGACAATTCCAAATCTGAAACATAACATAACTAAATCGATGGTGGGGCCTTGGCCTTTAGCTCTGCACCATGATTATTTACAATATATGTATCGTGTATATCTAATGCAAGTGGAGTTAAAATTGGGGTGTTACATTGTCCATCTTCCTCATCTTCAGATAAAACCTCAATGTAGTGTGCCTTCCCTTTTGCACACCTGTCCTGGAACCCACGGTTGCTAACAAGTGAAGAAAAACTTATTTATTTTGAGATATTCTTTTCTTGGCCATTCCTTGTTCTCCTTGACAAAAGAGTCATTTTTCCATGGTTTCCCTCCATCTTTCAATTTGTAAGGAAAATTAGGCTTGGGGGGGGATATGGGAAAATTCATGGCATCCTTCAATGTAGCCGTCTTTTGGGATTTCATGATCCATTTGAAAGGTTTTTTCAATTCTTCAGTAAATAGTAAATCCAAATCAGCCATATAAACATTAGATAACATTAGTGAGAGCTTTTCAAATTCTAACATATATGATTCAAGGGTTCCTACTTGCTTTGATTGTGCTAATTCATTGAAAGGAAGTTGAGGATATTTCCTACAAAATATCTCCATTAATTCATTGGAGAACCCTTCATAGAATGAAATATTATCATGTACCAAGGTTCTACTACCATGAAACCACTAATCATTGGCTTCTCCTTCAATATGTAGAATGGCCATTTTCAGTGACCATGGGACTCAACTTGAAATACACACCTAGTTTTTGTAGCCAAGAATTAGCATAAATTTGGGAAGAATCATCAAAGTAAGGAATAGTTACTTTTACAATGGAATACTTTAATTCATGATTTAGAGAAGGTGTCCTATCCCCACTTCCTCTTGAAGAGACGACCTGATGAATTGATCGAAAGGTAGGACTTTCCTACATTCTTCACTTAGTTGATGCCAATCATTTGATTCTTCCTTCACACCATAAGTAGTGTAAAGGATATCTTTGGACTCTAAAAATATAGGTATTGTAGGTCCAATCCAATTCTTCAATTCATGGGTTCAGCTACGAGGTCCATTCTTTGACAAAATAACTTTGCTAGAGGTCTTCTTCTCATCATGAGGTGTACTATTACTACTTCCAAGTGTTGATTTTCCCCCAAGTTGGCTAGAAAAAAACTTGAACCATTGCATAAAATTTCTGGTCATATTTTCAACAGATCTGTTCAAGAATTTTATAAGGTCCTCATTATCCTCCTTATCTCCCATATTTCCAAATCCTAGTTTTTCCCTAATCTTCTCGTACTTAGAATTAACTTCTTCACCTTCTTCTCTTCCAATGTTAATGTCTTAAATATAAGTTTATTATGGAGGGAGAGAAAAAATGAATATATAAATCCAAAAGGTTCTAATATCATGCTCTGATACCATTGTAATGTCCCAACTCAGAATTTCAAGACAAAGGCACAATTTGAAGAAAATTTAGTTTAACTAGTCTTGGATCGAGGAGTTCCGAATGGCACAAAATGGTACCGGATTTCATAGGAAATTATATGGTTAGTATTAATACCACTCAATATACTCTATGTTCATGTTACAACTAGTTTTATACCTCTGCAACTTCATTTGGGGTCACTGGAAAAAGGCAAAAATTACTAGTCAATTGTGGTGAAAATCCCTGCAGGGTGTAAGCAAAATGAGCCTCAGTACTCATATGTGACCCTCCCAAATTGATACAAAGAGTATGGGGAATTATATTATACCTAATTGGATGTAATTATATGTGGTTATAATTTCTGAAAACTAGTTATATATCACCACATTCAAATGCTAATTTTCAGTGATATTGCTTAAGGAAAATGACATTGATAACTTTACTTCGACTCATAAAATGTACATGAAATGGTTCATAACATAGCATGAATAATGTATAAAATATAAAACAAAAAAAAATCCTATTTAATAGAATTCAACATCAGAGAAATTTCTTAATACAGATGAGATACAAAACTCCTTTGGAATGGAAACCAACACATGGAAACTAGTCAAACACTAGCTTGGAAATGTGAGAATTTTGCATATGTATGTCTTCTAATTCGACTTACAAAGTGTGGGGATAACGTATTACGGAGACAAATATCATGCACCCATTATTGGGAATAAACTGAGCTCAATAAAGTGCAATCACCATTCACACTAGTGCACCATCATATGGAAACATGGGAATAATGAGATGGGGAATGAAAGAATGGGGAAAGAGACGAGTCTTGAACTATATAATCCTTATATATGAAATAACAACAATCCATTTATATATAAATGAGATGTCACGGTGTCCCCTCCAACATTCAATTTCAATGAGAATCCAACTCCCTCGAAATTGGCTCACTGGCGGGGAGAGTGAGCACTCACCATGCAATGGACAAGCTAGTACTTTCCAAAATGCCAAAGGAAATTCTCAAAATGATCAAAGCTATATTCCTTCCTCATGATATATTTTTATAATACTCATAGGGTATCCTAAGGTCTAATTTCCCTCCATAGTATTCCTCCAACTCATCCAAGAGGTTTAGTAACTCCTGTGAGACTTGTCCTCTCCCTCATGCTTCCATTTTCTTCCAAAGTCGAATGGCTTCCAGTAACCCCCTAATGTTCCCTATTGGTGGATATTTGTATCCCTCTCATTTCATATTGTCATAGGTCTGCAATTAGGTCTCCAATAAAGTATGACTTTGTCATAGAATGTAGGGAATCTCTAACCAAGTGGCACACATTTCATTACTAGTCTCTTCCTCTTCCATGGGGAGTTTCTCCTCTTCACCAATTCAAATTATTTGGATCATGATATTTTAATTGACACCTCTTCACCTCTGAATAACGTTCCATTCCCCATAATTTTGAATTTTTGGGTAGGTGATGACAAGTGTAAGGAAGAGTCTACCAAATTAGGAAAAATCTCCTCAAATCAATTCATAATGCAATGATGATATCCCAATGGCCAAAAATAGCATTCGAGGATGCATGAGGGAAAAAGTGAGCCCAAGGGGAGTTGTAATTCCCACTAAACAAGGGAGTCATCTCCTAATTCAATTTCCAAGGTAAATAAACTATCCATTGGTCAAAAAATAACATTAGACACGAATTTAATGTTTCACAAAGAATCATTCTCTCATGAAAATTCTTAGAGAATCATACCACCTACTACCATGGTCACATACACATAGGACCGACTTTCATTTGTTTTGTAACGATGTCATATGGTCCAAACCTTGGTTATGTTGGTATAAAAATGTATTTGGTTGTTTTGGATTTAGTAATTCACCCAACTGCACTCATTTTACCATTACAGAGACACATTAATGACCTCATTTATTATTTTTCTATGCTTGGTGCACTCCCACTCTTTAAAACAAGGAAACTGGTTGATTAAAGGCACCGATGAATGGAATTTGGGTGTTTTTAGATTTTTTGGGACACTTATTGCTTGCTAGAGCCACTTCCACTCACCCATGAACTCCAACACGTTTATCCTACCTTCATTTATTTCCTAGCATGCTTCGTCCATGTTCACATGGACATTCATGACCATTTGAGGTGGTTTGGGAGCTCATTGGTCCACCTAGGGGGGTTTGATGTCGAATATAAGCCTACCACATGTATGCATCCAATTTTCCTTCGATAGCAATTTTATCCTATTGTATTATAATCATGTTTAATACATATTGACATGTTGGACAATAAAAGAAACTTCTGTTATTAGCACTACTCATATGTGTTAATTTTGCCTGTTTCAGTGTTTTTCTACATAGTTTGTGAAATTATTAAGTTGGGAGGATTATCTTAGATATTATTTATTGATTTCAATCATATTTTGAAATGGTATTAGAAATATTTATAGGTTCAAGTCGAATTTAAAGATTTTGATTTGCATCCTAGGGCCTCGTCCAAAATATTTTGCGTGTTTGCATTGCAGGTAGTTCTAGTGTGTTTTTCACTCAGTGCGCAACTAGAAATGGAGCAGATTCATGTCCTAACAAACCCATTAAATTATTTTTAAAGGAATACCTAAATGGTGATATAGCTAAGGTCGAAATGCCTCTATATAGTAATCATGCGGATTGAGACTGAGCCAAACATTGGAGTGGAAAAATTGAAGTACTTCAACAAGTTGGATGAAGCATTTAGGATTCTTCGGCTAAGTATTTCAAGGGATGTTATATTCCATGTAGACATCCTTAAAACACACATAAATTTTGGTTCAAGCTCAAGTCACTATTTGGGAAGACTGATGAAATGAGAGGACACCAAGTTGAATATGAGTTGATCTCTTTGAGCCCAACTCACTTTGAGATGATCTAGAATTTCTTCACAAAGTTCAAATCCTTGGTAATTCAGTTGAAACAATGTGGAATTGAGAAGAAATAGGATCATTGATCTTGTGCATTCTTTTGAATCCAAGCCCTGAGTATTCAATGTTTGTCTCCACATTCCACTCAGGTAAGCTCATAGTTCGAAATTGGAGAATGCCTCCACTAGCAGACTTCATGGAGTCTTTGACTCAAGAACAAGACAAATTGGTGCAAATGAGTACCATCCAATCCACCAAGGATCAATATATTGATTTATATGTTTGAAATAAATCCAAACAAAATACGAAATCCAAAGATTCAAAGCAGCAAGAGAAGAAGAAGCTCGAGAAGCCCGAATCTTGAGATGGGGCTTCGAATCCTAGCCATGACAAAGAGAAGAAGAAGAAAGTGAAGAAATAATGCACTTATCGTCACAAAGGTTGCAATCGAGATAGTGCATGCATGAATAAAACCCTTTACATGATGGCATAAATCCTTGAGAAGAACAACATTCCCCTGCTAGAAGGTGCAACGAATAAAGAGGGAGCTTCAAGCTTAGAGAACAAGGAAAGATGCAATGCTTTGGTTATTGGATATTCATGCTCTT
>LPNX010158973.1:0-24225 GCA_001517045.1 Pseudotsuga menziesii | reverse complement strand
AGAAGGCAGTTGGGAAGAAAGTGTAAAATTCAAAGGAGATTCCTCCACTTGATGATGAAGGAAACTTGGTACTTGTTCAAAAGAGTATTTTTTAGTTTCTATATAAGAGGTTGATAAGATGAACCATGAAGGGGTATTTTGAGTAGCTGAAGGGTTCTCTTAGTGAAGATGCAACATGGGAAGGCGGATTGATTTTGCAGCATCCATGATTGTAGTTGCTCAAGCATAAGAAATATTTGGAGGGGAAGACAATAATGTTCCACATTGGAGACATATGGATCCATCCCCTAACCCATTATATTTCCACGGATTTGAGTGGAAATTTCAGTTAATTTGGGAATTAAAAATTTATATAAGGTTTCCTTGACCAAATTGATAAAAATCCCTAAGGAAGGAGTTTGTCCACATGTAGGTAGTCACACTTCAATTATGGTGGAAAATGGTTAATAAGGAGACAAGTGAGGATAATATAGTGTTTTAATAGTTAAAGAGGAATTAAGGGAGGTTTTCAATCAACTCATATGTTTATCCCATGAAATGGGGTTTTTTCCTTAAAACATGGAGACAATGTGGAGAAACCATGAAGCAAGTGGACGAACCTAACCAACCGTCCTAAAAAAGGGGAAGACGTGGTCAAGATGGTTATAGGGAAAATTCATGAATATAGTGGAGAAATTATGTGTTATATTTTTATCATTTAATCAATATGATCTAGGATCTTATTTGAGAGACTAACATGCACAACAATAATCATAAGAGACAACAGACACAAAGAGTTTTCATCGGGGAAACCATAAAGGAGAAAACCCTACAACTTCCTCAGAGATAGAATGAGCACCAATAGAAAAAGTAAAACCCCCCCAAAAAAGATGATCTATGACAATTGTTCTCTCTCTCACTTGTGCGAGCTCCTCTTTTCTCACTCATGCGCTACAGTTGAGTGAGTTTGTGTATTACAAATAGAGAGTCTCTCTCTCTATTTATACTTTTTTTCCACTTTACTTTTACTCTTACAGGGCCGACCTCACTAGGAGATTCTAATAACCCTAATACCCCTCAACTGTGGGGAATATTTCTCGACTTACAAAAAAGGGTTAACCTCAACTCAATTATGGGATTTCCCTGAGTTACAATGGAGGGTTAACCTCAATGCTTTTACATGAATTTATTATATTAACAAATCTCTTGATTGGAGGAAAAAACATCTTTGTCAGGGTATAATGAAATACAATAAGAAATATACAAGTTAATACATTCCGAAGTTACAAATACCTAAACACTCCCTCTTTACTAGGAAGGTATTCTCTTGAAATAGTTCATGAGTACAAGTCTTCATTACTGGATCATCATCATCACCGCTACCACTATCTTGAGCAAATGGTGCTATTTCTCAATTCTACTCATCATAGGAAGTTCTATACGGCCATCCCTTTTTCATGCTAGTTGTAGGCCTAGCCTCCATGTAGGTATTCATCTTCTTCAGTGCTTATATCCACTGGAATGGTAGTACACACCTACTACCATCCAGGAAAGGCTCTACAATTACATTCACCATCATGGTAGGACATATGTACTACCATCCAAGGAAATGATCTGAACTTATATTTGACCATGGGAGGACTAACCTCCCACCATGTCAGAAAGGCACAACACTTACATCTAAACATGGGAGGAACCAATCCTTCCACCATGTTAGGAAGGCACAACACTTACATATGACCATGGGAGGAACCAATCCTGCCACCATGTCAGGAAGGAAAAACACTTACATATGACTATGGGAGGAACCGATCCTGCCACCATGTTGTTAGATTTTTATCATTTAAGCAATACGATCTAGGATATTATCTGAGAGAATAACATGCAAAGTAATAATCAAAAGAGATAAGAAACACAAATAATTTTCCTCGGGGACACCATAAAGGAGAAAACAATGCATCTTCCTTAGAGATAGAATGAGCACCAATGGCAGTAGTAAAAGCCAAAGACAAAAATATGATATCCAACAACTGTTCTCTCTCTCACTTGTGTGAGCACTTCGTCTCTCACTGATGTGCCCCAGTTGAGTGAGTGTGTATATAGAAATGAGGAGAGCCTTATTTCTATTTATATTCTTCCGTTCTCTTGATTTCCACTCCAACAAGTTGGCCCCACTAAACTTTATAATTACTTACCATAGCCGAATTCTCTAGGAGATTCTAATAACCATAGTGCCCCACAATTGTGGGGAATTTACCCCCTGATCAACAAGGAGGATTAGCCTCTATGAATTTACATGAATTAATTACATTAATTATTCTCCTGATAGGAACATCAAGGACTAATGAAATACAATATATGAAATATACAAGTGAATACATTATGAAGTTACAATTACATCAACACCCCCTCTTAAATAGGAAGTTAAACTCTCGACACAAATCATCAGCACAATTCTTCATCACTGGATCATCATTGGATAATCATCAAGCATGGATCATCACTAGATCATCATCATCACTACTTCCTCTATCTCGAACAAATGGTGCTATCTCTCATTTCTACTCATCACAGGAAGTTCTACAAACCCAACCCTTTTTCATGTTGGTTGTAGGCCTAGCCTCCATGTAGGTATTCATCTTCTTTAACACTTATATATCAACATCGGAGGAACACATCCTGCAATCATTTCAGAAAGTCCCAACACTCACATCTGACCATGGGAGGCCCAACCTGCCACCGTGTCAGAATGGCCTAGCACTTATATTCAACCCTGGGAAGAACACATCCCGCAACCATGTAGGAAAGGCTCAGCACTTATATCCAACCATTGGAGGAACACATCCCGCAACCATGTTGAAAAGGCTTAGTACTTCTATTTGACCATCGGACGAACACATCCCATAACCATGTCAGAAAGTCTCTACACTTACATATGACCATGGGAGGAACACATCCTGCAACCATGTTAGAAAAGCTCTGCACTTACATTTGACCATGGGAGAAACACATCCCACAACCATGTCAAAATGGCCAAGCAATTACATCTGACCATGGGGAGTAATCAATCCTGCCATCATGTCAAAAAGGCCTTGCACTTATATCTGACCATGGGAGGCCCGGCCTGCCACCATGTCAGAAAGGAACTACACTTATATCTGACCATGGGAAGCTTGACCTACCACCATGTTAGAAAGGCACACAGACTCATCACTTCCACTTGGAATGAACCTCTATCTAGAGAACACCAAGATTCTCTTTGAAGTACTAAAACTTCACTCTAACCATTTCTAGCATAGAATCATATTAGGGCTGATTACGTCCAAGGATAACCTGTGAGCTTTACCAAGACTCATTACATCTAAGGATAACCTATAGGACCATTTACGTCTGAGCATCCTATGAGCTTTGCTAGGATTTTATGCTCAAACAACTTATCTCATTGACTATGTGAGAACTCCCTCTTTTGAGAGATCTCGATTTGGATCACATACTAGAGCTTCAATTCTTTTCTCTGCATCATACAAAAATGCAAGTCATATCAATCATATAGAATAGTAGTTTTCAAAAGAAACATACCATCTCCAAAATAGACAAGCAAGTGGCAACATATTGTTCCTCGGCTGTACTTAGTTCCATGCAAGACTACTTCCTGCTAAACCAAAGGATCACACTTGATCTCATACTGAAGCAGCACCCTTAATTTCTCTTCCTATCAATGGCACTACATGCCCAATCTGAATCCACATAACCCTCCAGGTTATTCTTCTAATTTGCTTCATACTTGAGACGATAATCAAATGTACCCTTTAGGTACCTCAGTGCATTATTTGAAACCATTAGGTGAACATGTCTCGGATCCATGAAGAACTATCTGAATGTGTTCATAGAAAATCAAATATTTGGCCTTGTATTCATCAGGTACATCAAGGAACATATCATCTGATGATACATCATGGCATCAACCAACTCTGATGAGCATCACTCAATAGCTTCAGGTTCGATGCCATAGGTGTGGTTATGGCCTTGTAGTCCATCACCTCGAACCTCTTCACGATATCCACTGCACACTTACCTTTTCTAAGGAAGACTCCATCAACACTCTGCCACACCTCCATACATATAAATTAGTGCATCATACCCAAGTCCTTTATTTAGAGCTCGAAAGCAAGTCTCCTTCTTGCATCTCTAATGAGTTCCTATTCCCTGTGAGGAACACGTCATCGAAACATAATAAGAGCATCACTGGTCTTCCACCTTCAACCCTGAAGCAAAGGTTGGAATATTCTTTACTCTCAGTAAATCCTAGAGACATCAGTAATCTATCCATCCTGTCATATCATGTCAAACCTTAGGATCTTCGGTAGTCACTCCCTCTAAAGCGGAGCATCATTCTCCCTCTTCCTTTCGTACTCTATACATTAAAACATTCTCTAATGGAGTGACAAGTAGGTTCCTTTGCTACTAATATTCTATGTATCCATTTAGGGTCACTGGTTACCAAGATCCTCTATCTTGAACCTTTTCAAAAGTTCTTCTCACACACATCTATGAGCTTGTCATCCTCTATGGGATTTCACCTTCAACCTTGTAGAAAAGGTTAATATCTTCATCACTCTATGTGATCTTCAAGATCCTCATGTATGTGTTATCCCATGGGTGCCTTCTGAGCTTGTACAAGGCCTTCTTTAATTTGCACACATGAGTTTGCATGTCATGTGTCTTAAATTCCAATGGCTGCAAATGTTTCTTCGTAGTCTATGCCTTATTCTCATGAGAAGCCTCGTACTACAAATATTTCCTTGTATCCCAAGATGTTTCCATCTACTGTATGCTGTATCTTGCATATCCATATGGAAGGCACTATGAACTTCCCTTCAGGTCTCGATACTGCATTGTAGACATCATTCTTCTTGAACTAGTACTCTCCTTCCCTTTCTTCTTGGCTACTTATTCATAGCTAGAAGGCTCTACATCAATGATGTCAGTTAACAATGTCTCATAATTGCATTGTGTCTGAGACATTTTTCGTTCTTTGAAAGTATCGTCATATTATTCTTCATCTTGTAATATTTCTTGAACTGTAGCCACTTGTTCTTCGGAACAAGTCTCATCCTTCTTTTCTTGTAGGGGATTGTATGTGATCTTTCCTACAAGTCAAATGCATTAGTTATATGGTTAGAAACATTTCATAAGGCATATACATAATGTCAAATCCTTATGCATAAATATATAATCATTCAACTATTTTAGCCAATACAATATTCATCCATATCTCACGGAAACTTTCTAGATGCCTTCCATCTCTACCATGACATCATTGAGAATGTGCACTAATCTAATATGTCAGCAAAGAGGTTTCATTCTAGATAAGTAGTGATGGAAATTTGTATAGCACCATGATCTACTTACACATATCATGCATATTAGTAGTATATTGTCCTTAATGCAAACATTCTATCATGCATAGCACATCAACTGAATATAAACAAATGCATAACAAAATAATATCATGAAATGAAAATTGAACACTTATCTTTATTTGTTTCCTGGGTAGAATCCTTCTTGAGCCTTCAGCTTCATCATCTTCTTCATTCATAACAGCATCATTTCTTATCCAAATGATAATATGGATAAGAGATTCTTCAAGAATTGATTTATTCCTATTCCTCATCGCTTGAGGGACCTTTTTTGAATCTTGAGCACTTGATCTTAAATTGCTCCCATCTTCTCTTCTCTTATTATGAGTTGAGCTTCTTCTTGTGTGCACTCTTCCCAGAGTCTACTGAAGGTAATCACTTCCTTATGGAACACATTCCTCAAATGAATGAATCCAATGATCCTGGGAGGCCATTCAAGGTGGTTATCACAATTTCTTCATTCTCTACTTCTTCATTCATTGCTTCAAGTTGTTCTTTGATTTGAGAGACCCTTGTAAAGTATGATTGTATGGTCTCTACATTCTGGATCTTTACATTCTTCAACTATTTTCTCAAAGTCATCTTCCAATTTATGTTCTTCTCTTCAAATAGCTTGGTCAAGGAATCAAATATCTCTTTAGGTGTCTTTATGGAAGACACTTGTGGCATGAGGTGATCCTCTTGTTCTTCACCAAGTTTTTGTTTGAAAATTATTGATATTGTTTCTACAGTATCTCTGAAAGTAATGCTCCTCTGTTTTTAAAATTTTGTACTAAGGTATCCTCATCTGTCCTATTTCCAACAACCCAAGTTTCATCAGAATTGGTTTCACCAATTGCGACTTATGATAGTTTTTCAATGGTGACTTAATTCAGGAAAGTTCAACATAGAGAAGTTGTAAATATTTCCAAGTTTCACTATTTCACCTTCGTGGTCTGAACCTTTTACCACAAAATAAATCCCATTCCCTATCTGAACCATCTTGAAAAATTTCATTTGAACCTTTTTATCCCAAGATATAGCAATTCTCCCTAGGTGTTCTGTTCAGGGATGAATCCTTGAAGAGGCTAGAACCCTAATTTGGAGGAATCATATCTCCCAGAATATAGCGAATATGAGGATGAAATTATTACACATGGTACATCAGGAATTTATCTTTGTTGTGTGCAAATTTAGGTTCCTTATCCTTCTTCAATCCCAATATATAGAGAATTTACCAAAACTACTAGTTTTAGTATTTTAGGGTTTTTCACACCCAGGGTCAAACTAGGGTTTGAATTTCCTGGAGTTTTACTCAACCAAAAAATTTGACCTTGGTATCTAAACTTAGATTTTGATGAGGAGACAAATCCTATTGTGGGCTCAATAAAAAATTGCTCTTCTGTAAAAATCCCTAATTTCCCGCAGTAGTGAGAGGTCAAAAACTAGAAATGCTCGAAATAAAATTCTGCTTCGACAGAAAGATGCACCCTTTATTGGAGAGTTAGCCTAGCCTACTTTTTCTAATGTATTGTGAAGAGAGACCCAAAAAGTAAGAACCTATAGCTTTTACAGTTGCACATTGTATTCTTCTTAGGTTAGCTTTGATACCATGTTAGACTTTTATCATTTAAGCAATATGATCTAGCATATCATTTGAGAGAATAACATGCACAACAATAATCACAAGGGATAAGAGACACAAAGAATTCTCCTTAGGGAAACCATAAAGGATAAAACCTTGCAACTTGTTCAAAGATAGAATGAGCACCAATGGCAGTAGTAATACCCAAAGACACAAAGATGATCTCCAACATCTGTTATCTCTATCATTTGTGTGAGCACTTCCTTTGTCACTGATGCACCCTAGTTGATTCAGTGTTGTTATGGAGAGAAATTCCTATGGCTTGGGGTACCACAACAGATAGATTAACTCCAGAAATCAATCCTTCCCTATATGCAAGAGAAATCAAACATCTAACACTAAAGGATCTCGATTCGTACCTTATTTTGGACGATTGATGTATATCCCCGTTGAGCTTTTCGACTCTCGCTTGTATTAGCAATGTACTTCCTCAACACTCAGCAAACAATACAAGCATGCGGTATATAATTGTGTTAGACATACTCTAGCATATATAATCAATAATATATAAGCATTTAAAAGCATCCATGGATCAAATACTCATTTAAATACACATTATTAGACAGAAAAAGATATTTCTATTAATATAAAACATAGATTACAATAGTGACAACCTCTGTCGGCACGTCTGCGAATCGGAGAAACTAAGTCCCCCACTTGGGCCTCCACCACTTCAATCCTCCATCTCTCAATAGCAAGCTCACAAGCAAAAGGGAAGCTCGAAAAGAACACAAATTTCTCCTAGGGGCAAAGGGATGTAGACTCAAGTATAAGCTCTAGCAACAATGGACTATAGTTTCCTTGCTCTTCAATTCCTCTCCCTTCAATGTATCCAAAGGGTTCCTTATATAGCTCTTCAATGGGGTAATGGAAGGTCGAATCCGAGCGATCTCAAGGCATATGGAAGGCCAAGAGACAAGTGACTCAGATCCACATCAAGGAAAACTCCAAAATCATTTGGCCTTATTCACACATCCCGATGTATGCGGATTTAAGAGTCAAATCCGTGTATATACGTGAGAAATGGATTAGAAGTCGTGTATGTCAATTATTGCATGTTTTTAGGGATGATCTTGGCAACATCAAAGGTACAAAAATGGTGGATGGGGTCTAAAGAGTCTACAGAGGGATAAGGAAGGCCATAAAGGTGTGATCCACCATGTGTGGTAAAATCAGCTATAACAAGTGTGTATATATAAATGAGGAGAGCCTCACTTCTATTTATATTCTTCCATTCACTTGATTTCCACTCCAATAAGTCGTCCTCACTAAACTTGACAACTAATTACGAGGTCTGACTTCTCTAGGAGAGTCTAATAACCCTAGTGCCCCATAATTGTGGGGACTTTACCCCCTCATCATCAAGGAGGGTTAAACTCTATGAATTTACATGACCTGATTACATTAATGATTCTCCTAATAGGAACATCGGGGACCAATGAAATACAATATATGAAATATACAAGTGAATACATTCTGAATTTACAATTACATCAACACATATCATAAAGGAACAACACTTACATCTGACCATGGGAGGAACCAATCATGCCACCATGTCAAAAAGACACAACACTTGCATCTGACCATGGGAGGAACCAATCCTTCCACCATGTCAAAAAGGCACAACACTTACATTTGACCATGGGAGGGACCATTCTGACCATCATGTTAGAAAGGCACATCACTTACATCTGACCATGGGAGGAACCAATCCCACCACCATGTCAGAAAGGCTTCCAAACTCATCACTTCCCCTTGGAAGAAACCTCTATATGATGAACACCAAGCTTCTATATGAATTACTCAAACTTCAATATATCCATTTCTAACATAGAATCATATCAGGGATGATTACACCCAAGGATAACCTATGAGCTTCTCCAGGATTGATTACATCCAAGGACAAGTTACAGGAATGCTTACGTCTAAGAAACTTATGAGCTTCTCTAGGATTTTATGCTCAAATAACCTATCTCACTGGCTATGTTAGAAATCCCTCTTTCAAGAGATCTCGATCTATATCACATACTAGAGCTTTCGTTCTCCTCTCTGAATCATACAAAAATGCAAGTCAGATCAATCAAATCAAATAGTAGTTTTCAAAAGAAACATAATACCTCCCAAATAGCTGAGCAAGTGGAAATATATTTTTCCTCGACTATTCTCAGCACCATGTAGGACTCCTTCCTACTAAACCAAGAGATCACACCTAATCTCATATCAAAGCAACACCCCAAAGTGCTCTTCTTATAACCCTCTAGGTTAATCTTCTGATTTGCTTCATACTTGAGCCCATAATCAACTTTACCCTTCAGGTACCTCAGAATATTCTTTGTAGCAATCACTCTGAAACTAGCTCAATGTGTTCAAAACAAAGCAAATATCTGGTCTTGTATCCATTAGGTACATCATGGATCAAATCATCTGACGATACATTGTAGGTCAATTGTCTCTGATGAAGCATCACTGAATAGCTTCAGGTTCAATGCCATAGGTGTGGCCATGGCCTTGCAGTATATCTTCCTGAACCTTTTCAGGATCTCTATTGCATACTTCCCTTGTCCAAGGAATATTCCATCTGCACTCTGCCACACCTCCATGCCTAGAAAGTAGTGCGTCATACCCAATTCCTTTATCTCAAACTCGATAGAAAGTCTCCTTCTTGCATCTATAATGAGTTCCTATTTTGCTATCAAGAACAAGTCATATAACAGGAGCATCACTGGTATTCTGCCTTCAACCTTGAAGTAAATTTTGGAATCTAATTTACTCTCAGTAAATCCTAGAGCCTTCAGTGAGCTGTCCATTCTGTCGTACCATGTCGAACCTCAGGATATTCTGCATTCACTCCCTCAGAAGTGGATCTTCATTTTCCCTCTACCTTTCGTACTCTATGTATTGAAACATTCTAGACTGGAGTGGCAAATAGCTTCCTCTACTACTAATATTCTATGTATCCATCTAGGGTCACTGGATACCAAGATCATCTATCTTGAATCTTTTCAAAAGTTATTCTCGCACTCATATTTGAGCTTATCATCCTCTATAGGATTTCATCTTCAACCTTGTATAAAAGGTAAGATATTCATCACTCTAGGTAATATTCAAGCTCCTCATGTATGTGTTATCCCATGGGTTCCTTCTGCGCTCGTACAGGGACTTATTTCTTTCTTTGAAAGTATCTTCATAATATTCTTCATCTAGGATTATTTCTTGTGCCTAAGGTGGTCTTCATCTCTTCGAGGTGGATCTACCATTCTCTTTAAATTCTTTTGAAGCTCTTTCCTTTGCTAGGGTGTCTTTGAATCAAGAAGCTTCAGGTTCCTCTTCATGTATTCTTATTGGAGTGAATCTTGAACTGTCATTACTTGTTCTTCAGAACAACTCTCATCCTTATTTTCTTGTAGGTGATTGTACGTGATATTTCCTACAAGTCAAATGCACCAATCATGTGGTTAGAAAATTTTCATAAGGTATATTCATAATGGAAAATTCTTATGCATAATGATATAATCATCCACCTATTTTAGCCAATACAACATTCATCCATATCTCACAGAAACTTTCTAGATGCCCTCCATCTCTACCATGACATCATTGAGATTGTGCACTAATCCAATATATAAATAAAGAGGTTTCATTCCATATAATTAGCAATGGAGAGTTGTATAACACCATGCGATAGTTACCCATCACATGAATATTAGTAGTATACTATCATTAATGCAAACATTCTATCATGTATAACACATCAACTAAATATAAACAAATACATAACCAAACAATATAATGAAATGACAATTGAATACTTATCTTTATTTGTTTCATGGGTGCACTTCTTCTGGAGCCGTCAGCTTCATCATCTTCTTCATTCATGACATCGTCATTTCTTATCAAAATGCTAAGATGGATAAGAGGTTTTTCAAGAATTGAGTCCTTCATATTCCTCATTGCTTGAGTGATCTTGTTTGAATTGTGAGAGCTTGATATTTAGTTGCTCTCATCTTCTCTTATTTTGTTGTGAGTTGATATTCTTATTATGGGCACTCTTCCAAGAGTCTGTTGAAGGTAATCACTTCCTTATGGCACACATTCCTCGAATGAATTAATCCCATGATCTTGGGAGGCCATTCAAGGTGTTTATAACAATATCTTATTCTTCTTTGATTGCTTCATCATAGCATTGAACACTTTTGGTGTATTCAATGATGACACATGAGGGATGATATGATCTTTAATAGAATTTGCAATGCTTCTCTTGGCTCTAGACTTAGCCTCATCTCCCACTAGCTCCTAGAACATTCTTACTGAATTACTGATCCAAGTCAATTTCTTCAAGGATCATGGAGGTCCGATAATTCCATACTTGGAAGTTTTTATATTCACTAAGCTTGTCATGAAGTTGGTGTGATAGGTCATTTTGAAATGAAAACCTCAAATGTAAATAGCAAAAGTTTAGATCTTACCAATTTAAGGTGTCCGTCGTGGTTCTGGATCGGGCTGATCTAGGGTTTTTCAAAGAAACCATAATTTTCAAAACTTAGAATCTTTCAAATATGATTGGATAGAAATATGTGTGTCCTCAAGGAAAGCTGAGTAGCATACTCATTTTCTTGAAAACTGTGATCAAAACTACAAAATATCTGATGCCCTAGTTTTCTTCAATTTCTTCTACAGAATTGTTTGATATTGTTTCTGCAATATATCCAAACATACTTCTCCTCTGTGTTTAAAAATTCTCACTGAGGTATATTCATTTGTACTCTTTCGAAAAACGTAGGTTTGAGAATAATTGATTTCACAAATTGGGGCGTATGAGAGTTTTCCCAAGGTGACTTATTTTAGGACTCTTCAGCATACCAAACTTGTACAAACTACCACGTGTCATTTTTTCACCTTCAAGGTCTAAAAATTTTACCACAGAAATTAAAGTCCATTCCCTATTTGTAACATATTATAAAATTTGATTTGGACCTTTGTTTCCCAAGATATATCAATTCTCCCAGGGTGTCCTATTTAGGGATGAATCGTGGGAGAGGCTAGAACCCTGATTTGGAGGAATCGTATCTCCCAGAATATAGCACATATAAGGATAAAACATTTATGAGGAGTACATAAGGAATTTATCTTTGGCCTGTAAAAGTTTCAGCTTTGGATCCTTCTCCAATATAGAGATATAGTGAATGCACCAAAATGACTAGTTTTAGTATTTTAAGGTTTTCTGGTCCGAGGTCAAATTAGGGTTTGAATTTCCCGCGGTTTTAACCAACCAAAAATTTCAATATTGGTCCTTAAATTTTGATTTTGGGGAGTAGAGAAATCCTATCATGGGCTCAATAAAAAATTTCTCTTCTGTGAAAATCCCTAATTTCCCGCTACAATAGTAGGTCAAAAACTAAAAATGCTTAGAATGAGAGTCCGCTTCGATAGAAAGATGTGCCCTTCAATGGAGATTTAGCCTATACTCTTTTTTCTGATGATCTGTAGAGGAAGACCCAAAGAAAAAGATTCCCTAGATTTTGCAGCTGCATAGTGTCTTCTTCTCAAGTTAGCTCTCATACCATGTTATATTGTTATCATTTAATCAATATGATTTAGGATCTTATCTGAGAGAATAACATGCACAAAAATAATCACAAGAGATAAGAGACACAAATATTTTTCCTCAGGGAAACTATAAAGGCGAAAACCCTACAGCTTCTTCAGAGATAGAATGAGCACCAATAGTAAAAGTAAAACCCAAAAACAAAAGGATGATCTCCAACCGTTGTTCTCTCTCTCACTTGTGCGAGCTCCTCTTTTCTCACTCATGCACTACAACTGAGTGAGTGTGTGTGTTACAAATAGAGATTCTAACTCCCTATTTATACTTGTTTTCCACTTGACTTTTACTCTTACAGGTATGACCTCACTAGGAGATTCTAATAACCCTAATACCCCTCAACTGTGGGGACTATTTCCGTGACTTACAAAGGAGGGTTAACCTCAACTCAATTGTGGGGACTATTGCCCCGACTTACAAGGGAGGGGTAACCTCAATGACTTTACATCACTTTATTGTATTAATGACTCTCTCGATTGAAGGAACAAACATCTCTGTCAGGGTATAATGAAATATAATAATAAATATACAAGTGAATACATTCTGAAGTTACAAATACATCAACATTATGAACCACTAACTATTAAGTGCATGGTTTTCAAATGGTCTATGGTAGTTGTCCAAGGCATTGGCTAAATTGAATGAACAAGTAATGTCAATGGTTTTAGAGTGTAGTATTGGGGGGAAGTAAAGCTTAAAAAAGGAGGTCTATCACATGATTGGGGGTTATATTTTTTATAAATTTCATTCTATGGGATTTCTTATGCTTCTCATGTGCTTGGGTGATGTGCCCCTTGCAAACTAGTAGGGATTTGTGCCCTTATGTTTATTGTAACTAGTTGGAGTGTCTTGGCCATATCGATTAGTGAGTGAGTAGTGGAAACACTATCCATTCATTGAGCATATTGCATAAGAAAAAACTAGTTCTAGGGTGTGTTTCATTTTAGTATAAGTTTCCATTACTTATGGTGTGTTATTTAGAGGTGTTGTTAGTTGTGTGATTTCATTGTAGTGTTGTAGTTATTGGGGTTGTTTTCTATGCACCATATATACTATTATATACATCCTAATAATGTAATTTCATAACTGGATATTAATAAAACTAGAATGTATATTCCTTCTCTGCAAATTCCTTATCTCTCTTTAGTACTCTATTTCTCCTATGCTCAATACATTGTTAAATAGAACCAATTTTGACTTTCATTGTAAAATACAAAGCTATCCCCAACCAAATATAATTACGTAAGTTTTTTAAGGTAGGTAATACAAAATAGTATTGCACCATAAGATAACATTTTAAAATTTGAGTCTTACATAACGTTTGGGATGGGTTGGAAATCACCTACTTGAGTAGTCTCGAAACTAGTACTTTCCCGCTGAATTCCCAATATTGCAAAACCAAATCGTGTAGAAGAGTTCAGTTTTCTCAACTATATGGAGTAAATGTAACCAAGTATAGATATGTTCAATGCAGCATCAGAAGCCATCGGGACCACACAATTCCTAGGGAAATTGCCTCGAAGTATTTGGCTTGTCAAAGGGTCGTCCTATGTGTGATGCACCCAAAAAAATGCGACGTTGTTGAATGTATGGGATACAAGAATTTATAATTTATGTATTACAGAACTGAAGGTGCATGTTGCATATCTGTTATCCACCCAAATGGCACTTCTCTGTCTGAGTGCCGGCTTTTCCTATGTTGGCACACAAAAGGACATTTATGGATTGAAGGTTGCCTAAAACACTATAGATGGGCATGTTAGGAAATACATTTATTATCCATCTATCTTGCCATTTTTACCTTTGAATATTTCAAATGCTGTATGCACCTTTTCTTATATGCAACTCACGTACATATGCGACTTTTCCTAAAGCATGTCGCATGTTATATGCAAGTATTTGCAATTGCAACCCACGTATAGATCTGTCCACAGGCTTCCCTTAGAGAAACTCACATGTCATACACGGGTTGCCATTATTAATACCCGTGTACACTTTCCTTTGACATTAAAAATAATAAATCATGATTATTTGAGATTTGTTAAGCCCTTAACTATAACCATCTTAACTGTCTCAACCTCCTCAACCCTTGAAACTACCTTATTTCACTAAGTATAAATAAAGGCCTTGGGAAGGTTATTAAGGAATCATACTTGGAGAGCAAAGTTATGTTGGTGGTGTCTATTTAGAAGTCTTTGGAGCAACGGAACTCAGAATCCTTTGGTTGCAGAGGAGTCCTTGTCTCAGGCATTGGGTTGTAATCTTAACTCATTCACTATTGTTAATAAAGAGAATCCTTCTTCCAAATGTGTTTTGAATGTCTTTCATGTATCATGGTTTGATGAATATTTATGATTAAGCACTCTATATTTTGTTTATCTAACCTGTCCTATACACATGTATAAGCTTGCACTTGGAGGATTTGCTCTTTACAGGTGAAGGAGAAGCATCCCTGAAAACTTTGGAGGAGAAGCAGAGCAGAAGAGGACAAAGCTAGGATCAACCGTCGTGAATCGGGTGAGTCTATTCTTTCCTCTTGTTTCCTTTCTGTACTCTAAAGTTGATTTCCTGTAAGTTTTATGAGTATGTTGGTAACCCCGGACCTTTGGTTGTAAGGTTTTTATTCTTGTACAATAGAATTGGTGACTCCACTGGGGAGCCTAGACTGCTGTAGGTTATTTCTGTCATCCTTGACCAATCTTTGCTTTGAAGTTTGTGTGTGGTATTTTATCCTGGTTCATGCTTACCATAGTGTTTGAAGGCCTTGTGGATTTTCTATTTTTTTGAGAAAAATTATGTACATGTACGCGGGTTCCTCTCATACACAGTCAGGTACAGAGGCCTGTATACGCGGTTTTCTCTCTTGGATAGTCACGTACAGTACACGAGCTGCCCTTATACACTGTCGCATACAAGCTTGAAAATAGGGATTTTGGGGATAGGGTTTGCTTGTCCCTATCCTTTTGTGATTCTTTTTTGTTAGTTGGCCCTCTTTATAAACACTGTGCAGTCAGTATGAAGACCTTGGTGACCACACTTTGTGCTCTCTTGTAAAGCCCTTGGGTTTCTTTTGCTTGGAATGTCTTTTGTTTGCATTTTGAATTAGGTTGGCCTGTTTGGGTTATAGGTTGAAGTGTTTGTCTGAATCAGTGATTAGGGTTTTGGGCAATGTTTTTCCAGTCTATATTTTGATACTGGTTGGTTTGTCACTTAAATTCATGAGTTTGCAATGATTTCTTGTCATTGTACACACCCAAGCTAGGGTTCTCGGTCTTTCCTTGTTGGTTGATTCTTGGTTTTATTGACCTGTTTACTTCAGTTTGCTTATTTTATACAAATTATTTGATCCAAGTATACTCAAGTTTTAGTGCATTTTAGGTGAATAGTAGTGTTTGAGCATTTTTAAAAAGTGAAAAGAAAAACATTTTTAAGCTTTTGCATAAGTAGTTTTCATTTCAGTTTTAAAATATAATCTCAAAAACTACAAAAACATAGTCTTAGTTTCTCTTTATTGTTTGCATTTGTTCATCAATCTATATTTACAAAAAGAAAAAGAAGTTTTCTTTAATAGTGGCTATTTGATTTGAAAAAAAATACACCTTTACTTTTTTATTTCTTATCAAGTAAAAAACACCATAGTTCATCACTCCATTTCCTTCTGAGTAAGAAATAGCCCTTTAAAATGAACGCAATAATTAAAATTTACTAGTAATTTTTATTTTTAGGGGCCTTTTACCTACTAGCTTAGGCTAGACTTGTGGGAGAGGAAGTGCAAACTTCCCATAAGTTTTAAAATTTAGACATAGTGGACCATTCGTTAGGTAAATCCTTGTCTTTATCAATTTTATCTTGGAAGCTCTTATCAAAAGGGAGTCAAGCACGAGGCCGTGTGGAGGCATTGGACTGAGGAGATAACCCTTCGATTCCTTGTCAAAATGTAAATTAGGACTTTTATGCATCTGGGGATTCTGTCCTAGACAGATTTTCAAGCTTAGCTACCCTGCCCATGTGTATGAGTCAGGCTTGCGACTGTCCCCCCAAACTGTTGGTATAGCTAAGGTAGCCTTTAGTCTCTTGACTTTTAGGGTTCATACCTAGGTAAACTAGAAGGCTATTTCTGGTTCACCTTGGATGGGATTGGAAGGTAACCCTTGTTGTAAGTGTGGGAGGGCAGTGGATGATTCCTCCACTTGTTCCTAAGAACCACTTCAAGGACGCCAAGTAATCGTTCTTCAACTTTCTTCGGGAAATCATATCTTTCACTCTTGTTTGACTATTTGAGACTTTAGGAATTTTTATAGTGTGTGCTCGGTGGTTTTGTATTTTTTTAGTTGGCGTTAGGGTTTTATTTGTTAACTTTTTGATTGTGGAGGACCAACCTATAAGAAGTTCAAGAAGGTTGCAAAACCTTCCTCCTCTCATCACATTGGAACCTCCACCTCCACCCCAAAATTGGAGATTGGACATGGATGGTTCATTTGAACTGGTAGGAGTAAGTGAAGTTCTAGGTGAACCATCACTTATAGCTAGCCATCTTAATCTTGATACAATTGAGATAGAAGACTTGCAGAATGACAAGTTTGCAAGGAATTTTAACACACGCTTGACTAGTTTAAACAATCCTATAATCGTTCAAGTTAGACCCTTTGATTCACCTATCTTAGGTTTCCCTGTGGGTAGGATTATGTCTTCTGCAGGAGAAAGTTATTTTGTGTTCACCTCAACCATTCTAGCTGAAGCGGTACTACCTCCCCCGGTAAGTTCCCTAAGATCTAGTATACCTTCTATGCCTTTGACTCCAGTGAGATGGGTGATCCAACCACCAGTTCACTCAGACTTACCAGGTACTTTTGGTAATATGGTTACTAGGATTCCTAGTATACCTACTGTTCCTTCTGCCTTCCCATACACTACGCAGAGTGTTCTGGTAGGATCCTCGGCTTTCCTCCAAGGATTTCCTTGGAATGTGGGTCACATTCCCCCATCCACTCCATACATAGGCCCATCACCTTCTTATGTAGGAGTGTAGTTTGGAAACAATACCTCTTATGGGAAAAGTTTTCAAACTCTGATTTCGGCCCTATTTACGAGCTCTCCCTTTTTGTTATTTAGTGGAGGCATATCGGCTCCTGTCTTTCAGACCCACATTTCGATTGGGACAGCCCGAACTTCTTATACTACACCTCCCACTCACAACCCTATGGATTACGGATGGAACCCTTTTCAGAGTAATCTAACCACTTCGCATTCCATGGCAGGGGGTAACCCCACCATTACCTATGGGCATTCGGGGGTAGGTCCCTCTAATCCCCAGATTGGAACTTTTAGTGCCCCAGTTCTACCCAAGCTTCCATTCCTGGCAATGATAAACTTGCCATATTTGTCTAAGTTGATGAATGACCTGGTGAGGCATGACCCCTCATGGCCACCTGTTCCCACAAAATTGCCATTGGACATCCCTAAATTCTAGGGAAAAGTTGGTGAAGATCCTAGGGCTCATTCCAACACATTTCATTTATGGTGTTCTTCGAATTCACTGAATGAAGATTCAGTTAGGTTGAGCCTGTTCTAGAGAACGTTAACAAGTACCATAGAAAATTGGTATATTGAGTTACCTTCTGCTGCTTTCAGTAGTTTCTGGGACTTGGCTAGTGCATTCCTGAGCCACTTTCAGCTTCTGGTCCGATATGATTTCAGAACAGATTTGTTATCTACCTTTAGGCAGAACAAGGCTACCCACATTTTCGATCATATCCAAGAGTGGAGGAGGCAAAAGAGACTTATAAAATCCACCATCCCTCCTAATTTCTTACTAGAGTGGTTCCTTAAATCCCTGTTGCCCTACATATCTAAGGACGTATCCACCTCAGGAGTGACGAATGAAGAAGAAGCCATTCTCAGGGCCCAACAATTGGATTTGATTTATTCATAATCTAGGATCTTGTATGAGATTATCCTTGAGGCACTGAGGCCTACCCACGATGCAGAGAAGCCTAAGCCTGGACCCCACGCCGATGGTGTGGTTGGGTCCGTAAACTCTCCCACCGTAGAGTATTTGGCTAAGAAAATTCATCGGTTGTTCGTCAAGCAGTCTACCGTGGATGAAGCAAAGGCTGCCCCCTCCCCCCATAGTGCAATTTTTTTTGCATAGACCTCTAAGAAGGGCAATCAGCAGCCCGGTGGGAAGAAAAAGAGAGGAAAGAAAGGAGAGGGAAACCAAAACAAGTAGAAACCCGCGGATAGTGCTAATGGGGGAAAGAAATAAAAGAGGAAGGTTAAGTTCCCATGTAAGTTGTGCCACAAGGATCACCTTACTCACCTTTGTCCCCTTATGAAACAAGCCCAGAAGCTGCTTAAAGCTCAACAACCGGCTGTCCTGAAGGATCCTTTTCCCCAAGGATAGAACTCTACTTTAGCTTCTAATGTAGCAAGGGGCACTCAAAATGCCCCTGACCCAAACTATATCAACATGGTTTGATCTTCGACTTTGTTACAGACAAGGAATAAAAATTATGAGAAAGAGACTTCTAAGAAGGGTAAAGCTATAGGTGAAACTTTTAACCCTCTCACGATAGAGAAGCCTGCTGAAACTATGCCGAAGATATCGAAAGGTGTCTTTAAGAAGACCTTGCATAACGCTAATGCAAGGGCTTCTTCAAACTACTCCATAGTTGAAGATATAGCCCAAACCCCGTGTGCAATGTAAACTTTAGAGGTGTTACAGAGTTGTCCCACCCAGCAGGATGCCCTCTTAGCAGCTTTAGGCAGCATGGACTCATTGAGTCTCATGGAAAAATTTCATTTGTTTTATTTTAAAATTCGCCTACCTTACCATGTAGCCTTATCAATAGATTTCATCCATTGTGGAAAGACCATTGGAAGGGTAGTTGTTGATGAGGGTGCTTCTACATGCGTTATGTCCTTGACCTGTTGGAAAGCTCTGAGATCCCTAGAGCTGGTCCCATCAAACACTCTAGTTACTGCTTTCGATGGAAGGTCCTTCCATCCGCATGGTATCCTTCCAGCTTTTGAAATTAAGCTAGAAGGAAAATAAGTGTCTATTGAGGTGGAAGTGATTGATGCACCTTTGGACTATAATTTTCTTCTGGGAAGAAACTGCACTTATACGATGTCCGCTATTACATCGACCGTCTTTTGTGTAGTGGTTTTTCCACAAGAGGGAAAGTTGGTTACTATTGACCAACTTGATTTTAATTGAAAAAGTTGTTTGGAGTTTAATGAGTCCGCTGTGCCATTGGTTGATCAGGTCAAACCTGCTGCATAGAGCTTCGTGGCTGGAATGTACACATCACTCATGGGCACATTTGATCTTCCAGCCCTGATTAACTGTATTGGTTCTACTAGTGTGGGGAGTTCCATAGCCATGGTTGTTGATAAGACTGATCCTTGGGTTCTCCCTTCCCCTCACTAACCAGAGGTTCCTTTATCAGTAGTGGAAGTAGCTTACCAAGCTATCACTCAAACCACTGTTGATCCCATTCCGGATCCTCTTACAGTCTCGGAGGACCTAGAAGAAGTCTATTTTCCTGCATCGACGAAAAACTCTTCGCACTCTACAGATTGTTTAGAAATGGTTTTACTTTCTGATGAAGCCATATTGGAAGCCATGAGTGGATGTGGTAAGATCTATGAGGATACTCACCATCAATCCTATTTTCTTCCAGAACTAAGCAGAATAGAAAATCAAGAGTTTCGTTTGAGACTGTTAGAAGATGTTGATACACCCATTAATCCCTTACCCAAGGAAGGAATGTTTGCCGAGGGCAATATGGAAAATATTTCCACCACTATACCTATTAACATCTTTGTAAATCCTGATGTCATGGAAAACATATATATATGTGCAAACTGCTCTCCTGAATAGATTGCTATCTATACTACCTTGTTTAAGGAAATTCGCAATGTCTTTTTCTGGTCATATGAGGAGATGCTAGGCATAGATCCATCGATTTTTGAACAAAAAATTTGAACATATCCTGATTCTCTCAAAAGTATCTCCATCTCTGATTTCCATTCAAATAAATTAAATGGATTCAAGATTCTGAGATTGATCCATAGCTCAGAAATTGTCCCATCAATCAGCAAAGTGCTCCCAGTCAACGATGTTGAACCTGCAAAACAAATTGGAAGGAGAGAAATCGATATACAAAGGCTCTAATACCATGTGGAAATTGAACCCAGTGTTAGAACAATTACACTCACATCAATTTCCAATTACACATGCACAATTACTCACAAAAGAGACTGAATATGGAGCTCAACACTAAACTGTATTGAACAAGTGTACAATAGCCAACCCTGTGAAGTCATAGGCTACCAAATTAAATAGTTACATGATGGATTCAAATGCATGAAGATTCCATTTGAATCTATTCAAAAGCAGGCTTACTAAATCTAAGCAAATCCCCCATAGGTGCATAAAGCAGTTTCCAAAACTGTCTAGGAGCTCACGAATTGGAAAAATCAATTAGGAAAGATAATAGTGGATGGAGGGACAACTCATACATGCTTTTCATAGGAGAAAAGAGTGGAGGATGTGGAGGACAAAAAACAACTTAACTTCACCGAGTCAAACTTTCCCAATTGCCTTAAAACAGTGAAAAAGCAGGCAATAAAGCAGAAAAAGTAGACATGCACTAGGGAGGCCAGGAATAAAGTAGATTTGATTCCAGGAGGTTTCCCAAGTGCTCCATGACTCACAATTAGCAAGTTTGAAAACTATGGATGTGTAGATGACAACTTGCATAAGGTGGAATATGGAAACTAGGCAAATAAGACAAAAATGGATTAATTAATGTCTAAGGTAGCTAATTATGGGTTGATTATTCTAGCAGAAGACCAACACAAAACTGCTTTCATTTGTCCTTGGGGTACCTTTGCATACAAGAAAATGCCCTTTGGATTGAAAAATGCTGGGGAAACCTTTCAACGGGCTATGAACTTTGCCTTTCATGATATTAAAGCCATTGTCAAACCATACCTTAATGATCTTCCTGCACATTCTTGTAAGAGGATTCAACATCCAGATCACTTACGGTTGATATTTGAGAGATGTAGATATTATAAAATCTGCTTGAATCCCAACAAGTGTGTATTATGTGTCGAGTCAGGAAGATTGCTCGGGTTCATTGTCTCTAATAAAGGCATCCAGGTGGATCCGTTAAAAGTTGAGGCCATTGTAAATTTTCCTCCTCCTCATTCTATCAGGCAACTTCAAATCCTGCAAGGGAATTCTAATTTTTTTCGACGTTTTATTGTTAACTATGCCAATATTACTAAGGGTTTCATGCACCTGCTCAAACAGGACACCCCATTTGTATGGGATGAAACCACACAACTTGCTTTCAAGGCATTGAAAAAAGATTTGTTTTCGGCACCCTTACTATGTCCACCAGATTATTCTAGGGATTTTTTATTATTTCTGGCTGTGTCCGAGTCGACCATTGGGGTAGTGCTGGTCCAAGAGGAAAATAAGCTCATAGAGCATGTCGTTTATTATCTTAGTCGTGCTTTGGCCGGACCTGAACTCAGGTACTCCCACGTTGAGAAATTAGCCTTAGTAGTTGTCTATGTTGTTCAGAGGTTACGTCACTACATTTTACTGAGGACCACGGCAGTAGTGGCAGATGTGAATCCATTTCAATATGTTTTGTCTTGATAGATTGTTGGAGGAAAATTCAACAAATGGATAGTCATTCTCCAAGAGTTTGACTTGGATTTTCAGTCCACTAAGTCTAAAAAGTCCTTAGTTTTTGCTGAGCTTGTAGCAAAATTTCCTACTGAAGAAGATGTAGCTGTTGAAGATTACTCATTCCTAGATGAGCATATCTTCTTGATATCCACCTCTGATCCTTGGTATGGAGATATTCTTATATATCTCAAGAATTTGAAGTATCCTATAGCTTCCTCATGAGAGGAACGACGTAAATTATGCCTTCATGCTAAGAACTACCTCATTATAGGAGATACATTATATCAAAGAGGGGTAGATTCCATTTTGTGTCGATGTCTTACCTACGAGGAAGAAGAGATTTTCTTGAATGATTCCCATAGTGGAGCGTGTGGTGGTCATTTATCTGGGTTAGAAACGGCCCACAAAATACTACGTGCCGGTTATTTCTGGCCCATGATCTTCAAAGATTGTGTGGAAGCAATGAAGCACTGTCATCCTTGTCAGCTTTACACCTGGAAAATGCGGTCACATCCTGCTCCGTTGTCTCCCATTGTCTCGGTAGGCCCCTTCATGAAATGGGGGATTGATTACGTGACATGCAACCTAGCCTTAGCTGAGGGGCATAAATATATCATTGTCTCTGTTGACTATTTTACGAAATGGGCAGAGGCAATGCCTACTTTTAAAGCCGATGAGGAAACAATAGATTTCTTCATATTCAATCACATTATAGCATGGTTTGGTATACCCAAAGTGATTGTCACTGACCATGGCAATCATTTTCAAAATAGCATGACGACGGAACTGACCACTATGCTTGGATTCAGACAAGAACATTCATCTTCGTACTATCCGCAAGCAAATGGTCATGTTGAGGCTGTAAATAAAACTTTAAAGACTATCCTTAAATGTAAAATTGATACAGTCCATTCTAACTAGCACATCACGCTATATCCTGCTCTTTGGGCCTACCGAACTAACATAAAAACTGGTACGGGTTTCTCCCCCTTCCAACTCATTCATGGAGTGGAAGCAGTTACCCCGATTAATTGTGAAATCCTGTCTCTAAAATTAGATATTCATGTGTTACCTGATACGACAGAGCTTGAAGAACGTCTGGTACATTTAGAACACCTTGATGAATAGAGTAGAGATGTGCTAATTGCTAATCAAGCTCATAAGAATAGGGTCAAAAATCAACATGATAAATCAGTCAAACCTCGGGTTTTCTTTGAGGGGGAACTTTTGTTGCTTTGGGACCAAGACAAAGAACCCCTGGGGTAGGAAAATTCAAGGCCATGTGGTTAGGACCTTATGTCATGTCGAAAGTCTTGGAGAAGGGCGCATATGAGTTAATTGATTTTGATGGGAACAAGCTTCCTGGGCCTAGAAATGCGCTCTACCTAAAAAAGTACTATGCTTAGGCCTAACACTTTTTCTTGTATGTATTTTTATGTACATTAGTTTGTCAGTTTTGTTTTTTATACCATCTTCTGGTTGTTGTAGATGTCTTCTCAAAGGTATATAGGGTTCACCGATGGTGTGATCTGCCACACTTGTAATCTAGCTTCAGTAGCGTGGGTCATTTACTCTCCCTCAAGACAACTAGTTGCCATAGGAGGCGCTTCCTTAGGTCATGCTTCTAACAATGTTGCTGAATATAGGGCTGTAATTGAGCTTCTATGGGATGCTTTGTCATGTGGTATCGCCAAGCTCGAAGTCAGTTTGGACTCTCAAGTGGTGGTTTCCCAGCTCAATCGAGCCTATCAGGTGAGAAACCCTATTATATTATGTCATTTCATGCAAATTAGGTTATTGGAAAGAAATTTTGAAGTTATTATATTCAATCACATTCCAAGAAATCAGAATTCATTGATTGATGCATATGCTAATTACATTTTAG
>LPNX010158956.1:847774-892393 GCA_001517045.1 Pseudotsuga menziesii | reverse complement strand
GATTAGCCAAAAATCTCTGAGTAAATTTTTATGGTGTGCATGCATGTGTTTTCAGCCTGTTAGTGTTTTTCTGAGTGTTTAAATTGTTCAGGAAAATTTATATAAGTAGCTTCAAGCCTATGCAAAACCGGCTGAAGTGAAACTCATAAAATTGTTCATTAAACCAGCAAGCAGTTAAACTCAGTTTTTCAACAAATTCCACTTTAGAGATTAAAGTGACTTTTTGATAAATTTAAGTGAAGTGAGTGAAATTAATTTTGGAGAATTAAAAAGTACTTTTATTCTCATCCCATTCATTTAATTCATTATGGGCCCTTGGATTAGATGACTTTTCACTCACCCTAAGTAACCAAACAAAAAGGCAAGGGAAAAGGCATTTTCATTCATTCAATGAATTTTTGAGAGAGAGCAAGTCGAGACGTTGGGAGAAGGAAGAAATCACAGCTGAAGAGAACAAATGCTGAAGGCATGGATTTCAAGAATGGAATGATATGGCAGTAGCACAAATTTCGAGAGGAGTTTGTCACACACTTTGAGGAGGGAGTTCAACATTTAATGCCGAGTGTTGTCTGCATGAAAATTGAGGAACCGAGATAAATCTTGGGCATGTAGTTAAAGATTATTTTTTGGGCACATGTTTCGAGAAGGTTAGCACACACTTCGAGGAAGAGAAGTACAACACGCACTTTGAGAAAGGAATTTTATTGTTTCGTCATTGTTTGAAAAATCGAAATTAGACTCGGAATTGGTCGAGGGTCAACTCTGAATCGGAATCAGAATTGGTAATGAATCGGTCGATTTGAATTTAATGAATCGCTTTACTAAAAAATACATAAAATATTTAAATTTTAATGAAAAGCATGTGTTGTTGTGAGCTCTATGATTACACACAAACAAAAGTGAGCTACTATGTAGCATGTTATTTTTTGGACTCTACAAGCCATATACCCTAGGGCCTATAGGCCTCATGGATTATGTATTTTGTTCAAGTTCTAATTTCCTATATATGTATTGCACAGTACACTTTGTGCCATTTTGAGATATTAACACTTATATGGTATATACATGAGTAGACTTATTTCAACCCTAGCATGCTTTGGCACATAGCAACAACAATGAGCTTTGTGAGCTATGGCATCGGAGGATGGCTCATTTGCATCATCCAACTATGAGGATGTTGAGGGACATGGTTACAGGTTTTCCAGGGTTCAACATGGAGCATAGTGATGTGTGTAGAGGGTGTGCTTTGGGAAAGTACACCAAGACTGCTTTTTCGAGCAGTGACAACAGGTCAACTGGAGTGCTTGATTTGATACATTCAGATTTGTGTGGCCCCATGTCATCTGTCTTCGTGAGAGGTTTGAGTGCTATGTGACATTCATCGATGAGTATTCTAGGAAGACCTAGATCTATTTCCCAAGGAGCAAGAAATCCGAGGAGGTCTTGCAGAGGTTTGAAGAGTTTAAAGCTCTTATGGAGAACTAGATTGGGAGGAGGATTTAGGCACTCAGATCAGATAATGGGTGCGGGTATACCTCCAAGGAGTTCGATCAGTTTTGCAGACAGGAGGGCATACTGAGACAATTAACAGTACCATGCACTCCTGAGTAGAATGGAGTGGTGAAAAAGAAGGACTAAGCTATAGTGGGAGTAGCGAGAGCCATGCTTCATGATCAGAGTTTTCCTTTCTTCCTTTTGGTCGAGGCATGTAGTATAGCTGTATAGCTTCAGAACATGAGTCACCATCGCGCCTTGGGGAGCAAGGTTCTTGAGCAGATGTTCACATGCAAGAAGCCTTAGGTTGGTCATTTTCGCATATTTGGTTGCCTGACTTATTCATAAGTCCCTTTTGAGAAGAGTACAAAGCTTGAGCCCACTGTAGAGGTGTATCTTTGTGGGCTATGATGAGACTTCGAAGGCCTTCCACATTTATCTTCTTGCCCAAAGGAAGGTTGTTGTGAAGCTGGAAGTGAGATTTGAGGAGGAGTGGGCCTTTAGGAAGTCTAAAGAGTTAAGGCAGGAGGATTAGTAGGATCCCACACCTCAGGCAACTTCATAGGTACCGACAGTTTAAAGTACAGGGTCACAGGTTTTCGGAGTGACTAGGCCACAGGTTATAGGCAGAGGGTTTAGGTTTAGTGGTTCATCCAACAGGTATTTTGGGGATAGGTTCTGTTTCTTAGGTCGCAAGTTCACCAATTGTAGCTACCGAATCATGGAGTTCACTAGTGGTTGGTTTACTAACTCTTGGTCCACAGGTTTCTGGGCCATCCTCTTCAGGTAATTCTTTAGATCAGGATAGACCAGTTTGGGAGCCACCTTTAGGGAAGAGGAAGCCTAAATGGATTCGCGAGATCTTGAAGGAATCTAAGACATTCAGAGCGCCCAAGGAACCTGTGAGGATTGTAGTGATGCTAGATAGGTTGGGTATGGCATTGGTTGCTAGTCTTCGTGATTCAGAGCCTTCAACATTTGAGGAGGCCTCTTAGCATCATTTTGGAGAGATGCCATGATGGAAGAGTACCATTCCATCATGAAGAATGATGTACGGGAGATTGTATTGAGACCAAAGGGGAAGTTAGTGGTGACTTCCAAGTGGCTGTACAAAGTGAAGTACATTGCAGATGGCACTGTGGAGAAGATCAAGGCTCGCTTTGTGGCACGAGGGTTTTCATAGGTAGAGGGAGTTGATTAAGATGAGACCTTTGTGCCAGTTGCTCGATATTCCTCGATTAGAGCAGTGATTTCCATAGCAGCAGAGATGGGTTGGAAGATCCACCATATGGATGTGAAGAACGCATTTCTCAGTGGACATCTACAAGATGAGGTGTATTTGAAGCAACCTCAAGGCTTTGAGATTCATGGGAGGGATTCTCGTGTGTGAAGGCTAAAAAAGGCCTTGTATGGTTTGAAGCAAGCTCCTCGAGCTTGGTATTCCAGGATTGATTAATACTTGCTATTAATGGGATTTTGGAAGAGTGAGGCTGATCCCAACCTTTACTGCATTGTGGTTGGTGGTGCTTCGCTCATTTTTCTGTTATATGTTGATGACTTGTTTATCACAGGGGAGTAGCGCCTCATTGCAGCTTGCAAGAGGGATCTTGCTTCAGAGTACGAGATGACAGACATTGGGTTGATGCATTAGTATTTAGGGATGGAGGTTTGGCAGGAGCTTGGTCAAGTTTTCCTGGGACAAGGAAAGTATGCAGTTGATGTATTGAGGAGATTTCAAATGGAAGACTGCAGGCTGATGGACACATCAATGATTGACAACTGGAGGAAGATTCATGCTTCTGAGGGAGAGTTGGTGGATCCTACTTTATATCGTAAGCTCATTGGTTCATTGATGTATCTGGTCAACACTAGGCTAGACTTGTGTTTTGCAGTGAGCACTCATTCCGTTCATGGTGGAGCCTAGGATAGTGCACTGTGTAGCTATGAAACATGTTTTGAGATACCTTGCCGAGACAATGGATTATGGTCTAGACTACACGAGATTGGGTTGAGTTAGTTTGGTTGGCTTCACGGATTCAGATTGGGAAGGTAGTGTGACGAACTGGAAGAGCACTTTCGTTTGTTGTTTCAATTTGGGCTCGGTAACAGTGTTATGGTTCATTCGGAAGCAAAAGTTCATTGCTTTGAGTTTTGCTGAGGTTGAGTACATGGCAGCCAGTCAGCCTAGTTGCGAGGCACTATGGTTTCACAAATTGTTGGTGGATTTGTTTGATCAGGAGCTTAGAACACGGTGATATACTGCAACCTAAGTTATCGGATTCAGCCCTAGGCCTAACCACACCTTAATCAGATTCTCGGATTCTTGATCGGATTCTCCCACCTTGTTTTGACACATCGAAAGCTCTCTACGTAGTATAAATGTAGGATAATTAAGGTTAGGGTTTTGAATCCGCGATTCCTAATTTTGGGATGAGTGAAGCACCCGTATTGGATTCTTCAGCCAATTCTGATCGCACCCACGGTTCGTGTAACCTTTACTGCAACAATTAGAGTTGCATCCAACTCTCTGAGAATCAAGTTTTCTGTGACAGGTGAAAGCAGATAGAGATCAGATACCATTTCATCCAAGATTATGTTCAAAAAGGAGCTATTGAGTTACAGTACATTTTTGACTGATGAGCAGGTAGCAGGCATTCTGACGAAATCCTTGGGGTGGGGCAAGTGTGTCTTCTTCAAGGACAAGTTGGGAGTGATGAAGAACAACTTCCTCGATAAGAGGGAGTGTTAAATTTTGTACCTTGGAAGTTGTTCCCCTAGGTGATTTTGCCTAAGTCACTAGAAAAGGGGAAAATAAAGTGACCCTCTTGTTGTTGATGCTTTTGTGAAAGGGAAAGTATCAAGACTCATTCAATTCACCAGCGACTAGTTTTGGCAATTGTTGGATCAAAAGAGAGCTTCTTGCTATTTTGTTATTACTTTTCAGTCATTATCATGTTGTTAAGAGTGCTGACCATATAGTCATATTTGAGGCCTTTTTCTTAAGTCTCTGTTTAGTTAGAGGCTTTGATCTATATTGAAAGTTGATTTTGTGTGCAATCTAAAAGATCATCCTTGTTGGGTGATCCACTGCTTATTGAGGTTGGTTAAAATGGCAATCTTTTTTTGTGGACTTATCTTTTCATTGAGCCAATCTTAAAATTGTGCCTTCATGTCGATTCAAATCACTTTCCTTTTTCATGTTATGCTCGGCCATTGGTTATAGTTTTCCCTGCAAAGAGAGTTTCTGCTTTTGAAGGATGAGAGTCAGCAAAGATGTACTGGATCATTTTTATGGAGTCTCAATTAATGGCCCAGTTCTGAATAAAATTTGAATAGAGTTGGTTCTAAAGATGGAGTATGAAATAGACTATATCATATGACTGACAAGTTAAACATCAAGGATACATGGTTGTAGTACTTTATAGTTTATGCTCCACCAGTCGTGTTTTCAACAAAAATGCATGAAGAGAATGGGGCAGTTAATAAGAACAATGAATGAGTGCATGAGTGGTGGGGTTTATATAACATAATTTTATAAGCACCAAGAATGTTTTTCTTAGAATATTAAATCACCGTTCATGTTGAAAACTGTTCATTTCTCTCTTCTTCCTTAACGCAACAGACAAATATATGGGGCTTTGGAATAGATCTAAGTTGAACGAAATGTGGAAACATGTACAAGCATAGATATGTAGTTTTTTTTAAAACAACACATCATCTTGCAAGAAAATAAGAATGATACACATAAGTTGATATTTTCTTACGTGCCCCACATCCCTTGAGGGCACCTGGGTGGCCCATAAACGTCCCAAAACATGCTCGAAACGTCACTGAAGATGGCTGAAACACCTTGGAAAAGTCATTGGCCATACGCTGTAGCTTACGGTCAAGGATGTTTCCAAGGCGTTTCATACCTGTTTCCACATTTCCTTGCATGTCCAGGACAGGCACGCCACTATTCTAGGTGTTTCCTGCAACTTGGGAATAGATGCTAAAAATGCATGTGTGCTCAATGAAATCAAGAGCAGTAATTTTATAATTGTAAGTAAAATATTAAACCCCTGTTCATATCTAGACCTTTCATTTTTTCTATGCTGCTGTTATCATATTAAAGAATGGCACTGTATTCACATCAAATCTTTGTGGATAATCCCTCTGTTGGATTTGGTATCCTGTGTTTCTCACAAAAGGTTACCTTGAGCCCGATGGAAGAATTTGCACTCTTAATTTCAGTGTTCTCGAGTTCATCCTGTAGGCTACCATGGGATTAATATATTTATTCCATTGTTTTATGAATTTGCGCGATGGCTTGTGCGTCTAAAATATTTAATTTGAAAAGCTATCCTGGTAGAGGTAATTTTATACCTCAGTTTCTGTGGCATGCTTAAATCTTATTGTCGAAGTAGTTGTGCCAGCTTTTTTTCTTTGATTATTCTGGACTAGCAAAATGACAGTTTACTTTTAATTCCTTAACTCTAATTAGATGTTGAAGATGGGCATACTTTACATTTGGTGGTTCGGCAACCCGTTCCACCTTCAACTTCATCATCTACAGCAGGACCAAGTGGAAGTGAGGGAGCTTCTGAACAACAAGGTTTGGAAATTTACTAGCCAGTTATTTTCGGACTGCTTATTTAATCAATGCTTGAGGTTTTTGCTACCATTTTTTAGCCATCCCAAATTGTGGAAACTTGTGAAATTTCAAATATGCTTTTGGTGAGAGATGGCTCCTATTGCTTAGCTAAAGGCTCACTTCAGTTTAGGGTATGCCTCTTCAATATTTATTTGAGTATGATAGAAAATTGTCAACAAACAAGGTAAGAGAAGGTCAACCTGCCCTGAGAAAGATAGGTAATATAATATTAGACTTTGCACTTGCAGTATGAAATGCTATACTCTTCAAACCATATTGATGATGCCAATGCTGATATTACTTTTTCTTTCCTGTCCTTCTTATGCATACTGTTCTTATGTGTTTTACTTAATTCTACAGAAGTGCCCCTTAACTTTATGTTAACTAAGGCGTTTGAAGGTCGAACCACAAGCAGCTATGGCATCTAACATAGGCTTATAACACATGGGGAGTGGCAACATTTAAAGAAACATCAGAATCTTATCACCATCTAGCTATGTACTGGAAAGTTGCTTCCTTGTATTGCTTCCTTCACTAAATATTAACAACCAGTGGCGGTGAGGGGTGGCAATAAAAGCCATCAATCTTCTTCCTCTTTGATGCAGGTGTGTCATCTAGTGTGGAGTTTGAGGGATAAATCTAAAGGGATCCATGTGAGGGCACGTATGCTTCATAACTAGGGTTTGCACTTTCACTTTCATGTATGGGAATCTCCCCAATTCTCTCTATGTCCTCCATCTCTTTTGCTGTGGCTTTATTCACAGGATCAACTCATCAAAAAGGTGCATCTGGGATTTTATTTCACCTGGGAATTTAATATGTAGTTTAAGGAAATTTTATAAAAGGAAATTATGTTTATTATCTAATGTGTGGGTGTCTTGCTTACTTGAAAGTAAACATATTATACAAGGGTCAACGATAGTGCTTCTATTAAATATTGAAATAAATTCTGTCTTTTGAAATGCCAAGATGGATTTTTCTCATTTATTTCTTATTAATATGAACTTTATACTTATAAAATAAAATAAATTGTGGCTGGTTGGACATCTTTTAAAAGCAGCTTTTTGAATACCTGAAATATTTTGGATTTTACGAGGAAAGTAAACATATTATACATATATATTTTCATTAAAATGAACTTAGTTTTAAAGTTATTCCATTTGCTGCAAAGGATATCTGGACAATATTCAGCTTGCTTTTAAATTGGCATTATTTTCAGATGCACTGTTGATGTCCCACATGTGGACTTCAATTATTTCAAAATAATTGGTAACCAAGTGGCACTATCAGTCGCTGATCTTGTGGATGGTTTTGCAGGAAACGATAATACTACAGGTGCAGCCCATAACAGGATTGGTCAGGTTTCTCACAATGTAGTGTTTGGAACATTCAATCTTCAAGATCAAGGCGATGGAGGTTTTCCAGATCTTAATCGGGTATGCTCTCCAGTTATGGGGTTGTACTATGCTTATGAAATTGGATTGCGTTTGTGCTCTACTATGCTATTGAATTCTTAATGTAACAGTTCTGTTCAGTTGATGTGTTTGTGTATATTGCACACAGATTCTTGCTACTGTGCTTAATTCTATTGGAATGGGCAATCCAGCTCCTGGCAATGTTGGTGGTGCGAATGGGTCGACTGTGGCAGCGGTTAGTACATTCTCAACCGGATGTCTTGTTCATGCTATTTTCACTATATTTAACCTTATGCAAGTATGGTATATTTGGCAGCCTGTTTTACCAACTCATGGTCAACAAGGAACTGGTTCAGAAGGACAAGACCAACAGGATAATTCTAGTGGTGGGTCCCAGACTGTAAATCAACAGCAACCGGGTATGTTGTTGTCCAACATTCTGCTTGAACCTGTGCATCAGGCTTTACAGATGCCATCCGTAACACAGCAAACACTTTCTCCCCAAGATCTGGTGAGTTGAAACACAGCTTTCTGATTGCTTTAGAAATGATTATGTTACATTTCTGGTTTTTTGTACTGAATTGTTAAATGGTTTTAAACTTGATTTGAATATATCGTTGGTGGCTTTTCTTTTTTGATTGTTAATTTGGTGCCCTTTTTTCAGGCTGTTCCTGATGCATTGACAACATTATCCCTGTACTTGAGCCGTATGGAGCAGGAATTTATAATTAACAGTGAGCAAAAATCTGAATTCTGTGGGATGATTTTGCTGCATAAAATATGTCCAAAACCCAATTAGAATCTTAAAACACCCTTATAAAGCTTTGCCTTATATTTGGGCTATACTTTTGCAGGGTTTGATAATCAGCATCGTTCTCCTACATCTACTTCTGGATCACAAGATCAAGCAAATGCATCAGGAATACCTTCTGTTTCTAGAGGGTTGCCTTTGCCTGCTGGCTTGGGTGCACTCATTCGACGCACACAACAGTTGATGAGTGGTCCAGCTGGAGCAGCATTTTCTGTAAGTTCTGTTTAACAACAGTATCTTTTGGAAAAAGATCTACTCCCTTATTCTGTTATACCTGGCTTGTAATCAAATTTTGTTGTGTGCTCTACTTCTATTTCTATGCATTATTTAAGGTTGGGAAGTTTTTGTGTTTAGCCAGGGAAGTGCTGTTTTAGATTTCTTCCAATTTCCGACAACATTACTCCACTTGTGGATCCTGCGAGAGCTGCTCCATTCATAAACTTTTGCATGCAAACATCAATTGTCTTTTGCAGGGACCTGTGATTTTTTTTGTTTCAAGTTTATTTCACACATTCACTTGAACTAGTCCACTGCACTTACTGATTCAGATCAATGTGACTTGGTTGTAGCATCTGCAACAATTAAGCTTCGTAGCTGTAGATTCAGTCAGCAATTGTTCAAGTAGCAGTCCATTCAAAAAAATGGATTATGAGTTTGTGAGACACTACAAGGGTAGCATAGGAAAATCATCAAGGAAAACATCATTATTATTTACATATTGGAGCCCAAGTCACAGGGTTTGCTGAACTTCAACCTTGAGGTTCCATGTTTGGTGAATCTGAAAAATTTGAAAGCTTGGTCAGGTTTACCAAACCTGATAGGCTAGCCACTAACATCATGACAGATATCACGACAAACCTAGTTGGCGAACTGGTCCAGCGAACCTGATACGAATTCAAACCCTAAGCGTAACTCCTGGGCACTTCTGCTCATTTTGAGGGTCGTACCTGTTACCACTCAAACTAGCAGCCCTTTGCAAATCAAGGCAATGTATACCTAGTGATAGTGAAGGTAAGTTCGGGAGAGAGTTAAACCCAATGTCACCTAAGTTTAATCTCCCAACACTTTGAGTAACTCCAAAACCCAAGGGAGACCATAATCAGTGAAAGATACCTGCAACCACTGACAAGAAACAAACACCTTCCACAAATCTTTAATGGCTATGATCATTGCCTTATCATAGTCAAACAATATCAATCTATACACTAGAATCATATATAAATGGAGGGAGTTATTCACTTTATCAAATAAATCATGCCTTTTGAGGCAATTTCATGTTTCCCAAGGCAATGCCACTCTTCCCAAGGTAAGCAATTCTTAGCGGGAAGCAATTCTTCGAAAAAGATCTCTTCATATCACTTGAAAGTTGAAAGTTGAAACCTGTATGAAAATATTGCTCAGCCTGATCTAGACTGATTGGTGGGAAAGGTTCGTAGATTTCTTCTAAGTTTTTTGATATAACATTGCTAGGCCTCAAATAGTCGTAGATCGAAGGAGAGAGCAAATTCCAATGATATTTGTCTTCAAGAATCCTGCCATTTTCTTTCAAGAGGCTCAAGACATCATAAGAATTTTTTGAAGTGATGGTAAGAATAACTCACCATTTTTTTACGTTCTTCAATCAAGGCTATCTCATCTTCATCTTTCTGAATCTCATAATCTTCGTCTCCAAGAATATCTTCTTCTTTGAACATTGGAACTAGAATGTTATCGACAAGATATTGATTAATGGTTTCCTCAAGCAAGCTCTCTAGGGGCTTTATCTTCATCATGGATTTCTTCAATAAGGTCTTCATGTACTTCAAGGCTAAGTCACACGGTTCGGGTTCGGCAAGGATTAGGTTTGGTCCAGGTTCGAATATTCGGATGAGGTTCGGATGAGGTTCGACAATAGGTTCGACTATATATATATATAAACTTTCTTCATATACTCCCCCTTAACTAATTTTCCACACCCCATTGCCCATAGGATTCAAAGCACTTAGGTCACTATTCATAATTTCATCATATATACTTGTTGTTTATGACATTTCTGCTTACAGATTTGTACTTCTAAGAGTAGGTTTTTGTGGTTTAACAACGGATTTACATGCTTCCCACAGCAGTAGTTTGTTCTTAGGGGTAAATCTATGTTCTTACTTGTTGTTTGGTGTGTTCTTCTGTAGACTATAGGTATGATATTTCAAATTACAAGAGCATTTAATTTATAGAGAGCATAAATAAATAGAGAGCAGTTAATCTATAGACATCATAAATAAATCAAGAGCATTTAATTTATAGACAACATTATATTTATAAATAACATAAATAAATAGAGAGCATTTAATTCGTAGACAACATAAATAAATAGAGAGCATTTAATTCATAAACAACATAAATAAATAGAGAGCATTTAATTTATAGACAACATTTAATTTATTGGTATTATGTGTTTTTTTTTTTAAATTTGATTTTTTTTCAGTAAAAAAATTGAACCTCAAATTTCTTTTTCCTTTAGGTTCGGTTTCGGCTTTAGGTTTGCCTTCAGGTTCGGGTTCGGCTTTAGGTTTGCCTTCAGGTTCGCCTTTAGGTTCGGGTTTGATTTTAGGTTTGACATTAGGTTTGCCTTCAGGTTCAGGTTCGATGAGGTTCGGGTTCGGCATTAGGTTCGTCTTTCAGGTTCGGCGAACCTAAACGAATTTCAACTTTTTTTTGAGGTTCGCCGAATCTCAAACCTCAAGGATTAGGTTCGCCGAACCTTGTGACTTAGCTTCAAGGAACAAGGCGGCTTGATCATCTTTGCTATGTTTTCTTTTCAAGGGCTTGGGCCTCTTCCTGGCCTTCTTTTTTAAACATGTCCTTCGCCTTTTCGACATAGGTCATCCACTTTGTTACCCCTCCAAATGCATCTGCATTTTGAGTGGTTAAGGCACTGTTTACAACAACAGTTTGAATAATGCTGATGAGCATGAAGAGAGTGAAATAGAATACATGGAAGAGAGCTCTGATGATCACTTCACATAGAGTGATTTTGTTAACAGAGGATATTATGGTCCTGGACACATATACATGCTGCTTCAGAGATGGATTGTTTCCAGGATTCTAGATCTGCTGCATTTATATGACCAATCTTGCCCAACTCAAGCCGACGAGCATAAAATTCCAGTGTTACACAGGGACTCGCCCCCCAGGGTCGGGGGTGCCCTAGCTCCCTGCGCCCCGGGGGCTTGGGGGCTTTTGGGGAATTCCCAACGTCCCCAAAATCAGGAAACTCTTGGAAACTCTCAAGGGGGCGCGTCCCCCTGTTCTGCAGCGCGCTCCGGTGAAGGGGGGCTCCCACACGCCCCTCCAGACACTGGGGGCTCCTAGACGCCCCCCACGATTTTCCCAATTTCAGTTTAAAAAAGCAAAATTTTAATTTTATGTGTTGTTTAGTCTCTATTTCAGGCTTAGTTTTTAGAAATTTACTATTTCACTATTTTAGCATGCAATATCATTGATTCAAGTTTTCAATTACAATGACTGAAATTAGAAATATGAATATCCAGATTCAAATGACAAATTTGAAAATTATCATGATGAATTGTATAACGTGTTTGTATTATTAATTTGCTATATTTTGATTTACATTGCACAATGATAAACTTAATATTTACTATTTATTATTTACTTTTGGTAGTTTACATGGGATGAATCATTGAATTGTTGTTGCTGGGATTTAATAATTTGTAATACTAATTTTTATTAAGACTTGGACGTACCCTCGGCCCCCCGAATTTTGCTAAAATTTGGGGGTGGTCTCCACACGTCCCCAATGTGCGTTTCCCTGCTTCGATGTCCTGAAAACTTGGGGAAACATTGTAAAATTCTGCTATGCTAATGTGGTGCTTCAATGTCTAACATACACAAGACCTCTTGCAGCTTATCTACTACATGGATTCCATTCAGAAGAATAAATTTTTATTGGATTTTCTCAGGTCAAAGGAAAGACTGGTGCTTCATGTGTGAACTTGAGTACCTTGTTTAAAGTGTAAGGGGAGGAGAAAGTGCCTTGTCACCTATTAGAATACTATCATGAATACAAAAAATTGGCAATCACCTTGGATAGGGGAAACATGAGGACGCTCATGAATTTTTAAGGCTTGCCACTGATACCATGCAATCATACCATGCAATCGATATTCCTTGACGAAGCTAGTGGAGACAGTTAAATTTTAATTGAACAACACATTCGACAACCTTCATTTAGCAGTTATTTGGTGGCTATCTTCACTCAAAGGTGAAATGTAAGAAGTGCCAATACGAATTTAATCGATATGAGCTTATAATGGATCTGACGGTGGAGGTACATTGCAGCATCGAGTCTCTGGAAGATGCACTTGATCAATTCACTGGTCCTGAATCATTGGATGGGGAAAATGAGTATAAATGCAATAGATGCAGAAGCTATGTGAAAGCTCAAAAGCGGTTAACTGTGCATGAAGCTCCTAATGTTCTTATTATTGTTCTGAAGAGATTTCGGACTGGAAAATTTGGCAAGCTCAACAAGATTGTTGCTTTCCCTGAAGTCTTGGATATGTTGCCATACATGAGTAGAATCGGTGATAAGCCACCATTATACATGTTGTATGCAGTGGTTGTTCATTTGGATGTGCTGAATGCTTCCTTTTTCGGTCATTATATATGCTATGTGAAGGATTTGAAAGGGGCATGGTACAAGATTGATGACAGTAAGGTAATTCTAGTTGGCCTTGATATAGTTATGTCAGAAGGCGCATACATGCTTTTATACTCCAGGTCTTCACCAAGGCCACTGCCACTGGCTGTTTTACATGATGAAATGGCCGAAAGCTGTACCTTTAAATCATTGTACATACGAGGTTGAGCAATCATTGCAATCATCGTCTTCTGGCGAATACAACAAAGAAGACTATATATAATAATTGGGTGGCAAAACTGAGATCAAAGCACTTGGATATAAAGTGGTTACTGCCAGCATACCAATGAAGCTGCAAGAAATGGTCAGAGATCAGCCTGAGAGGCATTTGCTCATAACACAAATGCTAAAATTATATTTGAGTCTGTCCTAAGGGAGTTGGTCACCTGGGGAGAAAGACACAATTACAAATTTGGCTAGATTATTATTCTTCTACCCACGCCATCTGTTGAGTAAAGTGGGTCTGATATTCATTGCTGTTGATGAAGACATTCCAGAAGAAGAGCATCCTCAGAATGTTACAGGTTGCCAACTATTGAAATGTTGATACAAATGTTCTGAGCGTCCATCTTGTATACATTGGTCATTTCCAGTTCTGTACCAATCCTACCTTGTTGAAATAGAGGAAAATCGTGGTCATAGTTTGCCTCATATTGCTGGTTCGAATCCCGTTCTGCATAGGCAGTAAAGTCTGCATGGATTTATAAGGAGGACTCTAGAGTCACGAGTTCGTTGCCATAAGTCTGTTGCCGATATGGACACCCTCTACTACAGTTCCACTGTTTATGAAACCCGCGATTATGTTTCACGCCGAATACAGTGATTGACGAGTGGGGTATTAGGGTGGCATTTTCAGATAGAAATCATCAGCATCGGTGTTTTTTTCTTCACGTGGAATTTCAAAAGCGACAACAAATATGGTAGATCGTCATGATTGGTTTTGTAATAGATCGTTGGCAGAAAGTCGAATTTTGTGGAGTACCCAGTTTCATTGAGGACGCGGAATTAGATGAAGTCGCAGTCATTAAAAAGTTTCACTTGGAGCTCATATCACTCGCCGATTTATTGATGTTGCCATGCTCACGCCACGACTAACTGCAAACACCAAAAATAAAAGTAAAAATGGGGTTTCAATGAATCAAGCATGCAACATAAAGGTTTTTATTGACAACCGAGTGGATGTGAAGGCCCATCGTACCCTCAAAACACTGGCAGAGTTTGTTGGCAGTTGATATCCACCATCGTATTTGCTGGCATCCGAGGTGAATGGCATGCATTGCATACAACCTGCCGATGATAGAGTATGCCCTGTGTATTGATAGTTGCAGTGATCAGATAGATCGCATTTCTTCTATTGGCAGCCGAAGTATGGAGTTTAGCTCCAAAGCAGACAACGTAGACCTTCCAAATGATCAAAGAGCTTGAACCATGTTACTCGGCAGTGGAAACAACAGGTCTATGTTTTATTACTGGCAGATTGATTGAAGACGAGAAATCAGTGGCATAATTTCGTTGTGCCTACCCACTTATCAAGTGTCTCATGTGATACCTTGGGTTACAAAGGTAGAGTTAACTTTAATCATCTTGGATTTTAGTTAGATCTTAATTGAGAAAAAGGTGGATCCAAGATCCCACTTTGTCTCATTATTCTATTATTTTATTGTTTTTACTTTTAACGAGAGGGAGGCCTTTTTTGGGGCCTATAAAAGAGGCTAGCCTTCCCTTTTAAAAAGATGGAATGTTTTGGGTTGGGAGGATTTTTCCCCAGAGTTAATAAAGAAAATCATGTTGGGTTTCTCTGTGGTAGTTTTGTGTTTTCATGAGTTGTAGACCAAGTCGACATAGAGGGCTAACAATCTAGCACGTTGGGCAAGCATTTGCGGCTGCCAAGTTGCTTGTCGCCGTTATGTTCTTAGAGGTCTGGGAGTAATGGAAAATAGTCAGTTATATTTTCATTTTCCTGGCCTTTGATTATGGAACGGACCAGCCTAACCTCCCTTCTGCAAAACGCAAAGCCTTTCTGAGTGCCCTTCTGACTCCATTCACCATTCTAGTACTGGCATTGACCTTCCCTCGAGGATTGGTCCTCCTTTCCCTTCCTTCCCATCAATCCGACTCATTCTACTTTTTTGCTACCCGTGTTTCTCTAAGGTAGCCTCTTCAAATCACCTTGTCCTCAGCCGCACTTGCCTTAGCAATCCGAATTTAGAGAAACCCCCGTAGAGCTGGAGAAGAGCTAGCCTGAAGCGAGGAGAGAGGGGTGTGGTGACATTGGCCTCTCTCTTGAGAGTTGTCGCTGGGCCGACGCGCCTGCGGTTTGGGTTTTCAGCACCCGCGTGCCAGTTTTGGGTGACAACACACTTCTTGCGTTTTCCTAGGCACCAACAGCTGCAAAATACCTCTATCAGTTCTGCAAGAGAGGATAGTGTACCTTTTCCTAGGTCTTTAAACTAATCAAGGACCTCTTCATCTAAATGCCACAAATTCCTTCATGTAGGGGTCCTCATTTTTCTGAACAATGAAATTTGGAGCACTTTCCATAAAATCTTTGACAAAGTGCAGGGGATTGTTATTGAATGAACTAGAAGGGCTAGTGTTTGGCAAGCATGTGTAAGGATCGTAACCTAATGTCACCTCGGTCATGTTCTCAAACCTTCTTAAGAGAGAGTATCTCCAAGGGGAAGAGCCCTTGATTACTTGCAAACTGAAAAACAAGGCCAATCTCTTCCTACACAATTACACTAATGACCAGTGCCTTAAACAAGGAGTTAGGGTAGCAAGAAATCTATGTGAAATAGGCCTATATCAGAGATTAACTATTAGTTAGCTCTAGAATTGCCACAAGCACATATTACAGAATTTTCAGCACTCCCAACCCAGTTTCCAACTCCGTTTTAAACATTGTTTAATGCCCGACCCAATTTAACATTCTGCTGCAAATTAAATATTTCTCATAAACAATATAGGACTGAAACACAAGAAGAATTTCTACAACTTTTATGCGCAGCAAATAAAACACGTTCACATATAAATATTCAGACACTGAAATTTTGGTCCAATGACCCAGGAAAAACCCCAACCTCTGGGGAAAACTTGTGAGAGAAAATCTTTATTTATCTTTGAAAAATATAGTAGAAGACAAAAATATCATTCACAACTTATCTCAACTAGAAGATAAAAATTCTGCCTTGAATTTTGTGCCAACCCAGAAATTTGCATACTCAGAAAATTTCTGTTTTGTACCCCTCGATATCCGTGCTACTACAGGACTGTATGGCCTCTGTACGGGCAGGCTGTACGGTCTGTTCTGTATGGAACTGCCTCAAAAAAACGTGCCGACTGTACTTGCCTCGATTTTTGTGCCAAGAATCTGTTTCAAAATTTGTGCCGTGAATCTCAGCCCCGGTATTCGTGCCCTGTACAGAATCCATACTGTACGGACAGTATGGTACCAGCAATAAATGGTCACTGCTGCTGCCTCGATTTTTGTGCCCATCTGCTGTTTTTCTCCGATTTTTGTGCCAAAGAGAAATGCCCTCCTGCTTTTTTCTCCTCTTTCTCAGAAATTGGCTCTCACTCTTTCAAAATGCAAAAGTGCCTATTCACTTGGAAAATTTGTCTTTTAGGTAAAAATGGTTAGGGTGAATGAAAAGCCATGTAATCCAAGGGCCTGGATTATATTGGATCAGTGGTTGTGATAAAATCATTTTTCTCCACAATTTAAAAATTAATTCACTCACTTTTTAAATTTTTACTTAAAGTACGTTTTATTCTCTAAAGTGCATTTAATGCTCATCTCAAGTCATTAATATAAAGTCCAAGTGACAAAACCGCTTTTCTAGTGACTTAGGAAAAAGTCACCTAGGGGAACAACTTCCAAGGTATTATAAAATTCAACACATATATGTATCAATAGTTTGCAGTTATATATCCATGGACAATTTAAACAAGTATTATAAACAACTGCACAGTATGTAAGAAGGCAAACAAATTAAGCACTAATCACTTGTTCAATGTACTAGTGCGTATCTTGCATTCAACTTAAACCTCCTTTACACATTAGGCATGTAGACACTTGTCATGAAAGCAAACAGTGCATTACACAGCAGTATATAATATGTAATAACAACAAGAAGTAATCATTCAATAGCACTGTAAATTAGACCTTAGCTTGGTGATCCAAAACTTTACTCATTCAACCATACAAATCAGCAGTCAATGAACACGTTGGACTGTCTAAATGGCTGTAAATAGAGGTTTGGTATAATAATCTAGGGCCTGTAATTAAGGACAGCAGGGGTAGGTCAGTCCTCAAGGCTTCTCAAACAAGTTTCAGGGGTTCGCTTCGGTAAAGGAATCCCTGCTGGAGCAGGGTGTGCCCCCTTTGAGGGGTCGATGCAGCAAAAAGGAGGTCGAGCTGCTGTAGCATCTGCCTCAGACTTCAGCCCTTTCTAAAGGCTGACGCCCAGTGGTCTATAAGATAGTTAAGTGAGGCTGCAGCCCTGTCTGGGCCTAGCATTTACAAAATAGGAACTTTTTCTGGTTTTCAAAAATTTTAATTTTTTTAAGGGTTTTCAGACATAGGAATTGCAGACCTAAGACTAATCTAATCTACCATGAAAATGCAACATTTACACATGCAAATGCTTGAGTTTTGAATAAAAAGATGAGAAGAGAAGGGATATGATTCTTGTCTCAATCCAGGCATAAGGGATTGATGATCAACGCCTCTACAAGAAGAGTTCCTCTAAGCTTGCAAACTTGGGGCATGCACCAACAACCCGTATGGTTTGTTGGGAGAGCCTAACAAATAGCAAAGTAGAGATCTAAGGCCCTTTACAAAGAAGACTTCTTCAAGAGAACATCTTCTAACCATACAAAATAGATAAAATCTTGATAATTAATCCCTAATCAACTAATAGAATGCGCTAGGACAACACCATTTAACATAGATAGAGACATTCTTACCAAGATTCAACAAAGATGAACAAAGAAAGACCATAGATTACCTTTGTGCATGAGTTCCATCCAACCATTCTAGCATCAACATGTATGTGCAAAGGAAAACCCTAGCATTCATCCACATTCTACTTCACAAGCCAAAGAAGAGACTCCCCAATAGGTGTGCATCAGATCATAAGCCCATATAACAAGAGAAAAAGAAGTATCATATTTTATCCAAAGTCTTATGATTTATGAGTGAGGAAGGGTTTTTTATAGCCTTACAACCTCACTCTTTACAATTATCCAGGCCAATAAGCCACTATAATGTCAATGTTACAATATATTGTAAAATAATAAAAAATATTTCAAAGCAAGGGTAACTTGGGGTATTTTCCCCCAAAGTTACACAAAAATGATGAAAATAGCTAAAACTAAACAAATAGCTCCACTCTGAAAGATGGAGTGAGCAGGGGGGGAATGTCATGACCCATTTAACCTCAAATATGCTGAAAATATTTCAATGTCCCCCCTCAATCAAGCTTGAAGGACTAGGCATCAAGGATGACGTCATCATGTTGTAGGCTCCCAGAGAGGCCGTTGTGTTGAAAGGAGGCCAGGAGGGATGCGTGGGGTGATTGGAAGAGGAGGCAAGTGCCCCAAAGAGAAGCGTTGTCACCTGTGTGAAGATAATGTAGCGGGTCATGTGATCCAGTGACCAGCCCCCAGGGCCCCTAGACACCAACCTTAGGGTTGCAAGCCCCAAAATTGGGCAGTTAACAATGCCACTAATCCGTGGTAATCCTAAAGGCAAAATCAATGGGTTCAACCATAACCACATTTCAAAAAGTGTAGATAACGCCCCCACCTTGGCCTTGAAGAAGAAACACATCCCCTCCTTTGTAGATGTCTGAAAGTGAGCTGAAACTGGTACAACGTAACAAGGTTCATCATCTTCATCAGAGAATTCCATCATGAACGTATTTGGTGACTCATCTAAAGCGCTCGACAAAACAAGAGGAGAAAAATGTTCTTTAGGGGTTACTGTGACAGGCTCCTTTGTGGGAAGATAAATCATGGCCTCAATAGTTTCTACGCCAAGATTAGGATCCAACTCTTTCCCAAATGCCTTGGCTATTTGCAAGAGTGAAGAAATCCCTCGTGGAGGAAACCCATGATAACAATGTCCAATATCCTTGTTATTTTGTAGATCAAGAGAAATTGCAAACCTTTCATTTTGAGATCCCATGCTACAAGATATTCTTTGAACTTCACTATATGCTCTGCAACTGTAACTTCATATCGATGAAATTGTGGTATGGTCTTATCCCAACCACGTTTATCTGATGAATTTGGATATCCTGTAATATCTAAGAAACCCAATGGGCATATGGATTGTGCATCCGTATTTCATCAATGGATGCCATATCTTCTAATTAACAACTGAGGCCTATTGTTTTGACTTGCACTTCTTTGTTTTGTTTTCTTCAATAGAGTCACCAAATAGGACTTTCAAGGTTAACCTTCAACAATTATCCTATCTAAGTATAAAGCAAAATTCACATCTTGGATATGACCTTATAGAGTACCTCTTTATTTTTCTTCAGTGGAGTTGCCTGGTGAGACCCTTCAAGCTAGATCAAAACAGTCTCACCAAAGTACAAACATGATCGTACTTGAGTCACTTGAAAGATGTTGGATGTATTTGAAAGATAAATGAATTTAACTTGGGAACATCTCGAATTGAATGTTGTCACTTTTCCTTTGAGTCCTTGGCAAGGACGCCAAAAATGTTACCACTGAAACGAGCAGCTTGTTGCCGCCTAATACACACTTTATGACACAGGAAAGTCAATAACCTGCTATGTGTGTCCTTGGCGGCAAGTGAAAGCTGGGAACCGCTGTCACCACAGTCCACAACTCCTCTGTTTAGGCAAGATCCTAACAGAGCCAATGGGGGTAGTCCCAACGGAATACTAAGTTCCTAAGTTTATTAACAATTTAGTTAATGGGATCTTTATTAAGGTGTGTAGGCTAAGGTCTTGCACCATCTAAAGGATGACAAGCAGCCAATGCAATGCAAATTTTCACTTTCAATGACAGTCAAACCTTTTAGATTAACAAAACCAGTGCCTATAAATGAAATGGAGTCAAGACAAATGCAACTTTCAAATGAAATGCAAATCTAGGTTAATTAATCCATAGTTTAAGTGTTTATTAACCGAATGAGATTACAAATGAAATAAGTTGAAAACTATGGACAATATGCACAGAAATGAATGATTAGCTAAACAGTTAGAGTAATGATAGTCAGTTCAGTAGTATAAACAAATGAACATATGAATAGTATCAATCAATTGTACAGTATAAACAATATCCACAAATTATGAACAGGTTATCAATGAGATAAACAAATGTTGTGAAATAATTACGATTGTTAAACCATTCAACATATGAGATTGCAAAAGCTGAAACAACTACTTGAAAAGTAAAAATGAAATCTACGCTGTGAAATGGAGTGAAATGCTTTGTAGTAACCTGTTTGTAGGACGTTTTGCAGTGTCTCTTGGTTTATTTTAATAAATTTTAAGGGTGTCTTAATCTTGATTTATGTCTTCGAACCAGGGATGTGACTACCCCTACCACATATCCTCAAAAGCCAAAGATGGAATGTTGTTGTGCTCAAAACAGTGGAAACAAGTCCACCTGTAGCTTGTAGGTCAAACCTCGATGCATTGACGCTCAACAAGAGGGACGTAAAAATGCCTAGAGACTCCCCATGATTTTCTACCCCTTCTAGCCTTCGAGGTCATCGTCTTTAGTCAACGACAGTCAATATATGGTGGATGCCTATTACTAAGAGCTTATCCAACCCCTCGTCGTTTCTCGGAATACACCGAAGAGTGATGACCAAGTAGAGGAGGAGGGGCTAAACAACTGTTGGTTTATTTTAAATCATGTTAATGTTGATAATGTGCAAGGTTTATTTTAAAACAATCAACATGGTCAACCAAGCGGTATACCTTATGGGAGGTGCTGGTACTTGAACCATGGACCTTGAAAGTAAATGTGTATAAACTATGAAAGCAAAAGATTGTAGCAGAAATAATAGTTATCTTATTAAGTCCTAAACCCCCTAACCCTTTTGCTTTTCTACCTGACCTGAGTTCTCTAAAGGGAGATAATAGGAAGGGACATAGGATACAAAGTGGATTTAAGGTTGTATATTACTCTTTTTGCAGTAAAAACAAAGCAGGAAATAAATCTAAAGCTAAGTGCTTGAAATGAAATGAAAGAACTTGAAACTAAACTAAAGCAACTATGCTAACCACACAACAATCTCTTCGAAAGAGAAAGGTGGGTAAAAATGGAAAATCTAGATCTACTTGCAAGAAAAACAAACTAGCAACTAGTGAGCTACTCTATCTCTAGTCTAATCTACTTATAATAGATTTACAAAGTCTTTGAAATGATTTGAGAATACCTAAAGAGAACCTCTTTTTGGGATTTACAAATACCAAAAAAAGTAGAGAGAAATGGGGGTTTGGACCCCCTTTTGAGATGGATGGTTCTTGACGCTTTTCTGGACCAAAACGGGTAGCACTTCCTTTCCTCTTGTGTAAAACCTGCAATAAAACAACGAGGTATGTTCGCTGGAAATCACAGTAAACACTAAAGAAAACTTATTAGAAAAGTTAGTCCAAAAATCCCAAATAAGGGGCAAAAATCTGAGTGTAGAAATACTTGAAATGAGAAGTTTAGAGGGCTGGAAAATGAGTTTCCAGCCACGTAAATGATGTTAAAACAGTAGATCTGAAGTATTCAATTAATATACTAAGGGTTGGGGCCTTAAAACAAAGGTTTTTATCACTATACAATGATAAATACTGAGTTTTAAAACACTTGTAAACACATGTGCGAAAATGGAAAACAACCAAATAACCCTGGGAGAAAGATGTTCCTTTGTTGTAGATTCCTGCAAATAAACTTATGAGAGCTGCAAAATGTAAGCAAAAAGGTGAACACCCAATAAATCTACCAAAATACTTTGATAAATCTTATTAAAAACTCACAAATGGAAGCAGAAATACTTCTACTTACAAATCTCTTCACAAAATATTTTGTGGAGAGCTATATAAGCTAATACAAATGCGAATCAAATAAATACACATGCAAGTTACCTCACCAAAAGATGCATAAAATGTAGAAGAGAGCCACCAAGAATTTCTCCAAAGATTACTTGTATTAAGCCCAACTAGGGCAAAAACATTACAATAGCCCAATAAAACTTGAGAGAGAAGAATAGAGAAGAGAGGGAGAAGAGAGAGTATTTTGGCAGCATAACCATGCTCCAAAGAATGATCAGAAAATGAGAGGAGAGACCTCTCTTTTATAGTTGAAAAGATCCCAAACCCACTCCTAAATCAAGGGTCCAAAACATAGATCTAAACTCTAGCTCTCCTCCACCCTTAGATATAGGTTTGTTGACTTTTCAAGCTATCCACCAATCAAAAGCAAGGGCACCTCTTCAAATCAATGGTCAAAAAGATAGATCCATGTCACAATGAAGCTTAACCCTTAGATCTAAGGTTTCCATGTCTAGGCACCCACCTTGGGAGTAGTTCCTTTGACTCAAATTTTTTATTTTTTATTTTTTATTTTTATCTTTTATTAAGACAAGAGGGGCACCCCACTTAGGAGATCTTCCAAAATTTATTTGGACCATGGGCGGAGGGATTTATTTAAATAAAATTTGACTATGTTTAGCCACCCCCAAACTTAATTACCATGGCCTTATTTGATTTTTTCCTTCAAAATCAAATAATTTAATTTTTCACCCTAGGAAATTAATTTAATTTCCTATGAAAAATACCTTGTTTTCACCAAAATTGGTCTAACTTCCTAACCCCTTGTCAGAATGACATGGGACTTGAACCAATGGCTTAGGGGGTGTCATAGCATGTTCATTTGCATTCATAGTCCCTATTACAAAATGCCAAGTTTCAAGAGATTACATTATAATTTATTACATCAAAACTTAATTAATTAACCACCAAATAGTAAAGTTAATTAATTAGGAAAAAATAAAAGAATAAAACATTAAAATTAAAATCCTAACAAAATTCTGCAAGACTACAAGATATGGCTAGCATGGTTATGGACAACAACTTGAAACCTTACCCACCTCATGGGATTGATTATCAGAACACCAATTCACCACTTCGGAGGATTGGTGAGTTTAAAACCCAACCAATTAAAATTGTTAATTAACAAAATTAACTGGAAGGGGAAAAAAACACTCGGTGAAGAGGACTTCCTTGATAATAAAGTCCATGGTGACATCCTTAGAGGAATGACCCATGCTGACATATAAAGTTACATTAATTATCCCACGCAGGGGAGTAGGGATTTCGTGTACAAAAGGGGCAAAATTTCTCTGCTGAGTGAAAAATCCCTAGGATTCTTCCATGGTGCAAATTGTACAATATGTACATCTGCAATGTACGTGACGTTGTCACCTAGTTGATATAGGTGGGCAACACAACCCTTTGCAAATCAAGGGAATGTATACCCATTGTTAGTGAAGGAAGCTCGGGAGAGAGTTAAACACAATGTTACTACAGTTTAATCTCGCAACACTTCAGGTAACTCCAAAACCTAGGGAGACCTTAATTAGTGAAAGATACCTGCAAACATCAATAAGAAACAAATACATTCCACCAAACCTTAATAACTCCTATCAGTGCCTTATCAGTGTCAAATAATATCAAATCTAGACACTAGAATAATATATAATGTAGTTATCCACTTTATCAAATAAATGACGCCTTTTGAGGCAATTTCACGTTTCCCAAGGCAAGCACTCCAAAATGTGCACCCTCAAGGGAAGAGGACAATTGGACCACGACAAAGTTAGAGGATAATCCGGAAACAAAAAACACCCTCCAATTCACAATTTATGAGGGTTTCATGGATCCCAATGCACTTCCTCAAATGAGAACACCCTCTAGGGTTTGTGGCTAAAACTCTAGGATGAAATTTTAGGGTGGACTAGAAATGCCAAAGCACATTTAATTCACCAATTACAAGGTTTTCATGTATCCCTATGCACTTCCTCAGAAGAGGATGCCTTGTAGGGTTTGTGGCTAAAACTATAGGGTGAATTTTTAGAGTGGACCCAAAAAACATGTTCATGGCTACTTTTGGATTTTTTGAATTTATTTAGATTTTTAGGGCCTTTTCTAGCTATAAAATACTTCTATGCATAAAATAAAATAAAAGACATGTAAAATTTGATAAAAAGAGGATAGTTAGAGGATAGTGTATTAGATTCTTATCTGAAACCCTAGGGCTATGAAAGATTGACACTAATGTCCCTCCTTTTAAGATGGCTTACAATACTTGCACTTAGGGCAAAGCTAGCAACCATCTAGGGTTAGGCAACAAAACTCTACTTAGAGCAAATAGAGAATTCCAAGGCTAAATAGAACTGTGGAGAACTCTTTGATAGAAAGGTCTCCTCAAGCAAGAAGACAAAATGTCTCTAACAAACCCTACCTTAATCCAAAACACTTCAAGAATGACGTTAAACTCGAGCTAGGAGATAGACTTACCAACCTTAACCAAGGAATGAGCGAGGAGATGCATCTTAGGTCATCCTTGAGCACCAATTTTCACAACTATTCTTAGCATCCACTTAGCATGTGACTACCAAATCATAAAATTTTTTTCCCTTTTACCTTTCATGCAAGAGAAAAGGACATCTCAAGAGAAGTGTGCACTAGCTTAAATACTCCAATAAACCAAGAGAAAGATAAAAGAACACATAATTTGAACCCTTGTCCATGTTTTTACAATGAGGTTAGAATGTCTTATTTATATGAAATTATCCTTAACCTTTTACAAAATTGAGCCTACTAGTTAATGCCAAAATATAAAAATTTGGGTTAGGGCACCCATAAAATTTGGGACTCAACCACACAGTGACATAAAATAATAATAAAAAAGTGAAATTGCGCTTCAACAAGTGCAACATGAGCCAGAAGGAGGGAGTCATGCCCCAACTAACCCTAACATATGCTTGTCTTTCAACGCCCTCCTTTTTAACCATGTAGGCTTCTTCTTTAAGGAATGACGCCATTGATCAGGAGACCAAGAGGAGGGTTTTTCTATCTAAGCAATAGGTCCAAGTGGACAAAATGAGGTGTGCTAAATCAGGTATGACAACCCTTACATGCACTATCACCTCAACAAAGCAAAATATGAGTGTGGTCATGTGTCCTGTTACCGACTAGGTTGCACCTAGTTGGACTTTCAGTGAGCTGCCAATAACGAACAAGATACTTGTTCATATTCAGAGTTCAGAAGTCCATTCATGCTTTCATGGCTCTTTTATTTTTTATATCGCATGTTCATACCTCTTCGTGGAAATTGTAATAAATGTACTAGCATGACCTTCTTTTTTGTAAATGACTTGGCTTCTTAAGACTTAAACGCCAATCCGATCATTCCAAGGTGTTTTTTCCCTTGTCAATTATGCAGTGCTGAATAAACGATGTATAATTTTCGAGTTTTTCATTGCTCCTCCAAAGCTGGAATGGTTGTCTTGGCGGCTAGGCCTTAGGAAGTTATTAAAATTCACCTGTCAATGTATATGAGTGTGCTAGGAATCAATTTTGAGTCGTATGGACATGTACTAAGTTCCCTTAGAGTTTCGTTCGATTTCGAAAAAAAACTATATATATATATATTTTCGTTTTTAAGCCATTTTTTAATGGTTCAATTAAAAAACTTCAAAATGTAATAATTGGTGGGTCTAGAGTCTGTTTTTGGCGTGGGGATGCTTGTTTTCACACTCAGACCACCATCTTTACCGTGGTGGCCATTTTTACTATGTTTTGGGCAGCTAAAATATCTCGGAAGGCATTATTCAGCTAAAAGTGCATCAAGATGGCATTTTAATGCTAAATTTTGACATTTTGGCACTAGAGTCAAAAGTTTTAAAAGTCAAATTTTATTTGTTTAAAGTGAAGAAATGACATGGCATGGGTCCCCCATGCCATGCGTTTCTCTTTGGGCTGTATGAAGATTAAATTTTGGTTTAAAAAGAAACCAAGTTGTAACCTGAGATTAATGTTAACCTCTCTTCACATAAATAAGTTAAGGCTCGCGTGAGGGGGGAGGGGTCCACCCCTTTCATTGTTTCAAACATGGGTTGATTAAAAACTTTGTTTTATACCTTGGTATACTCCTTTAGCTAGCGATTAATGTACTTGGGTAAACAAATTAAACTCTGTGGTGATGTCAAGTCAAGAGGATTCATGCTAGTATGGTTTGCACTAGCTTAAAGGTGAGACCTCCTTTCATCCACATCATGTTAACTTTGGTTGGTTTAATAAATTTGCCATAATTTAAAGGTGGACAAACAAGTGAATAGTTGGTTGGTGAGCCTCTCACGCGTGGAGGAGCTATACACTCACGCGAGGGGAGAGGGTGACCTCATCTTTAGTGATTGGTATGCGTTGGAGGTCTTTGATTTGTTGGAGGAGTTTGGTGAGAGAGGTGTTAATCACCTCCCCTGTTCAACTCAGTCTAAGCTCAGTTCAACTCAGTTACACTCCGGGTTGATCTTCAGTGTTGGTGGTGCCCCCCTGGGCCTGTTGTTGCTATAAATAAAGCTTTGCTCTCCTCATTCAAACTAGTTAGAGTTTGCTGAGCAAAGGCTTGAGAATTGTAATTGTTGTATTATCTTTTGATATTGAGAAATAAAAGAGGCTTTGGAGGTCCATGTTGTGTGATGCTATCAATTGAGTGAATGTATTATCTCGGTTTTATGAGGTAACCTATATTTGGTCTTTGTGCACTTGCTTTATGAAAATCTAGCCTACTAGTAGGATTGGTATCAATTTTGTAGGAAGGATTGCTAGAACTTGTTTGATCTAGTTAATCTTTTATTTACAGTAAATTAGAGATTCAAGATTTATATGTATCATTTGTTAGAGATTCAAGATTTATAGTTGATCTTTGGTTACTACTTTTAAATTTGCATATTGAATTAGATCTATCATTTTAAAGGTTTAAAACCACACTTAGATCTAGTTCCTTAGGCAAATACAAATAGATGCTAACTGTTGCATAAAAGAAGTTTCATATGCAAGCTAGATCTAGTATATAGAATCTTTTGTTTCTTAGCATCATTTCTTTGTTCAGATCTAGAGTTTAAGCTATCTTATTTCAAGCCATTATTAGCAGAAAAACTAAAAGCTTGTTTTAAAGGATAGTAGTTGGTTTAATTCATTATTTGGTAAGCTAGTGCCTTGATTTATTTTCTCTCCTTAAGAAGAAAATAAAGACCCTGAGAAAGTAGCTTCCTAGCTCACTTTCTCAGTCATTTTTGCCTAGTTTTTTCATTCTGTTGTTACTTAGAATTTTTTTAGCAAACTTTGGAAGTTTTCCCAAAGCACTCTTAAAGTGCTTTTGGGCACATTCCACTAATATTTGTTGGATTTTTTTATAGGTTTGCGATCAAAGAGAGGGAAACTTTGGCAAATTTTCGCAAAATCGACAAAAAAGAAGACAAACGAAGCTTCCCCTCACATAAAAATTATTTTTTTTACAAGTTGTAAGCCTTTGGATCCCAATTTGAGGACCAAAGTAAAGTTAGAGTAGGCTCATTAGAGACCGGTCCCCATCCCCCTTGTGGGATTTGTGTCGGTGTTGTTTTTTTTGGTTTTTTTTATAGGCTGTTAGTGTAGTTGTTTTCCTTTATCATTTCATGCTTTATTTGAGTTTTGCAAGAGTAATCTGAATACTTACCCACTCCACTATACCGAAGTATCGAAAAGGAAAAGATTTGAGCAGTGTAGTAATTAGAGAACTTCAGGTTTCATGCATTTTTTGATTTTAAAATAAACCCCCTTGCTTTCTCGATACGGGTTCATGGACAAGGGCTTGCCCGAGTACTGAATCTGGAAAGAGACTCTTGGGATTTATTTTTTTAATCAGAAAAAAACTTGTTCTAAAACATTTAAAATTTGCAAGGCCTTCATCCCCGTATGTTGTACTTCCACTGCAGTTTCGTCTAAGCAGTTGATAGTATGAGAACGGGATTTAGTTGACTATCTTAATTAGTTTTCCACTTCAAAATAAATCTCCCCAGGAGAAAATCCAATGCCTCGAATTAAGCCGTTGCGGTGGCAAAATCCACAAAGGAAGCAGGAACAACTAGGCAGTGACCTTGAGACATCGTTAGGCTACACCCTTACCGATGTAGTGTTGAACAAGTCTCAGAGACTCAAACCAACCCACATATTCCTTATGGGGAGCCACATTGGTTAATGGTTTTGGACATACTCCTCGTACCTCCGGGTATATTGGGAGTTACCACATAAATAAAATCAACCAACAATTTGCCCGCTCCTTAATCCACTTATCTAATAAATCTTAAAACTTACCAACAAGACACTGCAATAATTATCTGAGACTACAACAACAACCATCATACACGAGCCCACACGGGTGTGGTTCATTGGTGGTTCTGTTGTTATGAAGTCACTTGTTGTAAATTGGAGGTCACGAGATCAATCCCGCTCGGGTTTACCTGTGTCCCATGTCTTGCGGCGGGTGTGGGGCACCTAGGGTTATAGTGGTAGCGGGAATGGATCTCTGGACCCCGTGTCACGCGAGTACCAGCTCGGCCCCAGTTGCCGATTCCCCTAGTCAAAAAAAAAAAACCAACCATCATACACAAGCACTCCATTTTCACTAGCACTGGTCTTCGTCATTTTATATTGGTTAAATCAATTTCCGCATATGGTCATGAATGGTGTTTGAATGATAAATGTTGTGGTTGTTATAATTAATTTTTTGTAGCAACTCATTGTTAAGGTCTTAACTCCTTTCACACTCAACTCCTAGATTCAATCATTTCTTTCATAACGTAAAAGCCTTAGATTTTACTTTTTATAGGGACCACCCCCCTTGGCTTCGCTAGGAGTTGGCCTAGACGGAGGAGCCAAGTATCAGGTGACAACACTTGGCTCGAGCTTGCCCCCAAGGTTGCATCCAATGGCTTGAAGATTTTTGCCACGTTACCTGAGGTGCAAATTAGGCGGCAACATGTCCCAATGGGCGTACTTTAAGAAGCACTAGTCACCAACATAGGGCCCAAATGGCCCAACAGGATGGGGGCTTCTGCCCATCAAGAGGCAGTCAGCAATGCCACCAAGCCAACATTTCATTGCGAGGAGCCACGTTGGTTAATGGTTTTGGACATACTCCTTGTACCTCCGGGTATATTGGGAGTTACCATAAATAAAATCAACCAACAATTTACCCACTCCTTAATCCACTCATCTAATAGATCTTAAAACTTACCAACGATACACTGCATTACTTATCTGAGACTACAACAACAACCCTCATACACAAGCATTGGTCTTTGTCATTTTATATTGGTTAAATCAATTTCCGCATATGGTCTTGAATGGTGTTTGAATGATAAATGTTGTGGTTGTTATAATTCAACTCCATTTAGGCCAACTCCTAGCGAAGCCAAGGGGGTTGGTCCTTATAAAACGTAAAATCTAAGGCTTTTACGTTATGAAATAAATGATTGAATCTCAGAGTTAAGTGTGAAAAGAGTTAAGACCTTAACAATGAGTTATAGCAAAAAATGAATTATAACAACCACAACATTTATCATTCAAACACCATTCATTACCATATGCGGAAATTGATTTAGCCAATATAAAATGATGAAGACCAGTGCCAGTGAAAATGGAGTGCTTGTGTATGAGGGTTGTTGTTGTAGTCTCAGATAAGTATTGCAGTGTCTCGTTGGTAAGTTTTAAGATTTATTAGATGAGTGGATTAAGGAGTGGGTAAATTGTTGGTTGATTTTATTTTTGTGGTAACTGCCAATATACCCGGAGGTACGAGGAGTATGTCCAAAACCATTAACTGATGCAGCTCCCTGCAAGGAAGGTCTTTCTGCATGCAGAAGACTTAAATTAGGAAACTAGTTGTATATAATTTACTTTTCTTAAGTTTACTAAGTAAATTAAAGTGATCTAAATTAACTTTAGTAACCACTAGTTAAAGTGAAAGTGAAATTAGGGTTTTTGCTTTACCACTAGTTAAAGTGAAAGTGAAATTAGGGTTTTCGCTTTACCTAGAGTTATAAAAGAGAGATCAATTGGCGGAGAGGACACACACACTTGTATTCTAACAGAGATAGGATACAGACAGGGAGAGAAAGTTAGACAGAGGATTTAGCTAGGAAGACGGAGGAGCGAGCAGTAGGATCATCGAGCTTCGTACAACTGGGCTGTATACTCATACAGGAGGGTGTTGTGGTTTAGCTGGGATTTGCCCAGTGATTCTGTTGGGTGTTGCATTCGCCAGGTTTGGGTGAATTTGCAGTGATTGTAAAAGTTCCATATTTTCTCATACTAAAATCTATATCTGACTGCTGCATCGGTTTTCCCATCTTGGGTTTTTTCGGGGGCTTCCATACCCAAAATAATAGTGTCAATATTGTGATGCAATGTTGTGATTTATTTCTCAGTTTTATATTTCGCTGCATACTGTAAAAGATATTCATGTGTGGTTATTAGTTGATATTTTGCATGCACTGTTTAGCGCTTGTTTGAATATTAAAGGAAAATTTACATGGTATCAGAGCTTTGGTGAGCTAAAGTTGAGAGATTTGTAGACAGTGATAGATCGGGGGCAAATCTATAGGAAGACACAAACCTAGACTTTTGGATCTAGGGTTTGACGGGCACACTTCACTATGGCTATGTAGTTGAGAGTTGAGGATAGACTCTAGGGTGCTTAGAACTTTTCTACATGGAAAGAAAGGATCACAAGAATCCTAGATGTCAGTGATGTAGAGGAGCACATTGACTCCACGAAGGTTGCACCCACGGATTCGACAGATCTAGCAGCTTGGAAGAAGAGTGATTCTAGAGCCATGTTGATTGTCATGGATGGAGTGAAGGACCATATTGTTCCTCTTCTTTCTGGTAAGAAAAACGCAGCAGAGATGTGGATGACTTTGGAGGGTTTGTACCAAAGCAAGAACGAGAACCGAAAGACGGTGTTGCAAGAGAGGATGCGCAACACCAAGATGGCCAAGGGAGAAGGAGTGGTGCCTTATCTCACGAGGCTCACATAGACCAGGGATGAGCTTGGAGTTGTTGGCTCTAAGATCGTGGATGAGGAGCTAGTTCGGATAGCCCTCAATGGCTTCTCTAAGCCATGGGACACCTTTGTCAAATGTCTTGTGGCTAGGGAGAAGCTCCCTGATTGGCAGAGACTATGGGATGACTTTGTGCAGGAGGAGATCTGCATGGGTCAAGGATCAGGCTCATCTAGCAGTGCCCCATAGGTTGTGGATGAGGAGGCTCTAGCCCTTACAGGGAAGAGCAAGGGGAAGGCAAAGAGGAAGAAGGATGGTAAGAAGAGCCTTGACGTGGCAAAGGTCAAGTGTTTTATCTGCCACAAGCAGGGACACTTTGCCTCCTAGTGTGTAACACTTAGATGGCTGGATCTGCTGAGGTGGACTTGTTCAATAGGAACTTCGATGAGGAGTTTTGCTTGATAGCTTGCATGGCAAGCACCATAGGGAGAAACATATGGTACATTGACAGTGGAGCATCTATTCACATGGCTGGACATAAGAGATTCTTCAGAGACTTGTAGGAGGGTGGAACATGGATCCACATTGAGCTGGGTGATGATGTGCGGTATCAGGTGCAGGGAGTTGGCACTGTTTCATTTGAGAGGGAGTTTGGCAAACCCCTCAGTTTTGCTGATGTGTTATATGTTTTAGGATTGACCAAAAACCTTTTATCAGTCTCCACTCTGGAGGACAAGGGATATCAGGTGAAGTTCTGGGATCATAGAGTGTATATCATGCCCAAGGGGTCAGATAGGAGCTTGGATCGGGTGATTGGCAAAATGAACGGGAAAGTGTATAGATTACACTTTGAGCCTGCAAAGGCTCTAGTTAGTAGCAGCAGCAGTAGTTAGGGTGAGTTGTGGCATAGGAGGATGGCACACTTACACCATGGAGCACTGAAGCATTTGAGACAGGCAGTCATTGGAGTTCCTCAGGTACAGGAGGAAAAGCATAACCACTGCAAGGGTTGTGCTTTGGGGAAGAACATTAGGAAGCCTTTCCCACAGAGTGAGCACAAGTCTAAGGAGCCCTTGGACTTGGTGCATTCGAATGTATGCAGACCTATGAGTGTCCATTTGTTCAATGGTTATAGTTACTGCGTAAGCTTCATTGATGACTATTCTAGGAAAACTTGGATCTATTTTTTGAAGGCCAAGTCAGAGGTCTTTGAGAGGTTTCGAGAGTTCAAGACTCTTGTGGAGAACCAAACAGGAAAGAAGATTTAGGTGTTGAGAACAGACAACGGGGGTGAGTACACCTCGAATGAGTTCATGGAGTATTGTTCAGTAGAGGGGATCAAGAACGAGCACACTGTACCCCGTACCCCACAACAAAATGGAGTTGCAGAGCGGAAGAACAGGACGATGGTTGGAGCAGCCAAGGCCATGCTATTTGAGCAGGGATTACCACTATTCCTCTTGGCGAGGCATACATGACTGTAGTATACATTCAGAACAGGTGTCCCCACATAGCTTTGGGGAGGAAGACACTGGAGGAGGTCTTCATAGGCACTAGGCCATATGTGAGTCACATTCGCATATTTGGCAATGTCTGCTATTGCCATGTTCATGTTGACAATAGGAAGAAGTTGGATCCTTCTGGGGAGAAGGGGCTACTTGTTGGGTATAGCGAGATTTCGAAGGAATATAGAGTTTACATTCTAGCTCGTAGGAGGATTATTGTGAGCATGGATGTCCATTTCGATGAGGACAGGGCCTTGCAGAGATCTTTGGACTTACCAGTAGAGTAGTAGCCAGCAGAGGAGTCGGGACTCAAGTTGGAGGAGCCAGATGTATAGGTCCAGTTACAGACACAGAGCACAGGTTCTGGCTGTCAGAGGGAGTTAGGTGGACAGGATCCTTCAACCCTTGACTTGAAGGATGAGCTGCAGCAGGAGACGGATATCCAGCAGCCGCAACAAGTTGACACTAGGCCAAGGCCTAAGTGGTTTAGGTCCACAGTGCAGGATTCTAGGCAGGTAGATCCTTCACAGACATCTTTTAGATGGAGTGTACCACCAGAGAGGCTTAGTTATATGGTGTTGATGACAGAGTTGATCAACTTTGAACCTTCCAGCTTCGGGGAGGTTGCACAACATGATGTGTGGCAGGAGGCTATGGTTGAGGAGGATGACTCCATTATGAAAAACCAGGTATGAGAGGTTGTGCCAAGGCCACAGGGGAAAAAGGTGGTGGGATCCAGATGGATCTACAAGGTGAAGTATGCATCAGATAGAAGCGTGGAGAGGTACAAGGCATGCTTTGTGGCTGAGGGGTTTTCAGAGAAGGAGGGTATTGATTATGAAGAGACCTTTGCCCCTGTTGCCAGGTATTCTTCCATTCAGAAAATTATCTCACTAGCAGCTGAGATGGGTTGGTGTGTCCATTAGATGGACGTCAAGACTGCCTTCCTCAATGGAGTGATAGAGGAGGAGGTGTATATTGAGCAACCAGAGGGGTTTGATGTGGAGAACAGGGAGACGCAAGTATGTAGATTGCATCGAGCTCTTTACAGGCTCATGCAGGCACCTCGAGCATGGTACTCGAGGATTGCCAACTATCTATGGGAGATGGGATTTCAACAGAGTGAGGTTGACCACAACTTGTACTTCTTCACCAGGGGAGGTGCGTCTCATACTGGTCTTATATGTGGATGATCTCTTTTTGACAGTAGATAAGATGCTAATTGGAGACTGCAAGTCCAATGTTGCAGTGGAGTTTGAGATGAAAGACCTTGGGTTGATGCATTACTTTTTGGGTTTGGAGGTTTGGCGGAGAGATGGATGCTTCTTCATCGGATAGGGGAAGTATGCAGTAGAGATCTTGAAGAGATTCAGAAAGGAGGACTGCGAGCCTATGGCCATACCTCTAGTTTCCAACTGGAGGAAAATTGATGCATCAGGGTTAGATGGATTTGATTCTACCTTGTATCGTTAGCGTGTCGGATCGCTTATGTATCTGGTCAACACTCGACCAAACATCAGCTTTGCAGTCAACTCTTTGAGTCAGTTCATGGTGCACCCTCGGAGAGTGCATTGGATGACTGCGAAGCACATGCTTCGCTACGTCAGAGGTATAGTGGAATATGGATTGGTTTTTGAGCGCATGGGGAGTGTACAGTTAGCAGGTTTCACAGATGCTGACTGGGAAGGATGTGTAGAGGACCGGAAGAAAACTTTAGGTTGCTGTTTCAGCATTGGATCAGGGGTTGTCTCTTGGTTCAGCAAGAAGTAGAAGTCAATTGCATTGAGGTCTGCAAAGGCTGAGTACATGGCAACCAGTATGGATGCTTGTGAGGGTATGTGGCTGAGGAAGTTATTGGCAGGGTTGTTCGAGTGTGAGCTGGAGGCTACAATAGTTCACTATGACAATTAGAACGGCATCAGTTATCTGAGAATCCAGTGTTCCATGACCGGAGCAGACACATAGACATCAGAGACCACTTCTTGAGAGATTGTGTTCAGAGAGGAACCATTCGATTAGAGTACATATAGACTGATGAGCAAGTGGTGGACATTTTTACCAAGGCACTTTGCAGACAGAGTTTTGTGAAGTTTAGGGATAAGTTGGGGTTGCTACCAAATCCCTTCCTCGTTGAGAGGGAGTGTTAAACTAGTAGCAACAAGGAAGGTCTTCCTCCATGCATGTGTTCTTGCATGCAGAAGTCTTAAATTAGGAAGCCGGTTGTATTTAATTTACTTTTCCTAAGTTTACTTTGGAAAATAAATTAAAGTGATCTAAATTAACTTTAGTGAACCATTAGTTAAAGTGAAAGTGAAATTAGGGTTTTTGCTTTACCACTAGTTAAAGTGAAAGTGAAATTAAGGTTTTCGCTTTACCTAAAGTTATAAAAGAGAGATCAATTGGTGGAGAGAACACACATACTTGTATTTCGACAGAGACAAGATATAGACAGGGAGAGAAAGTTAGATAGAGGATTTAGCTAGGAAGACGGAGGAGCAATCAGCAGGATCATCAAGCTTCGTACAGTTGGGCCGTACACTCACATAGGAGGGTGTTGAGGTTTAGCTGGGATTTGCCCAGTGATTTTGTCGGGTGTTGCATTCGCCAGGTTTGCGTGAATTTGCAGTGATTGTAAAAGTTCCATATTTTCTCATAATAATATCTATATCTGACTGTTGCACCAGTTTTCTCATCTTGGGTTTTTTCGGGGGTTTCCGTAACCAAAATAATAGTGTCAATATTGTGATGTGATGTTGTGATTTATTTATCAGTTTTATATTCCGCTGCATACTGTAAAAGATATTCATGTGTGGTTATCGGTTGATATTTTGCATGCACTGTTTAGCCCTAGTTTGAATATTAAAGGAAAATTTGCATTTGAGACTACAATAACCACCCTCATACACAAGCTCTCCATTTTCATTGGCACTGGTCTTCGTCATTTTATATTGGTTAAATCAATTTCCGCATATGGTCATGAATGGTGTTTGAATGATAAAAGCTGTGGTTGTTATAATTCATTTTTTGCAGTAACTCATTGTTAAGGTCTTAACTCGTTTCACACTCAACTCCTAGATTCAATCATTTCTTTCATATGTAAAAGCCTTCGATTTTACTTTTTATAGGGACCACCCCCCTTGGCTTCGCTAGGAGTTGGCCTAGACAGAGGAGCCGAGTATCAGGTGACAGCACTTGGTTCGAGCTTGCCCCCAAGGTCGCACCCAGTGGCTTGAATATTTTTGCCACGTTACCCGAGGTGCGAATTAGGTGGCAACATGTCCTAATGGGTGCACTCCAAGAAGCACTAGATACCAACCTAGGGCCCAAATGGCCCAACAGGATGGGGGGCTTCCGCCCATCAAGAGGCAGTCAGCAATGCCACCAAGTCGACATTCCCTTGAATGAAAACCAAGAGAATTTGCCATGACCTGATCAAGGGTATTTAGCCTCGAAAGCAACACTCTACATAATATAGCGCCAAAAACTGGCCTTTGCCATATAAAAAAGAAACCCATCGCTCTGGTATGTCTAGAAAGGATGCATTAAGTACTTGAAGGCGTAACATTACCCAATGTAAAGTGGGCGATGCTTATGTTCCCAACACTTGGTCCCGAGGGGATGAAGAGAGTCAACCCTGTGACCTTCCTTACATCAAGGGGACAAATCTCATGTTTGGATTATCATTGCTTGAGATAACCCTCGATTAACTTTTATCCCATGTTTACTATGGAATTTGTGAGGCGAAAGCTTATGGGCAGTCAAGTTTCATATGCCAATTGATAGGTTAATCATATAATGGTTTATTGATGGTGGGTATCAAAAAGCCCTCGAGTGAAAAGCCTTTGTTTTATTTATAATGTGATTTGAATATGCCTTGCAAGGTAAAATGTGTTTTTAAGGATATTTTAAATATGTTATATAAACTTAAGAAGCATACTTATTATTGAATGAGCTATATATTCAAGTTCATAATGAGCCTATTTTTTAGTGATTAGTGTTACCCAGTAACATTTAGGGATGACTTGATGATTGATTCCTGTGTGATTTTGATCACATCTATTAGTTCCACAGATGAGATCTATGGTTTACCCATGGATATTTGCTAGAGACACTTCCAGCTTGTCAGATCAGCAGTCTTGTGCTAGAGATTGTTGGGGCCTTTGTTTCAGTTGATGCTAGTATTGTGACATATGCCATACATATTGACACATGGGGATTGCCTTCTTCTCAATGCTGTTGCTCTATAGTGGTTCGTTTACTTTAAATTGTTGTTTCATGGCGAAGGATGTATTGTGGTGTAATCGTAATCTCCTTTAGATAAGTGTGTCACTTTGTGAGTTAGGTGTATCTTGAGGGATTTAAGTCGGTGTAACACTTAGTTCATGTTATTCCACACTTTTTACCTAGGAATTTTTCATGCCAAGTTATTCCACTAGTTATTTCATTGATTTTCATCATGTCCCCTTTTTGTAATCGACTTATCATATGTATGTGTTAAGGTCTTAATACTATTTCCATGTAGCAATTCCTTCATTGAATTAAAAGAGTCAAAGTACTAATTGATGTAGCTAAATTATAAATGTAAAATATGTGAGTAATGCCCCCTTGCAAAAAAGCTAGGTTACTTATGCAGTTGGTTATCAAAGCCAAATCTAAAGCAAAGGGACTGAGCCAAAAAAAGGCTAATAATAATAAATTAAAAAAGAAAGAAATAAGGGGACTCATAAAAGGGAGGCCTAAGGAAAGGGTAACTCAAGAAAAACCACTCTCTAACAAGGCACACATGTGGATGGAAAATCTATAAGCCCTAGCTCTTAAAATCTAAGGGTTAGGCATAACACTTATTCACATTTCCTATCATGGTCAATTTGCAAAAACCTTCTCCTTAGTACCACATTCACTCCATCTTGTTGATTTTTGTACCTAGATGGAGTGTTCCCCTAGTGATTTTTGCTGAAGTCACTTAAAAGGGAAAAATAAACTGACCCTTGCATTAAATGACTTGAGAATAGCATTTAATTTTCACTTTAGAGATTAAAGTGACTTTTGATAAATTTAAGTGAGGTGAGTGAAATTAATTTTGGTGAGAATTAGAAGTGCATTTAATCTCATTCATCCATCTAAATCATTGTGGGCCCTTGGATTAGATGACAAATTCAACTTCCTCATTAATTTCAAAAAGGAAAGGGAAGGCACTAGAGACTAATTCTTTTTTTTCCATGAGAGTTGGAGAGCTGAGAAGGAGAAAAATTGTAGGTTGGGAGAGAGTAGTAGTGGGCATGATTCTCGAGACCGTACAACATCATTAAATACATTTCCTTACAACACGAATCTGGAGGCAATTTTTGGGCACAATAATCGAGGTTCATACAACAACATTAATTGTTGTTCTGTACAGTAGTGGCTTAAATTTCGAGACAACTTTGGGCATGAATTTCAAGGCAGTCTGTACAGTTTTGTGGGCACGAATTTTGAGGCACTCCGTACAACAGGGAGCATGGAAATCGAGGTTCGTACAGTTCGTACGATACAACAATGGACACAAAAATTGAGACAGTTTGTACAGTAAGTTTGGCACGATTTTTGAGGCAACTGGTTGGCAGAAATTTTTTACTGTAAAATTTCTGAATTCAGTCAAATTGCTGAGCATTGTGGTGGAGCTAAGTTTATCTCTGTTTTTTGCTGTACTTAAATTTTATTAAAGAAAATAAAATTCTCTGTCTCAAGTACAGGTTTTCCCTGGAGGTTGGGGTTTTGCCTGGGTCATTTGACCAAAAATTTTCGAGTCTGAGTTTTCATGCGTGACTCTGTTTTTATTACTGCTCATTTAAAGTTGTAAAATTCTTCATGTGTTTCAGTCAATTTGTTTATGAGAAAATGAACTAATTTGCAGCTGAAAGTAAATTGGGTTGGGCATTAAACATTGATGAAAATGGCGGCTTGAAACCAGATTGGGGAATGAGAGAAAATTTACATATCTCCCTAACCTCAATTAGAATATTAGGAAATGCATCTTGTTTTAGGGATCTAACATGTAGTAAGGGTTTAATAATGGTCACACCATAGTGAACCTAAGGTTAATGGGATAATTGATTATAAATGTATTGAGTTATTAGAAAAGTGCACTTACTAACCTTTTCATGTATTATATTTTAGATATTTGATGGTATTTATACTAGTTGTACATTGCTAGGGCTTCCTAGAGCTAACACTCTAGACATATTGCATGGTCTAACATTTGGATTGAGTTGTTTTGATGATGACTTGGTCACATTTAAGGAGCACCCTCCTCCTTCACATATTTTGAGGTACACATGGGTCCCTAGAGGACATGGAGATTGTTGCCATCTCCTTAGTTAGAAACTTAGGAAATGCATCTTGTCTTAGGGGTCTAACATGTATTAAGGGTTAAATTATGGTCACACCATGGTGACTCTAAGGTTAATGGGATAATTGATGAAAAGGGAGTTATTAGAAAATTGCACTTGCTTACCTTTTCATGTGTTATTTCTTATATATTTGATGGTATTTGTCCTAGTTGTACATTGTTGGGGATTCCTAGAGTTAATTCCCTCGACACATTGCATGGTCTAACATGTGGATTGAGTTGTTTTGATGATGACTAGACCACATTTGAGGAGCACCCTCCTCCACATATTTGGAGGCAGACGTGGGTCCTTAGAACACATAGAGATGGGGCCATCTCCTCACTAAGAAATTTAGGAAACACATCTTGTCTTAGGGTTCTAACATGAATATAAGGGTTTAATTATGGTCACACCATGGTAAATCTATGGTTGATGGGATAATTGATTAAAAGGGCACTAAGTTATTAGCAAATTGCACTTGTTAAACTTTTCATGTTTTATTTCTTACATATTTGATGGTATTTGTTTTAGTTGTGCATCATTGAAGCTTCTTAGAGCTAATGCCCTAAACATTGCATGGTCAAACATTTGGATTGAGTTGTTTTGATGATGACCAGGCCACACTTGAGGAGCACTCTCCACATATTTGGAGGCTTATGTGGGTCCCTAAAGCACGTAAAGATGGGGTTGTCCCTTCTTTGGTTGGATATTGATGGTTTTTCTAGCATGTGTGGATGAGTTGTCATCATGTGATACTTGTTTAAGCTTTGGCATGGATATTCGAGAGGTAGTTGCACTCATTCTCCATCTTTTACTTCTTTATGGGACACTTCTTCCTAAGCTCCCACATGTACCAATTTATGAGGAGTTTGTTGCATCTTGGAGTGGTGTGTTCTAGGGAGACTCACTTGGACCCTAGATGGATGCATTGTGTTATAGCTTGGACTAGCGTGTGTGATTAAGATCCCAAAGGATATGCTAGCCCAACTATAATCTCGAGGTGCGAACCATTGTCACCTCAATAACCACCTCTCTGCACTTCAAGTTGGCTTTTGTCCAATTCAAGGGAGGCTTCCCTATGATTGGATTGGTAGGCTATGGCAATGGAGGCACAAGGTGATTTGAAGAGTTTGGCTTAGAAAAATTTGAGGTCTTCTTTGTAGTATAGGTGATGGGAGTGTTATGAAGACTAGTGCCAATTCCTATTGCAAATGGAGTCTTTAGGATGATCCTCCTTAGGCCTTGTTTGTATGTGTTTGGCTGGTACCCTTGCAAAGCATGACAATTTTCTATCTCAAACTCTTGAAGCTCCTTTCAAAATTCACTTAGGAAGGGTTGCCTTAGCATACACCTTCAATCTAGAAACCGAGCTCACCCTTAGCCTATGCAAGTTTGATTAGTACCCATCTTGAGATGCCAAATACATAATCAAGTTACAAAACCAAAGTATGACATACATATATAATATTCTTACACTTAAACCAATGGAGTAAGATTTCCCTTCTATGAACTAGATTAATAGACCTTGCAATGCCAAAAGAAACAAGTTACTACAATATTTAGCCATAAAAAATGCTCCATAAAGTTATGACAATGAGGCTCCAAAAAGAGAGAGCTCTCAAAATCCAAGTATGGCATACATATAGAATATTCTTACACTTAAACCAATGGAGTAAGATTGCCCTTCTATGAACTAGATTAATAGACCTTGCAATGCCAAAAGAAACAAGTTACTACAATATTTAGCCATAAAAAATGCTACATAAAGTCTCCAAAAAGAGAGAGCTCTCAAAATCCAATCACAGGTTCAATAAGGAAGTGTCTCTCTTTAAATAGGAGAGTAGCCTAACTTCGTTTACAAAAGAATATTATTAAATCCCTAGATCTAGCCTAGGGTGTGGGATAAAATTTCAGAAAAGCCACACTTCAACTAACAAACACCTAACTAATACAATAAAATAGTGGTCAAAGGTCACTTGTACAATGGATGAGATAGATAGGGCCTCAAGAAAGAGAGGCACCTCCAAGTGAGATATTGATGGCCACAAAACAACCTACTCCAACCTCCAAAGGCTCCTTTTGAGGAGTGTGCTCCACCAAGCTTGTCCATGTTCCAAGTAGAAGATGGACATATCAACCAACCAAAATTGTTTCTAGGCCAGTGCTCCACTCAAAGATAACCAACTTGACCTTATCTGACCTTCAAATGAAAATAAGGCCCCAAAGCAAGGAAGGCACATCCTTTAAATGGGTTAGAAGTAGAATAGCTCGACTAATCAATAGAATACCTTTCAAAAGACTCCTAAGATGCCATGCTTTACAAGATGACATCCACTTGACAAATCAACCTCATCGTTCAAGGAGAATGGTCTAATTTTATGAAGCTAGACCTCAATGATCCTCAAGAATGGTGTAAGATAACCCAATGAAGCCCCCTTTGAGGGTTGGTGCCCTAACAAGCCTCCTCAAATGTGCTAAATAGTTCAAAATGTCTTCAAGGGTGGCCGCTTCAATTGCTCTTCAAAAGGATGAAACCTTCATAGGCATTCACTTCATAGATTAGCAATTATCATTAGGTTTGAGGAAAAGGATCCAAGAGCAGAAAGTTTGTGAAGCAAAATCCATGAAACAATGACGACCTGTTCTAGAGACAATGAAACCCTCAGCCAGAGATGGTATTGACTACTTTTGTGAGTGTATATGTCCCCAAGCAATCTCTTAAATATTACTACGGTAGAAGTAACTGCAACATGGTGAAATGATGCCCATGAAATTTAAATAGAGTTTTATTGCTGCTTTAGCCCACATATTTTGCCTTAGAACTTACCAGACTCTTTTCTAAGTGCTGTAAAAAATTTAAGATTAAAAAAAAATACACTATAAGAGATTGGATCTCTTTCGGTGCTTGATAAATCCGGGTTTAAGATGGATCTATGTTGGTCTTAAATAAGTGACATTCTTCTTATCTCTCATTTTCTATTCTTTTACTTGAATTTTTAACATTATGATTAATTGTTTCAGGATGTTTGAGAGTGGTTCCAACCTTATCGGACTTCAAATGCAAAAAGTGGAATTTTAGCTCCCATTCAAAATTCAACAGAGTTAAATTTTTTAGAATTTCAGGATAGCAATGTTCCACTGGATTCTACCATGTTTGAGGCTACGGGATTGACATTTAATCAAGCACATCAACTCGTTTATGTATTTTGATGTTGGTGGTGCTGATTGTTGAACTCTTTTGTCACAATCATACAAAAACGTACCCTCCACTCGAGAAAAATCAAATTTTATATATTAAGTACTTGTTGTAGCATGAAATTTTGGACTTTAGAGGCCATTTAGAGCCTCTTTATTTATGTTTTTTGGGTTAGATATGGATTGCACTTGATGCTATTTTAGTTATATGCACCCTTCTGGTTTGGTTTACATTTTTTGGGCCTGAACTGTTCAATGACTGGTCCACTTCTGATAACATCATCTAGAACTGCTCCAAGTTTGCCCAAAATCAGTGATTGCGGTTGCTAATGCCACAAAAAGTTCAAAAATAAGCCCAAAATTTTCCTTTTCATGCACCTACCTACTGCTTCTTGGCTACTGGTCTAAAGATGGACATTGAAAATCAGCCCATGTCACATTGCTAGCTGCTCGATGCAAATCCCCTTTAGGGTACTTCTTGATTGCAACCATTTCCATGTCTTGATCTGCATGTCATCCCATTAAAATGTGATGAAAATCATATGTGCACACACATGCAATATGAGGGGCGACACATAACTTTTTTATTGGTGGAATGCTTCACTTAGGCAGGAGCCATTTGCACAGTTATAGTGTTCTTTGATGGGGCGCCACACTTGAAGAACATTATTTCTCATACATGCAACTATATCTCGAGGAGCGTTCACATGGGGAAACGTTTCCCCAATGACGAAACATGTTTCCCTTTTGGGGAGGTGTCAAGCTTCCCCCTTGATAGGGAAGGGAGCCCCCTCCCGATTTTCATCTTTTCATGTAGGGGACCAGTTTTATAGGAACCTGATCAGTTTTGTACACGTGATATTGAAGTCAGTAATATTAATTCGTAATGTTAAATTCACAAAGTAAAAGTGTCATTCACCTTATTTTTCATTTTCTATCCTTTTAATTAAATTAAACATTACCATTAATTGTTTTAGGATGTTTGAGAGTGGTTCCAACCTCATTGGTTTTTATATGCAAAAAGTAGAAGTTTAGATCCCATTCAGAACTCAAATGACTTAACAATTTTCAGTATTTCAGGATTGCAACGTTTCCACTGGATTCTATCATGTATGAATGTAAGGGATTTGAATTTAATCAAGCACATCAACCTTTCTATGTACCTTGATGTTGTTGGTGCTGATTGTTGAAGTTTATTGAACTCCTCTGTCATGACCTTAATAAAAATATACCATTCAGTCAAGCAAAACCACTTATTAAGCATGGGGAGCTTTTTCTACCTTATTTAACGCTTGGATTAGGAAGTTTCATCAAAATTGTAGGGTGTTGACTAATTTCCTTGGAGGATCAACTTCGAGATTCAAGGTAGAGGTTAGGGCTAGAGCCTAGAGGAGGGGGAACATGGTGCTATTGATGAATAAGATCCCATTATAGGCAATGCTTTTGATGATATGTAGTTATTTGTTGTAGCATGAAGTTTTTTGGACTCTACAGGCCATTTACAGCCTCTTTGTTTATGTAGTTTGGGTCAGATATGGATTGCACTTGATGTCCTACGAGGAGATTCCCCCCCACCATCTATTTTCCTCACACCATCTTCATTTAGCATTGTGAGCATTCGGTAGTTTTGGAGCAGAATTGTAGGCTAAGCAGTTAGAGGCTTTGGAGCTTGTTGGGAAATCTTTTTGAACTGTTTGGACTAGATTTGGCATCTGATTGAGGAGGCTACAATTCAGCTTGAAGGAGTTATTGTCCATCTCATTGTTACTTGTGGCCATTGAGCTGTTTTGCCGGTTGTTTCCTCAACTTTCCACTGTCCCAGTCCAACAGCCAACTGTCTAGGTATGCCAGCAGTCTGAAATGAGTCAAATATGCCTGTCCCTGTGATGAGTTTGATTTTTGATGATTGATCATGTTGATCTTGTAGTCTTCTTGGGATTCGTCATTTTTATATTTTAAATTACTTTTTATGTTTTCATCTAAGTTTTGAAGTATCTTCTTGTTGAAAAACTGAGATTTACTGCTTGCTGGTTTAAATGAACAATTTGTGTTTTTCACTTCAGCCGGTTTTGCATAGGCATGAAGTTACTTAAAATTTTGCCGTACAATTTTAAACACACAGTAAAAATTACTTAACAGGCTGAAAACAAATGCATGCACACCATAAAAATTTACTCAGAGATTTTTGGCTAATCAACCCTGGAAAAACCCCCACGGGGAAAACCAGTCAGAGAGGAGAGATTTTTAATTAATTCTTCAGCAATGTACAGGACAGAAAAATAGTGGAAAATACAACTTATCTCCACTGGCNGAACGTAATCTCGGATGAAATGGTATCTGATCTCTATGTGCTTTGACCTGTCATGGAATACTGGATTCTCAGAGAGCTGAATGCAACTCTGATTGTCGCAGTAAAT
>LPNX010158956.1:824798-841247 GCA_001517045.1 Pseudotsuga menziesii | reverse complement strand
CAACAGCGGGCTGATATTTAATTGCATGCAAGTCATAATCTTCTCTAGTATCAAGCTATACCAAACAAGGACATCTACAGCAGGAGGTTATTCATCTTAACATCTGGGAGCAGCAATATACAGTATATATCAGATCTGCAATTTGTTCCAGTCATGTGTTTAATATCTTAATAGATCATTTATCAGTCATATGTACCTACTGGGTGAATCATTCTTAGTTGTTCTTCTAATGGTGATGTGTGCAAAACCACTGTTATTTGCCTCATTTAGCATGGTTAATTGCCTTTTTTACATTGAATAATTAATGCAAGTGAAGACAAGTTTGGTCCATGTGTGATGAGAAATATGATGTGGAATGAGACTTGAAACTTGACATGCATATCCAATGAGACAATCAGGAAACAACTTTATGATCAGATCTGAGAGAGTATCGTACACTGTAAGCATCAAGAAACCTTGAACAAATAACAAATACATCCACAAGTCAATACAATAGCACAAAATAACAAGATCTCCTTAATTTGGGATATTACAGTGCTAGTTTGTATGGTAACAATTAACATCAAAAGTTACTAGCCCATTTTGGCAAAGTTTTATTTGAGAATTGAAGTTTGTAAGACCTTAGTTATTGATCAAATCGGTAAGATCATAACAAGGCAAATTTGTATCTCAATATCTAATAAAACATTTTTTGAGGTGTGTAGAGGCTGAATTGATTGCTTCATTCTTTTTCACTAGGAAATTGTGCCCCATGTGTGCCTTCTTTTGTCCAGATTTTTCTCTTTGTTGCCAGCTTCTTGCACATTTTTTGAGCATTTCCATTTGGAACAATTTGTAAGTACTAAGCACATTGAGCACCATTTTGAGGGCACTTTTGGGCCTTGGCATTATTGCTAATATATTGGGTCTTATTATGAAGCATTTTGGGCACATTTATGATTTGAGCATGGCTAATACACGAGCATTTTATATAAGTGACAAATAAAATAGCAAAATTTACGTTGGAAGAGAAAATTATGTAACCTGTTGAACGGTGAGGACTTATGCAAGTTAGTCACCAAACAAGAGAAGCAACCATCAGTAGATTCCACGGCATTGCTGCTTATAGTAAGAAAAGTAAAAGGGCATGAATGTTTCTTGAGAGGATGTCTAACATAATGTGTTGCTGAACAAAGCTTTTTTTTCTACTTTTCTTCATCTTCTAGATTGAGATGGCAATAGTCAGGGACCAGCATAGGAGAGGCATATTCATACTTTTTTCGATTGAACACTTGGCTGAATATTATTGTCTGTTTACCAGCAACTTGCAGGGGAGCTGGAAAGTGAGAGCACAGTAACTGAACCATCATTACGTGGTCGAATTCAGTCTTTTGCTATGTGGGATGGCGTAATGATGCAAGAATTAGGTGCATTGCTACTAGAGCTTGGTCGTGCAACTCTCACATTGCGTATGGGACAATCTCATGTATGGGCTTTGTGACATCCAATCGAAATATGTTATTTGGCTACATTTTTCACTTTTCGAACCCAATTTGAATTTTGACCAATAATTCTCTACTTGTCAATTCTTATGCAGGCTGAATCTGTTGTAAATGCTGGGCCTGCAGTCTATATCTCTCCATCCGGGCCTAATCCCATCATGGTTCAGGTATGACTTCTCCCCTTGATGTATATGTATACACCACAATTTTTTTTTTCCTCAGATTATTACTAATAGCATAGTTTTCAACTTATTGTCTTTTGGTCAAAAGCCACAAGTTTTCCAGCGTGCTGGTGCTTTTGGTCCATTTCCCATTGGAGCTGTTCAGCCAACTGCTGGGGTTACAGGAGGATCTGTTGGTACAGGAGATGTTCCTAGAAATATCAACATACACATACATGCAGGTAAGTCTATATACTTCCTTTGTGGTCTTTCTATTCCCTACATCACACATGTAATAAAGCCTGACTTGTGGCTCACTACATAGGGACATCATTGGCTTCTGGAGGAGCTCCAGTAAGTTCCCCTGCAAATGCTGAACAAGGAAACCAAGCAAGTGCTTCGCAAAATACAGGACATGCAGATCAGGCTCAGGTTAGGAATGGTGTACCAGCTTCCAGGGAGACGGGGTCTGTCCGTGTAGTCCCAGTTAGAACCGTGGTTGCAGCTGTCCCTGCTCGCCCTCCTACTGAAACCCCCAATTCTGCATTTAGTGCCTTTTATCCACTTCTTGCCCGATTTCAGCAGATGAACTCTGGTCAGGGTGCTCCTATTGGAGGTGTAGCTCAGGCATTTATCAATGCAGGACAATCTGGTGGCAGTGATACTGTTCAACAGCAGTCCTCAGAAACTCTTCTTTTCCCCCCAATTGTTACCCATGTGCAGGCACAGACTCAAAATGTCAATGGAGGCACTCAATTTAATAATTCCTTGTCTGCACCTGTTGTGGCTTCGGCATCTGAGAATTCAAATTCTGAACAAGAAATGCCTCAAAACTTGGTGAACTCTGTATTGCAGCAAGTAATGGAAGCTTATACTCAACCTGGGAGACTGAACCAGCAACAGGTATTAGATGTTGTGTACTACGATTTTGATAATTAGCTCACTGAACTCATTTGTCTCTATATAATAATGGTTTCCTTTGTAGTCTGATCAGCAACAGGCAACTGCCAGCTTAGCTACTGGAAATGAATCTACTTCTGCAACAAAAGAGCCTATGGTGAATGAAAAGTTGGTTAATGACAAAGGAGAAGTTGCATCGTCTGAAAATATAATTGATATGGAACCAGTTTCAATGGAACCAGTTTCAAGCGCCCTTGAGGTTGATATGAAGGAATGTGACATGGCTTCCTCACCAAGTAATGTGATTGCTTCGACAAGCTGTTCTAGTTCCCAAAGTGAAATGCTGCAGCCAATACCTGAGAAAGAGCATTCAGATGGTCACACAACACCTGTGGGTTTGGGTCTTGGAGGCCTTCAGCCTCTACCTTCTAAGGTGTCTAAAATCCCATTATACTTGATAGTTTTTTTCTTTAGGCATTAGTCAGCCATGTTATTAGTTACAAAGTCACTTTCATTTAGAAAGTGTACATGTAGTTTATATAGTTTAGGACCTGTTTTGAGGTATTTCTGTTTCTGTTTGGCTATTTTATCGAGTGCATTTTACTGTTTTATTTTGGAGAAAGCTAACAATAAGCATTTGATGTTTGGCAGAAGCGTACTAAAAGTCACAAGCAACAAGCAAATAAACAGGCAGGACTTGACTCTGGAGGTGAGAAAAATGAAGCAGCCTCAGTTGATCAACATAGCCAGTCATCTATTGCGAGAGGAAAAAATGTTCTACAAGCTCTTCTTTCTCAACGGGCTTCAGATGATCATAGAGCTGATGAAAATGGGTCATCGGCACAATTACCCAATGGAATTGCTGAGATGTTTGGTAACATGGCCCATGGGGGACGTCCTGGTAATGGAAGAGTTGATGTTGGGGATATCATGTCCCAACTTCTTCGTACTCCAACCATGAACAATTTTATCAGTGGAATGGCAGAGCAGACAGGAATGGCTCCTGCAGGGGCATTAAGCAGCATGATGGAGCAGGTTACACGAAGCCCTGCTTTAAGAAACACAATGCAACAAATGACAGAGCAGCTGGGAGAGCATGGTGAGGATCTAGATAACATGCTTTCAGGAATGGGTGGGAGTCAAGATGGCTTTGACTTTTCAAGAGTGCTGCAACAGATGATGCCTTTTGTTTCTCAAGTTCTTGGTAGTGCATCTGACGGTACATCTTCAGGTCCTGGTCCTGAAGCACAATCAAGAGCTTCAAATGCAGGGAATGCACCTTCAATTGAAGGAAGTCGAGTAACTGACCAAAACTTTCAGGTTGGTCAGCATTATCTCTTGCCTACTTAATAAATATTTATGGTTGAAATGTTAACATTGTTTAACTGATATCTAGTCATCCTGAAATTTGTTCCAAAGTAGCCAAATCTATTTGAATGCTGAAGTGCTATTAATATTTGCAAAGTCCTGACCATACTCCTGACACTGATGATTAGTTCTCCCCAAGGGGAGACATGCCATTTTTATTCCTTTGTTTTATAGTTGTGATCTTTGCATAAATAAAAGTGCCCCTCGATTAGCGTCATTTCCTTTTCGGCTTAATTTGTTTACTTTGAAGCTTGCTTGTCGTTGTTGAAACTGATTCCCTTGTGACATTTTTTTTAAAATTTACTGTTCAACCCCAGCCCGGTTTCAAGTATAGTTTCAAATTGTTAAATGCCCAACCCAATGAACTTATGTGCTGCAAGTGAGTTGCTGTTTCATAATCAATGAAAGTACTGGAAACACTAGGTGAACTTCACAAATTTAAAGGCAGAAAATTAAAGATATTCACACCATGAATTTGCAGATTCCGAGACTTTTGGCAAACTGCCCAGGAAAAACACCGCAAGGGAAAAACCTGTTTGAGTGAGATGACTTATGATTATTTCTTGAAGAGAAAATGTACAGCAATAAAACAAATTTGCAGCCGTAAACTTATCCCACAACCAGACAATAATTGGCATTGAAACTTGTGCTCACTGACAGAAACAACTTGTACGACCTCCTCGTTTCTTGTGCAGGTCTGTTTGTCTCGAAGTTTATGCCTAGCACAGCCTGTGAACACGTGCCAAGAACAGTATCTCACTGTATGGCCTCAACCGGAATTTAATGCTCAGAAACAGCAGGACTCTCTTCAAAATTAACACCACTCCAACTGTGTGCCCAGAATTGTGTTAAACTGTGTGCTGGTTAATAAATGCTGTAACCTGATTTTTGTGCTGGCAATTAACAGCATTAAATGCTGTACTTCCTCCTAGAAATGCATGCCAGTCCAGTCTTGAAAATCGTGCTGCTGCTGTACGGTTCCAGTCTTGGAAATCATGCCCTCTGCAATTTTCTCTTTTTCTCTCTCCCAAAAACTCGACTTGCTCTCCATCTCTCTTGGTAGCGCAAAATGAGCAAATGAGGTGCCTTTCTCATTTGCCCTTGTCGTTTGGTTTGCCTCATGAGGTTCGGTGAGAGGTCTCGAGATCAAGGGCCCTAATTTGATCTTGAGATTAAAATTGAATGGATGAGATAATTCACTTTTTCTGACCAAAATAATTATTTTCTCTCACATTCTCATAAATAATTTTTATAAGTCACTTTAATCTCCGAAGTGAAATTAAATGCTCATCTCAAGTCAGTTAATACAAGAAGGGCCATGCCACGTTCCCCATTTAAGTGACTTAGGTACAAAGCCACTAGGGGAACAACTTCCTAGGTACAAAAATCAGCACTCCCTCTTACTAAGAAAGGTGTTCTCCACCAATAAACCTGTCCTTGAAGAAGACATACTTGCCTTGCCCCAAGGATTTCCTCAGAATGTTTGCTGCTTGCTCATCAGTGGAAATGTAATGTAACTCCACAACTCCTCTCTGAACATAGTCCTAGATGAAGTGGTACTTGATCTCTATGTGCTTTGATCTGTCCTGAACATTGGATTCTCAGAGAGCTGGATGCAACTCCTGATCAAATAAATCCACCAACTTGCGAAGCCACATTGCGTCATAACTAGCCTGACTGGATGCCATTTACAGAACTCAAGGCAATTGACTTTTGCTTCAGATTGAAGGATGAAACCGTTGCTGCGCCCAAACTGAAACAACAACCAGAAGTGCTCTTTCGGTCCGTCACACTGCCTGCCCAATCTGAATTCGTGAAGCCAACCAAACTAACACCATTCGACCTGTCCAGACCATAATCCACTGCCCCTGCAAGGTATCTCAACACATGTTTTGCGGCTAGCTAGTGTTGATTTTTCGTAAAGTAGCATCGAGAGCCATTCTCTTGGAGAATGGAGGCACCTAGTCAGGTACCAGGTAATTGAACAAGTTTAGTATTAGGGGACTCAGCCTACAACTGAGTGGCCATTCTTTGAATGGAGGCACTTGCTCAGTTTCCAGGGTACTGAACCAGTCTAGTACTGGGAGACTCATCCTAGAGCTGAGTGGCCATTCTTTGAATGGAGGCACCTGGTTAGTTACCGGGATATTGAACTAGTCTAGTACTAGGGGACTCAACCTAGAGCTGAGGGGCCATACTTTGAATGGAGGCACCTGGTTAGTTACCAGGAATTTGAACCAGTCTAGGACTGGGGGACTCAACCTAGGGCTGAGGGCCATTCTCCGGGAGTATGGAGGCACTTGGTCAGTTACCAAGTACTTGACATTAAGTCAAGTGATCCACCCTAAGGCTAAGGCACCTGGTCAGTTACCAGGTTATCACTATAAGCCCTAGACTACGTCTGGGCATGTGAGGCACTCCTACCTTGATCTATGGGTTGTGTGATCTTCTCAAGGGATTAGCTACCCCTGGTTAAGACAACTAGTACTCGATCTTGGTGGCACAAGGAGTTTAACTTAAAAGCATTAGTAAATCTCCCTATTTATGATGTTTACTTTGAGTGGGCATGAAGTACCCTTATGACCACTTGCCTTGACCAGTGAACACGTGAAGGACCTGTTGATTTTTCTGAGTAGCATCGAGAGCCCTTCTCTTAGGAGAATGGGACCACGGTGAAGACTCAACCCAATGTTGAGTGACCATTCTGTTGAATGGTAGATATCTGGTCTGGGACCATGATATAGACCCAGCTTTGCCCTGGGTAGACTCAACCTTGTGTTGAGTAGACATCTGGTCCGGGACCACGATGTAGACCAGTCTGGGACTGGTAGACTCAACTTAGTTTTGAGTAGCCATTCTCTTGGAGAATTAAGACACTGTAAGCCCTAGACTACGTCTGGGCATGTGTGTGGCACTTTGACCCTTGATCTATGGGCTTGGTGTGCTTCTCCAAGGATTAACTACCCTTGGTTAAGTTACCCTAGTACTAGATCTAGATGTTACACAGTGTGTGAGATAAAAGCATTAATAACTCTCTTGGTTTGTGATGATGTACTTTTGAAATTAAAAAAGAACCACAGGTAATGACCACAGGGGCACTTGGAAAATAAATAAAGGCTTTTTGACCACAGGAAAATGACCACTAGTGAAAGTCTAAATAAATAAGGACTTCTTATAAAAGTCAAAGGAAAAATAAAAGGACCCTTTTGGTAAAAGTGAAAGTGAAATTAGGAAAAGATTAAAAATATTATTATTTTTATCTTTTCTAATCTTGTTCACTTACAGGTGAAGAAGGCTATAAAAGAAGATCAAGTCTTCTCATTATACACAAGTTCTCTCTCACAGGTGAAGCTGCTACATTTATTGAAGAAGATCTTTGCCTCAGCCTAGGGCATCATCAACAAACCCTTAGCCAGGGTTTTCATCAACATTCTTCATCTCAGAAGTTTTGTGACAACTCTTAAATTTTTCGGGCAGCCCACACTCTCTCTCTCCTCTCGGGCTGTCTGTCTTTTCTCTAGGTAGCCGTACAGTCCTCTGGGAAGCTCAGTTTTTTTGGGCAGCCAAGTGTTGGGCAGACCCCTCCTCTCGGGTTGCCTTTGTTAATTCTCCGGGCATCCTTTTAGGGCTCGGCCCTTCCATTCTTGCCTTCGGGCAGCTAGTAGGAGCAGTTGACAAGGGCTAGGGTCTGCTGCAGACCTACGGGCAGCACATCGGGCATACCCAAGTGGGTGTTGGTGCTACCCCAGACCCTCCGTGTAGCTCACAGGCAGGCCCTAAGGGCTCCGATTAGGGCTGCTCATCTCTCGAGTAGCAGCACAACTGTGCAACAGATCATGGGCAGCAACAGAGCTGCATTTTCGGGCAGCTTGATATTTTTTTTCTGGCAGTAGGTAATTTTCTAGGCAGCTACTAGTCTAAGATTTTTACTGACATCTGTGATTTTTTGGGCAGGAGAGAGAAAATCTCACTCTTCTGGAAAAGGTCCTAAATTTGTAATTTTTGCAAATTCTGGAAATTGTGGGTAAAATTATCAGTCTGAGTTTTACTGTTACTGTGGAAAAATTCCAGATCTGGAATTGAGGAACTTTTTTTGAAGAATTTTTTGAGTCATCTCATTTACGAGATGAGCTATTAATGCTTTTGAGGTTTTTGTCCTTTGAAGGTTTCCCCAGTGAAAAATCTTGTGTCCATGTGTGCTGATGTGATGAATGAGTTTTTTTACTACTATTGGATTGTTTTAAGTATATCTGTAAATTTTTAAAGTTTATGCTAATGCTAAAAATTCAACATGGTATCAGTTCTTAGCATGTGAAAACACAGTAAAGGGACACTGCTGTTGTTTCTCACTAGATCTTGGAATAAGATTTGCAGATCTAACATTTGGATAAGGGACAGAGATGGCTACTGGTGGTTTCAAACCGGAAGAGAAGCTCTATGGTTCAACAAACTTCACTTCCTGGAAGGCCAGGTTGACAACCATTCTTGATGAGAATAACTTGGATGACATTGTTGTTAATGTCACAGAAGAGCCAACTACAAATGCTGGTAGGCTTGTCTACAAGAGGAAGCAAGGTAAGGCTAGAAGAGTCACTTATGATTCTATCAAAGAAGAATTGAGTCCTAACATCACAGCCTTGAAGACTGCTAAAGAATGCTATGATACGTTTGTAAACCTCTATGAAAAGAAGGCTCACAATCAAAAGAGAGTCTTGAAGAAGAGGCTATGGACTTTGAAGTTGAGCAAAGATGAAAGTGTTGGTTCCTTCTTCACCAAGATCAAACTGGTAAGGGATCAACTCCTTCCTATTGGTGTTACTGTTGACGATGATGATCTTGTGCAAACAGTAGTTGATGGTCTCCCAAGCTCTTGGGTAACCTTCATGGCAGCCGTCTGTGGACGAGAAAATTAGCCAACCTTTGAAAGGCTTTGGCATGATTGCATACAAGAAGAAGCAAGGAACACTGACAAGGTAATCAAACAGGATAATCTTGCACTTGCAGCAAAGACCAAAAGGTTCAAGAAACCTTATTCTCAGCAAAAGAAAGGGAAGAAACCTCAGGGTAAGTTTTCTGACATGTCTAAGATTGAATGTTATACTTGTCACAAGTTTGGACATTACGTTAGAGATTGTAGGAAAAACAAAAAGAAACCCAAGAGAAAGTTTCAGGCATTTGCTGTAGAAGCAGAGGAAGAAGAAGATGAAAACCGAGGCTAATAAAACTGTTGATCCTAGAAGAGAGTACTATTTCTTTTCTGCTCTAACTGGTTCTTTCTCAGCTTGCTCCACTTATTGGTTGGTAGACAGTGGTGCCTCAAGGCACATGAAGACTACTAAAGAATGCTATGATACGTTTGTAAACCTCTATGAAAAGAAGGCTCACAATCAAAAGAGAGTCTTGAAGAAGAGGCTATGGACTTTGAAGCTGAGCAAAGATGAAAGTGTTGGTTCCTTCTTCACCAAGATCAAACTGGTAAGGGATCAACTCCTTCCTATTGGTGTTACTGTTGACGATGATGATCTTGTGCAAACAGTAGTTGATGGTCTCCCAAGCTCTTGGGTAACCTTCATGGCAGCTGTCTGTGGACGAGAAAATTAGCCAACCTTTGAAAGGCTTTGACATGATTGCATACAAGAAGAAGCAAGGAACATTGACAAGGTAATCAAACAGGATAATCTTGCACTTGCAGCAAAGACCAAAAGGTTCAAGAAACCTTATTCTCAGCAAAAGAAAGGGAAGAAACCTCAGGGTAAGTTTTTTGACATGTCTAAGATTGAATGTTATACTTGTCACAAGTTTGGACATTATGTTAGAGATTGTAGGAAAAACAAGAAGAAACCCAAGAGAAAGTTTCAGGTATTTGCTGTAGAAGTAGAGGAAGAAGAAGATGAAAACCGAGGCTAATAAAACTGTTGATCCTAGAAGAGAGTACTATTTCTTTTCTGCTCTAACTGGTTCTATCTCAGCTTGCTCCACTTATTGGTTGGTAGACAGTGGTGCCTCCAGGCACATGACAGGTAACCGTGGTAACCTCACCAGTTATAGAAAGAACAAGTTCACCACTCAGGTAGAACTTGGAGATGACTCCACTTACAAGATTGAAGGAGTTGGATCAACTTCACTTCAACTTGACTCAGGTACGATTCTTCATGTTGATGATATTCTTTATGTTCCTGGTTTAAAGAAAAATATTTTATCTGTTGCTGGTTTAGAAGACAAGGGGCACAGAGTCCACTTTATGGACAAGAAGGTCTTTTTATGGGAAAAAGACACAGATCTAGACTCAGCAGTTCAGATTGGGGTTCGAGAGGGAGACCTCTACAAGGCCTCCAAAGTTTCCACTCATGCTTTGGTACATCACTCAATTGATCCTTGTGAACTTTGGCATAGAAGGTTTGGACACCTTCATTACACAGCTCTCCAGGATTGCAGAAGATGGCCACAGGTATGCCAAAAGTTTCTCCAAAGAAATCTATAAAGGATGTGCTCTAGGTAAGAACACTAAGAAATGCTTTCCCAGAAGCAAGAGTAGATTGAAAGGTATTTTGGATTTGATTCATTCTAACATTTGTGGGCCCATGTCTTCACCCTCCTTGAGTGGGTGTTTATATTATGTCTTCTTTATTGATGAATACTCTCGGAAGTCTTGGATTTACTTCCTTAAGGCCAAGAGTGAAACCTTTGACAGGTTCAAAGAGTTCAAGACACTAATTGAAAATCAGACTGGCAGGCACATCCGTATCTTGAGATTAGATAACAGAGGTGAGTATGAATCTAATGAGTTTGATGATTTTTGTCAAGAAGCAGGAATCAAGAAAGAGCTAATAGTGCCTTACAACCCCCAACAGAATGGGGTTGCAGAAAGGAAGAATAGAACGATCTGCGAGGTTGCTAAAGCCATGATCACTGATCTAGATCTTCCTTTGTCTTTATGGGATGAAGCTACCGGAATTGCAGTATATACATTCAGAATAGAAACCCATATGCTATCTTGGGTGAGAAGACTCTTGAAGAAGTCTTCACCAAGATGAAACCTGCAGTTGATCACATGAGGATATTTGGTACTCCTGTGTATGTTCATGCGCCAAAAGAAAAGAGGGCTAAGCTAGAGCCCTCTGGTAAGAAAGGTATCTTTGTTGGGTACAGTGATTGCTCGAAGGCTTATCGAGTATATATATCTGGACAGAGGTACATTGAGGTCAATAGAGATGTGATCTTCCATGAGGAAGTGGTGTTTCGTAAAACGCTAGAGCTTTCATCGGAAGATACAATTGCCCCACTTGAGTTTCCAGATTCAGAAATTCAGAGGGAGGAAGAGGAATTTGATGATCAAATTCCAGATGTTCCTGAGAATATTGAAAGTCCACTAGAAGAACTACTTGAAGTTCCTCCTTCCAAAAGGAGACCTGCTTGGTACCGAGAGACAGTACAAGAAGCCGAGAAGCATAAAGCTCCTCTAGGGGCTTTTAGAGAAAGCATAAGACCACATAAATACTCCGGTCTTATGAGTCAACTTATTAGTTTAGAACCTTCATCATACAAAGATGCAACAAGTAAATAGGTATGGGTTGATCCCATGATTGAAGAATATAAGCCAATCATGAAGAATAATGTTTGGGAAGTTGTTCCCAGACTTGTAGGAAAGTTAGTAGTGACTTCCAAATGGCTTTATAAGATCAAGCATGTTGCAGATGGCACTGCGGAGAAGTATAAACCTAGATTCATAGCTCGTGGCTTCACTCAGAAAGAAGGCATTGACTATGACGAGACATTTGCACTTGTTTCCAGGTACACTACCATAAGAACCATCATTTCACTTGCTAAAGTTTTCGGATGGAAGTTACATCAGATGGATGTAAAGACAACCTTTCTCAATGGTAAGATTGAGGAAGAAGTTCATATTGAACAACCTGAAGGCTTTGTTACTCTTGGGAAGAAGACCCATGTATGTAAACTAAAGAAAGCCTTGTATGGACTAAAACAGGCTCCAAGAGTTTGGTATGCCAGGATGTCACATGCCCCAATTTGCAAGACAATTTCATGTTTTTGAGAAACATTAAGTTATATTTTATGTTAAAGTTTGTAATTAATGACCAAGTAGGGTCAAGGATAATTTAATGTATTGCAGAATATTTTATTAATAAATAAATGAAAGATGAGACAACAGCTTAGGGAAGCTGTTAAATGAGTTTTTACTGGTCACTTGGTGGAGGAGACTCGGTTGAGAGCAGATTGACAAGTGGCAGCACCTTGAAACTACTTCTAGTTGTTGCAGGTGGCAACTTCCCTATTTTTGTGGTCATGATTCCCCAAGAAAGTGGAACAGGAGCAGGTGGCTCATTAAGTAAAAACTGACTTAAAAGACCTAGGCATGCTAATAAAACTTCCCATTGAAGACAACCGAGGCTGCTCATTCTGGATTTGTGATCATTTTGAGTGAATGAAGTGCACATGTGAATTCGATGGAGGGGACTAGCTGAAGTAAGTTTGAGGTGATAAGTGCTGAAGACTGAACTAGTACAACTATTCTAAGCTAAGTTCAAATTTTTGTAAGCAGAGCTGAGTTACTGCTGAACACTCAATGGAGTTGTGGAGGATCTCAAGACTACATCTCTCACCCAGTACTCTACCAAGAGGACCAGGAGACAAGCTCGGGGGTCTTGAGAATTGCAGTCTAGCTCTTCTCCAGGAGTTGGTTGGGAGGAACAACTTCCTTAAGCTGTTGTCACCTCATCTATATTACAGGTTCTACTTGTTTAAGTTTAGTCATTATTTTATTTACTGCATCAGGAAAGTTTAAGAGTTTTTTTTTTAATGATTATAGCATTTTGTTGTTTTATAGCTGTTAGGGATAAATAGGAAGAGTTATTTATGCTATGAAAGTTAGTAACTAGTTAAATTAGGGTAAATCAATAGAAACATTGCTGAGTTAATTGGTAGATGGGAAAAATGATCTAAACTGTATTTTTCCACACCTCTTGCAAGGCAGTACTCTAGTACAGTAGGTATATTTATTTCAGATAAGTAGATTCAATAAAACTTGAATGCATATGCAAATGATTACTATCTATAGGATTTCATGTAAAATTATTTATAGTCCTTCAGCTGTGCTTGAATATTTACTAAAAGTATTTAATTAAACTAGATAAAGATAGAGAAACAATTTTAAATAATATACACTAGTATGTGTAATAGTTTATACAGTAAAGCTAACAAAGTTACTTACCATAAATCCAGTATGTAAACTTAAATAAATAATATAGGATTAGTAATTATTTTAAACTAGGTTAACTAATTAAAACAGTAATTTGAAATAAATAATTACCTAGTTAGTTTATTTATAACCAAAGCATGTAAAATAGCTTTATTGAAACAAAAATACTAGTCTTTAAAGCATTAAAAAGAATTAGGGTTTACAAAAGATCTGTTCTTCATAACAGAATAAATTCAAAAGTTATAATACCAAAACCTAGCAGTATAATCCAGAAATTACAGAAAAGAAATACATTTATTCAATAATAACATTCTCAGTCCTATTTCCAGATTTTATTGCAGTATTATTAATTTTGCTGCTATCAAAATATTTCTTTACCAAAGGTCTTTAAATCTTATTACTTTAAATAAGAAACAAATTTCCTTGTTGATCTATTTAACCCTAACCATCGAAATTTAAATAACATTAATAATAACTAAAATAAACAAAATATACATAATTTTTAAAATAAACAGAGATACTGCTAATTCCACTTAAGTGATGAAAATCCCTTTGATATTAAAAACAAACTGAACAGTCTTAGTTGGCCTACAGCCTTTTACATTTTCTGTCTAGGCTTAAAGCCTCAGCAAAAGTATCCTAATATAAACAGAGTACTCAAAATCGAAAAACAACCATCTGTTTTCGGCTACGAAAGCCTTTCACAAAAATGAGAAGTGCTATATGAACAACTAGTAAGTTTTTCTTTAAAAACCCTAAACGCATCCGCATCTAGGGACCCAATGGCCTGACAGTAAGAGTCACGGCTTAAATCCAGTACCAAACATTACTGTAATAAGTTAATCATGGTCGAACAAACTTAAAACTATTTCCTTATTTCTCCGCTGAGAGAGCCCGAGTTCTTCCATTGCAAACAGCCACTAGGGCTTTTAAAACTAGAAATTAAAAGAACGAACAAAGCAACTAATGACCACGACCGAGCCAACAACCACAACACATGGCAGTGCCATCACTTTCCACCATACATTTTGTGCAGGAGAAACCCTAGGTGAAACCGAGGCTTACCAGGGTGGATGCCCTCATGGAAGCCTGTGGGTAGAGCTCTTCAGCTTCAAGCTCGGGTCTGGAGAGCCTGCGCAGGGAAAACCCCTAGTTCTGTTAGTTACTTTTATTTCACAAAATAATAATTGAAAACTATGCCAAATAAACTGTAAGGAAAACTTTTGTGTTCTTACCTTATGGAATCGAGCAACCGGGAGGTCGTGGAAAGCCATCCTGAGCTCTTTTGCTTGTACACAAGTTAAAATGGAGCACTGGAAAGAGGGAAAGTGTAGAAACAACATTCAAATGAAAAGCCTTAGCCACGACGAGGAAGTTTCAAACCCATGACACAAAAACCAGCAGTAAACAAGAACCTAACACTCTTCACTCAACAACTTTTTTCACATTGGTTACAGTCATTAACACTCACACAGAGTTCCAACTCTTACAACAAAACGAAGGCGAAGACAACCCAAACCCTTATTACTCTCTACACAGTCAAAACCACCTCACTATGGCAGTAAGCTTCTTACTCAACCTTCTACACTAGCTCGTTAAGGCTCACAAAGGTTTGAGTGCATTTTTAATGGAGGTTCTACAGCGATCATGACGGCCATGAGCTCTCGGCTCGACCACTCCTCACCCCAGACAAACAAAGCGTGTTTTTAGGGTTTGAAGCCAATTATATGGCGTCCCAAGTCAACGAAAACCCTAAGTTTCTTTCACCAACCACGTGTCCAACAAATATTTTCGCAATCATGGGTTTTGAACTATAGTTGAAGTCTCGATTGCTAATTTGCACAAATCATTGGGTTTTAAGTCAAAAACCTTTTAACATCATTGTATAAGAATCTTTACCCTCGTTTCGTTTCCTTGTTCTTAAACTATAGTCTTTGCATTATGGAAAAGTATCCATTTATACTAAGGGACCTATGTTTAACTATAAATTATTTATGTTCATCTTGCTATTAAATAATGTTTATATTTGATAGTAATAAGACCACAATGATGGAGATAAATTAACCTTCCATAAAAGTATTTAACCATAAATCTTGGATTTTGGAAGGTGATTCTTTTACAATAGGGTTTGTGCATAGTTTAACTATAGCTTTAGCATTTATAAGATTTCCTCTAACACCTAGTATTGATAATGATATTATACAAATCAAGGAAAATAAACCAGTTACTTGAATATACCTATCCATAATGAAATATCCCAAATCCCGATATTTTCTATTTCTAAACAATTATGCGGATACAATTGGGCTTACAAACTACCAGGGAAAAATCCCTATTTTATAGGAAAAATTAGGGTTAGGGTTTGTGAGATAGGATACACACTTACCACTGATAACTGGCTGAACTGCTGCAGATAAAGTCTGCAAGTACTGAGATCTGGATCGGAGAGGAACTGATCTCTCTCGTCTCCGGTGAATGCTCCTGCAATAAGACGCCCCAGCAGAGAAAAAGGTGACGCCCTCAAGGAAGGAGGGGCCCGATGGATCTGCTGATTTGCAGGGCTGATAGCCTTGCTGTGCCGGGGAGATCGACTGGAAAATACTGCAGTTCTGAACCCTCTAAGTATGATAGCGACTTGGTTCTCTGAGGCAGCTGCTCACGCCCTTGGTGGTCTGGAAATGTTGATAACTCCTTCGGATGAGCTCAGATGGAGCTGATAGTCACTGGGTACCGGAGTATGAAGCTGATGGTGAGAATGATGCCTGAGTTTCGGAAGGAAACTGAGATCCAGAATAAGACTAGGACAGATGTTTCACTGCCGAAATCCTGTTAGCTGAAGACTTCGTCTCCAACCCCAACTGCTGTGCTGCTATCCAAGTGTTCCCAAAATAATCAATAATCATCAGTGAGGTCTCCTCTTGCTTTACCTTCTATTTATAAAGTTCAACTGCGCAAAACCTAATCTTTGACCTAATTAGGTCACGTTATCTTCTAATTTGCCGTTGACTTGCATGCAAAGAGCATGGTCATGCATGGAGCATGGAAAAGAGCATGGTCATGCATGAAGGTGGCCCTTCTTGACCAAGTGAGGATGCCGTAGATCTTCTATGGATGGCATCAGTCCCGATTTGATTCCCTAGTTATCAGTACCCGCTCGAACCCACAGGAATCACATAGGTTAGTGGTATGGGCCTCAGGGCCTAAAAGGAAGAGGACATTACAGTCCTCCCCGCTCAAGATTGCTTGTCCTCAAGCAACTTCAAACTGGGATGCTGCAATACCTGTTCACCTTCCCAAGTGGCATCCTTTGGCGGTACTTCTT
>LPNX010158956.1:797853-817198 GCA_001517045.1 Pseudotsuga menziesii | reverse complement strand
TTAGGAAAAGATTAAAAATATTATTATTTTTATCTTTCCTAATCTTGTCCACTTACAGGTGAATGAAGGCTATAAAAGAAGATCAAGTCTTCTCATTATACACAAGTTCTCTCTCATAGGTGAAGCTACTACATTTATTGAAGAAGATCTTTGCCTCAGCCTAGGGCATCATCAGCAAACCCTCAGCTAGAGTTTTCATCAGCATTCTTCATCTCAAAAGTTTTGTGACAACTTTAAATTTTCCGGGCAGTGCACACTCTCTCTCTCTCTCTCCTCTCGGCCTGGTTGTCTTTTCTTCAGGCAGCCGTACAATCCTTTGGGCAGCTTAGTTTTTCTCGGAAGCCAAGTGTTGGGCATACCACTCCTCTCCGTTTGCCTCTGTTCGTTCTCTGGGCAGCCTTCTAGGGCTTGACCCTTCCATTCTTGCGTTCAAGCAGCTAGCAGGGGTAGCCGACAAGGGCTAGGGTCTACTGCAGACCTACGGGCAACACATCGGACATACCCAAGTGGGTGCTGTTGCTACCTCGGACCCTCTGGGAAGCTCATGGGCAGGCCTTGAGGACTTTGATCAGGGATGCTCATCTCTCGGGCAACAGAACAATTGTGCAACAGATCACGGGCAGCTGGGTAGCTTGGGCAGCCTGATATTTTTTTCAGGCAGCAAGTAATTTTCCGGGAAGCTAACAATTCGAGATTTTTACTGACTGCTGCGATTTTTCCGGTAGTAGAGAGAAAATCTTAGTCTTCTGGAAAGGCCCTAAATTTGTAATTTTTGCAAATTCTAGAAATTGTGGGTAAAATTATCAGTTTGAGTTTTACTGATGAATTTTACTGTTACTGTGGGAAAATTCTAGATCTGGAATTGATGAACTTTTTTGAAGAATTTTCTGAGTCATCTCATTTATGAGATGAGCTATTAATGCTTTTGGGGTTTTTGTCCTTTGAAGGTTTCCCAATGAAAAATCTTGTGTCCATGTGTGTTGATGTGATGAATGAGTGTTTTTACTACTGTTGAATTGTTTTCAGTAGATATATAAATTTTTAAAGTTTATGCTAATGCTAAAAATTCAATAGGACCTACTTGCCCTAAGCCTTGGTCCATAAAGAAGACTAAGAGACTAAAGTCAAAATACAAAGACTCTTGGCGTCGTACACTCATGCAGGAGGGTGTTGAGGTTTACCTAGGGTTTTGCCCAGGGATTCTGCCATGTAACTATATTTGCCAGGTTTGGGTGAATTTGCAATATATTGTAAACGCTCCATTTTTTCTCATAATAAAATCTATATCTAACTGCTGCACCGATTTTCCGATCTTGGGTTTTTCCGAGGGTTTCCATACCCAAAATAATAGTGTCATTTTTATGATGTGATGTTGTGATTTATTTCTCAATTTTAAATACTGCTGCATATTGTAAAAGATATTCATGTGTGGTTATCATTAGATATTTGGAATGCACTGTTTAGCCCTAGTTGAACATTAAAGGAAAATTTACTCTCAGGGAACAAGAAAAGGCGCTCAAGCAACTGAGAGAAAAGTAGGGCAGTAGACCCTTGTCTTCAATTTTTTGAGCAATTGTTTTCTCTTCTCCCATGTGGCAAAATTTTGGTCAATATCTGTCAAGGATTGAATTTGGTCAAGCCTGCTGGGGTTTGACAAATAATGAAAAACATTCATCTCAGAATTCTAAGCTTTGATTACAAACTCAGTCATCTCATTTAAGGGATGAATTACTGATACTTTTGGAGTTTTTTTCCTTTAAAGGATTCCCCATGAAAACATCTGGTGTTTATTGTGTTGATGCTTGATTATCTACTGCACTTGTCTTATTGTTTTATCTATCTTACAGTCTGCAAAGTCAAAGAATATATGCACATGCTAAGATTTAACATGGTATCGGAGCTTTGCATGTGAAGATTCCAATAAGAGAGCAAATTATTGTAATCTTCCTAGACCTTGGGACATTTTGCAGGCTTAGATCATTGACTTGTGAAGCAGAGATGGCCACCAACACGTTCAGACCAGAAGAAAAGCTTGGGTGTTCAACAAACTACAACTCTTGGAAAGCTAGGCTTATGGCCACCCTAGAAGAAAATGATCTTGATGATCTGGTTCTCAATGACATAGAAGAACTCGCAACTAATGCTGGTAGAGTTGCCTTCAAGAAGAAGTAAGCAAAGGAAAGAAGGATCATTTATGACTCGGTCAAAGAAACCTTGATGTCCACCATCACACCATTGAAGACCGCCAAAGAGTGCTTTGACACCTTGACGATTCTATATGAAAAGAAGGCACCCAACCAGAAGAGGATATTGAAGAAAAGGCTTCGTACACTAAAGATGAACAAGGATGAAGGAGTTGCTCCCTTTACAAAAAATGCGCAGGTAAGAGATCAACTTACTGCTATTGGTATAGTTGTGGATGATGATGATCTTGTGCAGACGTATTCGATGGTCTCCCAAATTCTTGAGAAACCTTTCTGGCAACTGTAAGTGGACGTGAGAATCAACCAAGCTTTGATAGACTTTGTCATGATTGTTTGGAAGAAGAAGGAAGAGTTCAAAGTAAAGCAACTGGCATAAAGGAAGGGAATCTTGCTCTTACAACTAAGACAAGAAAGTTCAAGAAGGCCTTCACTTAGAAAAAGAAGGGAAAGAAACCACAAGGTAAACGTTTCGATGCTCCAAGTTTAGAATGCTTTAATAGTCATAAGATTGGACATTTTGCCAAGGATTGCAGGCAATCCAAAAGAAAGTTCAAAAGAAGGTTTCAAGCTTCTGTTGCAGAAGAAGAAGAACCAAAGAAGAAGAAGAATATTAAGGCTACCAAAGACGATGAACCGAGAAGGGAATATTACCTGATCTCTGCTCTTTCCGGATCCATCACTAACAATGCTAACTCTTGGTTAGTAGATAGTGGTGCTTCCAGACATATGACAGGTTTCTGTGAAGCGTTCACCAGCTACAGAAAGAAGAAGTTCACTACTCAAGTAGAACTTGGGGATGACACTACTTATAAGATTGAAGGATTTGATTGAACTTGAATCAGGCACAATTTTGCATATTGGTGACATTTTATATGTCCCTGGGTTGAAGAAGAACCTCCTCTCTATTGCTGGCTTAGAAGGCAAAGGTTACAGGGATCTCTTCATGGACAAGAAGGTCCTACTATGGGCAAAGAATGAGAAGCTAAGCTCAGTTGAACCAATTGGAGTTCGAGAGGGAGGCCTTTACAAAGCTTTCAGAAACTCCACACAAGCTTTGGTTCACAACAGAGTTGATCCATGTGAACTGTGGCATTGGAGGTTTGGACACCTCCATTATACAACTCTTCCAAGCCTTCAAAAGATGGTTACAGGTATGCCAAAATTTTATATTAAACAAGATGGTGTTTGCAAAGGTTTTGCTCTAGGTAAGAACACTAAGAAATCCTTTTCTAGAAGCAAGAATAGATCTAAAAGAATGTTGGATTTGATTCACTCTGACATATGTGGGCCTATGTCTTCACCCTCCTTGAGTGGGTGTTTTGTTCATAGATGATCACTCATGAAAATCCTGGATTTACTTTCTCAAAGTCAAGAATAAAACTTTTAACAAGTTCAAAGAGTTCAAGGCTCTGATTGAAAATCATACAGGAAGACACATCTGTATTCTAAGGTCAGATAACAGAGGTGAATATGGGTCTAACGAGTTTGATGATTTTTGCCGAGAAGCAGGAATCAAGAGGGAGTTGACAGGACCTTACAACCCTCAACAGAATGGGGTTGCAGAATGGAAGAATAGAACGATTTGTGAAGCTGCTAAAACTATGCTGACTGACCTTGATCTTCCATTATGTTTGTGGGCTAAAGCTGCACGTACTGTTGTGTACATTCGAAACAGAAGCCCTTATGCTATCTTGTGGGAAAAGATTCTAGAAGAAGTTTATACCAACTAGAAGCCTGCAGTTGACCACATGAGGATTTTTGGCACTCCTGTGTATATTCATGTGCCAAAAGAAAAGAGGGCTATGATTGAGCCTTCCGGAAAGAAAGGCATATTTGTTGGTTACAATGAAAGTTTGAAAGCTTACCGCATATATGTTCCTGGACAGAGGTGCAATGAAGTTAGTAGAGACGTAATATTCCACGAGGAAGCTATGTTTCGTCAAACAAAAGAGCTTCCAAAAGATGTTGAGGAATCTCCTTCTGAAATTCCAGATTCATAAGTTCAGAGGGAGGAAGAAGAATTTGAGCCTCAAATTCCAGATGTGCCTGAAGAATCTGAAAGTCCGGCTAAAGAACTGCTTGAGGTTCCTCCTTCCAAAAGGAGATCTTCTTGGTACCGAGAAACTGTGCAATAAGATGAGAAGCATAAAGCTTCTCCAGGAACTTTCAGAGAAAGCATAAGGCCTCAGAAGTACTCAGGTCTTATGAGCAAGCTCATCAATATAGAACCCTCCGCATACAAGGAAGCAACAAGCCAACAGGTATGGAATGATGCTATTATTGAAGAATATAATTCAATCATGAAAAATGATGTGTGGGAAGTTGTTCCCAAGCCGATAGGAAAGTCAGTGGTGACATCGAGATGGCTATACAAAATCAAGCATGCTGCTGATGGCGGCATTGAAAAGTACAAAGCCATATTTGTAGCTCTTGGTTTCACTCAAAAGGATGGCATATACTATGATGAGACTTTTGCTCCTTTCATCATGTATACCACTATCAGAACCATCATCTCTCTTGCTGCTGTATTCAGATGAAAACTCCATCGGATGGATGTAAAAGCAGCCTTCCGCAATGACAAGATTGATGAGGAAGTCTACATCGAACAACCATAAGGATTTGTGATTCATGGGGATAAGTCCTATGTGTGTAAACTGAAGAAAGCCTTGTATGGGCTCAAGCAAGCCCCGAGAGTTTGGTATGCAAGGATTGATGGCTACCTTCACAGCTTGGGGTTCTCCAAAAGTATTGCTGACTCAATCTGTACTTTAAGGTTGTTCATAACCATATCTTGATCCTAGTCTTGTATGTGGATGACGCGTTCCTTACTGGAGAGGAACAATTGATAGCTCAGTGCAAGAGGGAGCTCACCTCTGAATTTGAAATGCAGGATCTTGGGCTAATGCACTATTTTCTTGGCTTGGAGGTCTAGCAAAAGCCAAGTGAGATCTTCCTAACACAAGGGAAATATGCAGTTGATATCTTGCAGAGATTTGGGATGCAAGACTGCAAGTCCATGAATGTGCCCATGACAACGAACTTGAAAAAGTTGCGTGACTCAACCACCAGTTCACAGGATGTGGATTCTACTATGTATCGATAGCTCGTTGGATCCTTGATGTATCTCGTACACATGAGACCAGATATCTGTTACACAGTAAATGCACTGAGTTAGTTCATGTCCGATCCGAAACATATACATTGAGTAGCTGCTAAAATGTACTTAGACATGTGCGTGGTACTAGCACTTATGGGCTCATGTATACTTCCAGTAGTGGAGTAATGTTGATCGGATATGCAGACTCTAATTGGGCCGGTAGTACAGTAGATCAAAAAAGCACTTCAGGTTACTGTTTCAGTTTGGGATCAACAATGATCTCTTGGTCTAGCAGGAAGCAGGGTTCCATAGCTCAGAGTACAATTGAAGTTGAGTATATTGCTGCCAGTGATGCCTGCAAGGAAGCAGTTTGGCTTAGGAAAATTTTCTCTGACTTGTTTGGTGGAAAGCTTGACTCAACGATTATCCATTGTGATAATCAGAGTTGCAATTAACTTTCAAAAAATATGATGTTTCACTATAGATCAAAACACATTGAAATGAAGTACTATTTCATCAGAGACCTTGTACAGAGAGGCACCCTGAAGTTGCAATACATTCGTATAGATGAACAGATTGCAGATATTTTGACCAAGCCTCTGACAACAACGAAGTTTGTGTACTTTTGTGACAAGCTTGGCATGGTAGAGAATACCTCTCTTGCTGAGAGGGAGTGTTGATTTTTCCTAAAGCAGCGTCGAGAGCCATTCTCTTGGAGAATGGAGGCAGTTGGTCAGTTACCAAGATATTGAACCAGTTTAGTACTGGGGGACTCAGCCTAGACCTGAGTGGCCATTCTTTGAATGGAGGCACCTGGTCAGTTACCAGGATATTGGACCAGTCTAGTACTAGGGGACTCAACCTAGAGCTGAGTGGTCATTCTTTGAATGGAGGAACTTGGCCAGTTACCAAAATATTGAACCATTCTAGTATTGGGGGACTTAGCCTAGAGCTGAGGGGCCATTCTTTGAATGGAGGCACCTGGTTAGTTACCAGGAATTTGAACTAGTCTAGGACTGGGGGACTCAGCCTAGGGCCAAGGGCCATTCTCCGGGAGAATGGAGGCGCTTGGTCAGTTACCAAGTACTTGACATTAAGTCCAGTGATGCAGCCTAGGGATGAGGCACCTGGTCAGTTACTAGGTTATCACTATAAGCCCTAGACCGGGTTTGGGCATGTGAGGCACTTCTATCCTTAATATATGGGTTGTGTGATCTTCTCCAGGGATTAGCTACCCCTGGCTAAGACAACTAGTACCCGATCTTGGTGGCACAAGGAATTCAAGTTAAAAGCATTAGTAATTCTCCCTATTTATGATGATGTACTTTGAGTGGGCATGAAGGACCCTTATGACCACTTGCCTTGACCAGAGAAAACGTGAAGGACCTACTTGCCCTAAGCCTTGGTCCATAAAGAAGATTAAGAGACTAAATTCAAAATACAAAAAGACTCTTGTACCACAAGTAGTCAAAGTAAAAATACAAGAAGGTCCCAAGTACCACGAAAAGTTAAAGTCAAAAAGGGTAATACATGAAAAAAACCCTATTATTATATTCCTATTTACAGGGATCACTTCAAGTGCTTGAAAGGCTATAAATAAAGTTGACTTGAAATTCATTTTTGCACAATACATCTTCATCTTGGCTGCTCATTATAGACTGAAGTTTTTTGTTGGTCTTCTCAAGTGTGTGGTGATCTTTGTTTTTATGCCCTAGCATGGCGGTTTGGCTAGCTAGGGCATCATCCTAGGGCACACTCTCTTCCACTTCTGGATTACTATCACTGTACACGTAACAACAACAAACCCTAGGAGTAACACTTGGCTGCACTTGTTCACAGGCAACAACATTCTCTTCATGGGAAGCTCCACCCTCTCCTCGGGTAGCAGAGACAGGTAACGACTTTCTCCAGGCAGCCATAGCAGTAGTTCGGACAACAGACAAGCAACACTAACCTTTCATAGGCAACCCTAAAAGAAGCTCGGGCAGTCTCGGGCAGCAGGACAGACACACGACTTTCCTAAGTTCCTAACCCTTCACGGGAAGCCCTATAAGAATCTCGGGAAGTAGTATATCAACCTTTGGCAGCAACAGAACAAGCTCGATGAACCCGAATCTGGTTCGGGCAGCCTCCGGACATCTACAGGAAATTTCGGGCAACCTCCGGACATCTACAGGAAATTTCGGGCAACCTCTGGGCAGCGACAAGAAATTATGGGCGGTCTTCTGTGAGTCTCGGGCAGCAACAAGAAAATTCAGGGCAGTTCGGGCAGCAGGAAAGAAATTCAGGTAGTAGGCCAGGCAACAAGAAACACTCGAGCAACTGAGAGAAAATTAGGGCAACAGACCCTTGTCTGCAATTTTCTGGGCATTTGTTTTCACTTCTTCCATGTGGAAAATTTTTGGTTTATATCTGTCAAGGATTGAGTTTGGTCAAGCCTGCTAGGGTTTGACAAATTATGAAAAACATTCATCTCAGAATTATGAGATTTTATTACAAACCCAATCATCTCATTTAAGGGATGAATTACTAATACTTTTGGGGTTTTGTCCTTTAAAGGTTTCCCCGTGAAAACATCTAGTGTTCATTGTGTTGATGCTTGATTATCTACTGCACTTGTCTTATTCTTTTATCTATCTTACAGTCTGCAAAGTCAAAGAATATATGCACATGCTAAAATTTAACAACTAGTGCACTCTCCTAGGCTCCACCATGAACTGACGAAGACTGTTCACCCCAAAACACAAGTCTAGCCTGGTGTTGACCAGATACATCAAAGAACCAATGAGCTGATGATATAAGGTATGATCCATCAAATCTTCCTTGGAAGCATGAAGCTTCTTCCAATTGGTGATCATCAGTGTGGCCATCGGCCTACAGTCCTCCATCCGAAATCTCCTCGGAATATCAAATGCATACCTGTTACATGAAAATATGACCAGGCTCCTGCCAAACCTCCTATCCCAGAAAATAATGCATCAACCCAATGTCTATCATCTCAAACTCTAAAGCAAGATATCTCTTGCAAGTTGTAATGAGCCTCTCCTTACCTCTAATAAACAAGTCATCTACATATAACAAAAGAATGAGCAGATCATCACCAATCACAATGTAGTAAAGTTTAGAATCAAACTCACTCTTTTGAAATCCCATTGAAAACAATTAAGAGTCTATCTTGGAGTACCAAGCTCGAAGAGCTTGCTTCAACCCATACAAGGCTTTCTTTAGCTTGCAAACATGAGACTCTCTCCCATATATCTCAAAGCGTCATGGCTGCTCAACATATACCTCCTCCTATAAAAGTCAATTGAGAAATGTGGTCTTCACATCCATTTGATGGATCCTCCAATCCATCTCTGCTGTAATAGAGATCACTGCTCTTATCAAGGTGTAACCAGTGTTCTTAAAATCAGTCAACTCGGAATTGGAACCGGTCGAGTTGACCGGTTCAATTGTCATCAACCTCAAATCGGGACAAAACTTGTCTAAGAGTCAAACCTTGACTTGATTGGTTTTTCATAAACTTAGCCAAGTGAATACAAACATGGCCAGCGTGCATGCGTGGAGGCTAGACACAGATGTCTTTAAAAAAATTATCTAGTCTTGTACCCGTGACATTAAAGTTAGTAATATTGCATGGTAATGTTAAATTCTTAAAGTAAAAGTGACATTCTCCTTATCTTTCATTTTCTATCACACTTTAAGAAATATGATCTCTCTCGGTGCTTGATAGATTCGGGTTTAGGATGGATCTATGTTGGTCTTAAATTAGTGACATTCTCCTTATCTCATTTGTATCCTTTTACTTAAATTTTAACATTACCATTAATTGTTTCAGGATGTTTGATAGTGGTTCCTACCTCATCAAACTTCATATGCAAAAAGTAGAATTTTAGATCCCATTCAGAATTCAATCGACTTAATAGTTTTTAGGATTTTAGGTTTGCAAAGTTTCCACTGGATTTTATCATGTATGAGGGCAAGGGATTGGAATTAATTAGGCACATCAAACTGTTTATTGCGTTGAGAGGCGCTTTCTACAACCCAGAGATGATTAGATGTGTCACATCTGTCATACTGGTCGGCTCCAAAAACTTAATATATAAAAAAAATTATAAAACCAAAATCATGTCGGCTCTAAATTTAAATTGGCTATATAGTAAAATACATTTATATGAATATACATCGATTACTCCAAATTTAAATTGGCTATATTGTAAAATAGATTTATATAAATATACATCGAATTTCATTTTCAATTTCCATTCAGGCATCCTTACATTTTAAATAAATCTGTTCATAAATTGTTACAAGACAACTAAATCTTTGTGTATTAGTTAGCCTTCCTTGATTTGATTTACTATTAGTTAATGTTTCTTGATTTGGTCTACAAGGGACATATTCACAACAGAATCACAAATCATTGCATTACATATGGATTAAGAATAACTATTTTACTTCAAATGATGTCTGAAAACTCAACGATTTGGCTCAAACGATCATTTCAAGTATTTTACTTCATAATTAATCAATTAATGTAGTTTTTCCTATTTGTAGGATTATGTATTATACTTTACAACTTGAAATAATTGACACTTCCACTAAAGTTGGATAAATAATGTTTTACTTCATAATTAATTAATGAATGCAAGTTTTGCCTATTTGTAGGATTTATGTGTTAGCATTTACAACATTTACAACATGATTCCAAATTGGAATAGTTGGTGCCTTGACAATTACAATGGAAATTATAATAGATTATATACTTTTAAGCTAATAATAGAACAATGAGTTAGATATTAGTTTTGGATAAATAAAGGATAAAGGATAAACAACTATTTTACTTCATAATTAATTAAGCAATGCAACTCTGGCCTATTTGTAAGATAGTGTTATTTACAGTGGATAAAATATATAATGATAAGGATTATACGAAGTCACGATAAGGATTATATAAGCCCAAAGGCCTATTGTAATTTTATCATATCAGACATTTTATTAAAATATATTTTATCAATTCAAGTTTTCTTTGGTTTCCAACCATTTCATTGCTATCAGAGCCTTGACGCTTGTGCATAGTCGCTGTTGTCAAAGGTCGAGACCGCCGTCACGATTCTGATTGCTGCCCGCGTTCTCTTTCCCCGCATCCCGTATCATCATCCTCCTGCGATTCTCTTTCTCCCCTTCTTCCACGTATCATCTCCCATCGCTTCTAACTTCTCTGCCCTTGCTCCAGCTCTAACCCTAACCCTCAACCTCCCCGCTTTCTCCACACAACCACTCCCCGTCGTCGTTTCTTCGCCTCTCCTCATCCCACTCTGCAACGTCTGTTTTTTCCCCCGTGTCTTTGCCTCAACCTCCTCTCACTCCCTCTTCCTCTCACACAGCCCATTCTTCCCCCCACGCTCTCTGCCCACCTCCCTCCTCATATTCGCCACTTTGCGCAGTCCTCTGCTAGCACCTCTCCCTGCGTGTCTTTCGTTCCCCTCCATCCCCCACTCTGCTTCCTTGCGTTGCTCCCGCGTTTCTTCGCTTCCCTCCCCTTCCCTACGCCAAACACAACGCCACCCCCTTTTCATTTTACGAGTCATTGCCCAAAATAAAATATAAACAACAATATTATAATATAATAATTATTAATTTTATTATTATTATTATTATTATTATAATTTAATATATATATAGTTAAAAAATAAAATCATGGATGGCTGGCTTCAAAGAACAACGTAGAAAAAATCCTAGTCATCATCAGAATGGGAGATATCAATGCTAGATTCGACCAATTGGACGAAAAAGTCAACAAGAGGTATGCAGAACTCAAGGAAGACATTGACAAAAACAATAAAGTCCTAAGCAGATTCAAGGCAGGAATAGAGCAAGGCATCAGTGCATTGAAGGCAGATCAAAAGAAAACTCAAGAGTCTCTCGACAATATTTTGGCCAGACTCTCGCCGCACACTTTGTTCCCCTCACCTAGCCATAGTCCACACCTAGACTCTTTCAATACACCTCCAAATACACCTAATTCACTAGGCCAACACAACACGATGCCACCCCTTGAAGTTCCTTTCTTTAACAATCCGTCATAATCAATCCCCCAAGCACACAGATACCAGATAAAGGTAAAACTAGAGTTACCCAAATTTGATGGTGACGAAAAATAATGCATCACATGGATCAATAAAGCAAATGAATACTTCGACTTCTATAACTTACCTTACGATAGCAATAATGTTAAGTACGTCGCCATGCAATTGGAGGGAAATGCCTACAATTGGTACATATAGTGGAAGACGACGACCCGAGTTTGTTCCTTTAATTGGAATAACTTTAAAAACGGTCTTCTTAAGAGGTTTCAAGATGTAACCGAGAAATCCTTTTTTACCAAGATCATCAGGTTGCAGCAGAAAGGCAGTGTAGATGAGTACACATGTGAATGGGAAGCGTTGGCAACTCAAGTTCTAGAACTAACTGATGACCAATGTCTGCAAACATACATACATGGACTAAAATCACACATTCAAGATGAGTTAGAATTACATAACACTTCTACCATGGAGAAAGCAAGACATAAGGACAAGATCATCGAGAACAAGTTTAAACAATCCACTGAAAGTAGCTTTGACAAAAACTACTCCAAGAGGAATCCCCCCCAATTAGCGAATACAGGGTCTTCAAGATATATGCTGCCACATCTAAGGGAATGAGCAAAACCTAATTTAGGTGAATACATGGTCTTCAAGATATACGCCGCCACATGTAAGGGATGGAGCAAAACCTAATTTAGAATCCTAGAGTATGTGGGAAGGAAAGTGCAAATATTGTGGAGAGAAATGGGATCCTAAGCATAGTTGTTTGCAAAGGAGCAACCCCCAAAAACTATATGCTTGCGAAGCCGAAGAAGAAGACAAAATATAAGAATGTGAAGAGTCAAGTGAGGAAGATATAGGAATGCAACATGATTGCCACTCAGAACTAGAAGATGATACATCAAAAATCTCATTAGCCGGCATTAGAGGGATATCCCAACTACAAACACTAAAGATAAAAGGACATATAAAAAACAAGAATGTTTCGATTCTCATAGATACCGAGAGTACACATAACTTTATTAATGTTAATCTTGCTAAGATATTCAACTTATTCGTTTTCCCAATGTCTAACATGAAGGTTATGGTGGCAGACGACAAGAAGATTGAAAATGTGGGAAAATGTCACAAGGTTAAATTACAAATGTAAGAGTATAACCTAGAATCCGACTTCTTTGCAGTACCTCTTGAAGGAGTAGACGTTGTGTTGGGAATCCAATGGTTGCAAACATTGGGTACTTACTTCGCTAACCATCCAGAGCACTTCATTAAGTTCAATTGGCTAGGGAAGAAGTACAAATTATACGGTTTCCAACCACCCCAAACTCAATTGGTTACATCACATCAGATGGAAAGGCTAATTCGAAAAGGAGCACCTACGTACATAATTCAATGTCAAGAGATAGAGTTGCTAACATATGAAGGAGATGACTGCAATCCACCAGAGATACAAGAGCTAATCCGAAAACACCACAAGGTGTTCCAAGAGATTTCGATGGAGCTCCCACCAAACAGGAAGATTGAGCACTTGATTGAGCTAGAACCAGGGGCAAGACCTCTCAATATCAAACTGTATAGATATCCCCATCACCATAAAACAGGGATCAAGAGGTTGACCCAAGATTTGTTAAAATGTGGAGTAATTTCAAAGAGTAGAAGACCTTATGCAGCTCCAATAGTGCTAGTTTAAAAGAAGGATGGATCTTTCATGTTGTGCATAGATTACAGAGGACTCAACAAGGTAACAATTAAGAATAAATTCCCTATCCCATTCATCGATGAGATGATGGATGAACTTCATGGAGCTAAGTACTTCTCGAAATTAGACTTGAGATCAGGATATTACCAAATCAGGATTAGATTAGAAGGCTTAGCTAAAATTGCTTTTTGTACTAATGAGGGCCATTATGAGTTCAAAGTATTGCCCTTCGGGTTAACTAACGCTCCAACAACCTTCCAAGCCGCAATGAACGAATTGTTCCAACCATATTTACGAAAGTTCGTGTTAGTATTTTTTGATGATATCCTTGTATATAACAAAATGTGGAGAGAGCATGTATGACACTTTGATCATGTACTAACCATCTTGGAAGAACATCAATTTTTGCAAAAATGTCAAAATGCACTTTTGGAAAAGAAGTGGACTATATTGGCCATATAATATCAAAGGAAGGAGTCAAAGTTAATCCCAGTAAGATCAAGGCAATCACTAAGTGGCCCAGACCAGATAACATCTCGAAATTATGAGGGTTTCTTGGCTTGACAGGGTACTATCAAAGATTTGTGAAGAATTACACCCATAGGACTACCCCAGTGCCTTTCTAACAGATTTATTGAAGAAAAGTTCATTTCGGTAGAATGATGAAGACGAAAAATGTTTTGAAGCATTGAAAAACATTATGTCATCAACGCCAGTATTAGCAACTCCAGATTTCACAAAACCCTTTGTGGTTGAGTGCAATGCTTCAGGATTTGGGATTGGAGCAGTGTTGATGCAAGAGGGTCATCCAATAGCATTCGAAAGCCAAAAGCTCAATAAGAGAGAGAGTCTAAAGTCTACTTATGACAAGGAAATGCTTGCCATTATACATGGAATAGAAAAATGGCGACAATACCTTCTGGGAAGTAAAATTTTGATACGTATTGGTCTCGGTAGTCTTCAATATCTTTTACAACAAAAGATATTATCGACGAACAACAAAAATGGATAGAAAAGATTGCCACTTTTGACGTACCTGTATTCGAAGGCAAGAACAAAATCTTCGTGGTAGTAGACTGATTAACAAGATATGCACATTTTATGGGTATTAAGAAAACCGACTCCGCTAAACAAATCACTGAAGTATTTTGTAAAAATATTTACAAATTACATGGATTCCCGAAAATCATCGTTAGTGATAGAGATGCCAAATTCATAAGCAATTTTTGGAAGGAATTCTGCAAAATTGGGATTACTCTTAGCATGAGCTCAACCTATCATCCCCATACAGATGGACAAACGAAAATTGTTAACAAATGTGTGGAAGCCTATCTTTGTAGTTTCCTCACTAGCAAGCAGAACAAATGGTTAAAGTGGTTACATCTTGCAGAATGACACTTCACCTATCATACATCAGCAAAAATGACACATTTTCAAGCATTGCATTGTTATGCACCTCCCATATGGAAAGAACTCGTTCAAGGTGATGCAAAAGTACCTGTAGTAAAAAGTCAACTTGAAGAAAATCAAAGAATAATGCAAGTACTCAAGGATAATTTAACTATGGCACAAAATTGTATGAAGCAACAAGTAAATCAACATAGAACACAATAAGAATTTGAAGTAGCAGATTGGGTATATGTGAGACTTCAACTCTACAAGCAATTGTCACTTAAGTAACAAGGGAAGAATAAACTAGCTCCCAAATTTTATGGACCCTATCAAAATATCCGAAAGATTAGCCCAATAGCATATGAATGGAGTTTACCATACAAGAGTCGAATTCACAATGATTTTCATGTTTCGAATCTCAAAAAATGGTTGTGTCAACAACAATCTGCTTAGGCGACACTTCCTATCTTGGATGAAGAAGGAAAACTTGTATTACAACCAGAAGCCATCATCAACATAAGAGAAAGAAGACTACGTTCTCGCATCATCAAAGAATACCTTATTAAGTGGAGGAATTGTCCAGAAGAAGATGCTTCATGGGAAACTGAGAAGTTCCTTCAACAACATTCATCATTGCCTTGCTTTGAGGACAAAGCATCTTAAAAGAAGAGGGCAATGTTATATATAGTAAATGAAATATATAATGATTAAATGATACATATACCTAACCAAACTTTTAAGATCAATAAAAAAAATTATTATGAACTATCGTGACTTTATGAATAGTCACGATAAGGCTTATATAAGCCCAAAGGCCTATTGTAATTTTATCGTATCAGACATTTTATAAAAATATACTTTATCAATTCAAGTTTTCTTTGGTTTCCAACCATTTTAGATAGCTTGGTTGGAATAGTTGGTGCTTGTATGGTTACAATAGAAAATATATTAGATTGTGTACTTTTAAGCTAATATTAGGACAATGAGTTAGATATTGGTTTTTTAATAAATGCATATAATAATTAATAGAGAAAATTGCTAGATATAATCAGGTTACAGTCGAGGTATTTATGAACCTTTAGGGATTGCACCATAAGGGACTTGATCTCTCTCTGTGTTGAATAGAGCCAGAGTTAACATGGATCTATGTTGGTGTATTTTGATGTTGGTGGTGTTTATGCCTGCTTGTTGAGGTTGATTGAATTGCTCTGTCATGATCTGATCCAAGAGGATATTCGAGATCGATCAAAATTAAAGTCTTCAAAATGCGAACAGAAGCTTGCAGCTGTGTAGAGCTCGGTCAGAGCTTTTCGATAATGTTCGTTTCATGCAAAACGGACTTCGGACGTGAAAGTTATTCAGTTTTGAAATTTCGGCAAAACAGGTAAAGTTGGGCAAAAAGGGGTGCCATGTGGTACCACTGTAAGGATGAAATGTGGCGTGTATGGAGTCGACGTGGCAACCGAGTTGGCAGTCCAATTGGTAATCCAATTAGAAGATGAGGTGGTAGTATAGTGGCAATTGATGTGGCAGTCCGATTGGTAGATGAGGTGGCAGTGACAGTTGGCATCTAGTGACAAATGAGGTGGACCAACCAGGGCGTGCCACATGGCAGCCTGGTTGGCACTTGGTTGTTTGATTTACTAAAAATATTGGGGTTAGGGAGGATCGAACCCTCGACCTCTCCTTCTCTCGAGTCTTCACATCGTTTGCATGATCATGATCTCCGCCAATTGCTTCTTAACCATACAGTGTGCCACATATATTTAAGTTTGAATGTTTGTTGTTTTGCAAAAGGGGCGGGCTGGGGGCTTAGCCCTCGACCCCATGTGTATGTATTACATTGTATTCAAACTCCAAGAATCGACGGTGGAACCAACAAACCATATTCCATATGCCACAAATTATATGCCTATACCATTGTCCAAGCCTCTGCCACATGCCAACAAAACTTGTGATATGGGGAGAGGTCCATGGGTTTGAACCTGCGACCTCCTCCCTCTTTGCGAAATGCCCTCACCATTGTGCCAAAGGCTCCTTTTGTTAAGGGCTTTGGAATTTAATACTTTTAAATTAGTGTTTTGGGTGGTTTTAACCCCCAAAATGGGCGTGTGCCACCTTTGACTCAATTTTAAACCAAATTCAATTATTATATGGTTTGTTAACCATATATATATATATTTATATTTGGATTTGTTTTGTTCTAAAAATAAGAAAATGTATTTTATGGAGATTATGCCATATTTTGAGGGATATTTTGGGTAAATTAAATATTTGATTTCCCAAAATGAAATAAATGATGAGATTAACCAAATATGTTACCTCATTAAAGGTGGATCATACCCTTTGTATTTGGAGGTGGATTTGGTATCTTTTGGCTATATAAACCATTGTAATTTGCCATTAGAGAGGGATTGAAAATGTATTGAAGGGTTATTGAAGGATTTGTAGAGTGAATGGCTTAATGCGATTTTGCCTTTGAAGGATTTTGTAAGCTCTTTTGCTCATTTGTAAGAGGCTTTTTAGCCACTCTTGAGAGATTGTGGAGAGCGAGAGGACTTCATTGTTGAAGCCTAAATCTCTTTGTAGCAGTTGGAGGAGGCATTTTGTACCTGTTCAAGCATTTTGAAGACTAATAAGATTGGTCCTGATCGTTCCTCATTGGAGCTGGACCCAGAGACGTAGTCCATCAACGATGAACTCCGTTATCATCTGTTGTCTACAAATTTCATGGTTTGCATCTCTATTATGTGTTTATGTGCTTTAATTATGCCCTTTAATTTTGCTATAAAGCCTTTTAATGAGTGTAATCATTCAAATTTCCACATGCAAGTTAATGGTTGTAAAGATACTGTCATTTTCAGATCATGACCTTTTGGATTAGGAAGTTTCATCAAAATTGCAAGGTGTTGACTAATCTCCTTGGAGGATCAACTTCAAGATTCTAGCTAGAGCCTAGAGAATATGATAATAATATAGGCAAAGATTTTGATGATAATGTATTTTCAATTTTGATTCAAATATGTATCGCACTTGGTGCCATTTTGATATATTCACCCTTACATGGTATATACATGAATAAACTTTGCATATTATGTCTTTAATGGTTTGAAATCATAGCTTGGAATGTTAAATATATATATTTCTTTAAAATTGTAAAATTGATATATTTTTGAATAGTTCGAGTCATTGAAATCAAACCGCTCCGGTTGACCGTCGACTGGTTCAATTCCCGGTTCTGTGTTTTAAAACATTGGGTGCAACGAGCAAACCATGTAAAGGTCTCGTCATAATCCACTCCCTCTATTTGTGAGAACCCCCGCGCTATAAACCGAGCCTTGTATCTTTCCACATTTCCATCCGCAGCATGCTTTACCTTGTAAAGTCATTGAGAAGTCACAACTGATTACCCCTCAGGTCTCGGAACAATCTCGCAAATATCCTTCTTCATGATGGAATGGTACTCTTCCATCATGGCATATCTCAACACATGATGCTGGGATGCCTCCTCAAAAATATAAGTCTCTGAATCATGAAGGCTAGCCACCAAAGCCATGCTAAGTTTGTATGGCATCCGAATCTTTCGTACAAGTCTCTTGGGATTTGCAAAAGACTTAGCTTCCATCAAGGTGTTCTTAAGCCACTTGGGCTTCCTCTGCCCTAAGAATCCTCGCATACTGTTGTATCATCCTTTGAAGATTTTGACTCAAGAGTAGAACTACCTATAGTTGGTGACCCTAAAATTGGCGAACCCTGTGAAACGAATGTTGGAACTGGAGAACCTGTAATCTGAGAATCTAAATTTGTACCAAGTGAACCTTCATATTGTGTCCCTGAATGCCAAGCACCTGTAACCTGTGGACCAGTCACCACTGATACATGTGACCCTACACTCTAAGTAGGCAGACTCTAAGATGCGCTAACTTGAGGTGGAGAAGCTTGCTGCTCCTCTTGCTCTAACTCCCGAGAATTCTTGAAGGCTTACTCCTCCTCAAACCTCTCTTCTTGCCTTACAACAACTTTCCTTTGGGCATGAAGATAAATGCCGAAGGCCTTCAAAGTCTCATCATATCCCACAAAGATACCCTTCTTTGGAGTAGGATTCAACTTTGTCCTCTTCTCAGAAGGGACATGTGAGTAAGTCAAGCAACCAAATATACGAAAGTGGCCTACCTCAAGCTTCTTTGCTATGAACTTCTACTTAGCAAAGTTACACCCCAAGGCTTTGTGGAGACTCTTGTTCTGAATGTATACAACTGTGCTACATGGCTTTGCCCAAAGGAAGAAAGGAAGACTTTAATCATGAATCATAGCTCTCGTTGCTCCCATTATAGCTTTGTTCTTTTTCTCCACAACTCCATTTTGCTCAGGATTATATGGAACTTTAAATTGTCTTTGGAGGCTCTCTTGCGTGCAAAACTCATCGAAATCATTGGAGGTATACTCACCCCCATTGCTTGATTTGAGTGCCCGAATCCCCCTCCCAATTTGACTCTTGTTGATTTTTCTGAGCAGCATCGAGAGCCCTTCTCTTGGAAGAATGGGACCACTTGGTCCGGGACCATGGTGAAGACTCAACCCAATGTTGAGTGACCATTCTGTTGAATGGTAGATATTTGGTCTGGGACCATGATATAGACCCAGATCTGCCTTGGGTAGACTCAACCTAGTGTTGAGTAGACATCTGGTCCGGGACCACGATGTAGACCAGTCTGGGATTGGTAGACTCAACTTAGTTCTGAGTAGCCATTCTCTAGGAGAATGAAGACACTGTAAGCCCTAGACTAGGTCTGGGCATGTGTGTGGCACTTTGACCCTTGATCTATGGGCTTGGTGCAGTGTTGCCAGAGCGTGGAAGCGAAGC
>LPNX010158956.1:774709-795300 GCA_001517045.1 Pseudotsuga menziesii | reverse complement strand
CGCGGTTCCGATCACGCTTCGGGGGCGAACTCGCTCGGAGCGCGATTCGGGGGTCGGGTCCGTGGGGGGGGGGGACGCTTCGGCAACCCTGGCTTGGTGTGCTTCTCCAAGGATTAACTACCCTTGGTTAAGTTACCCTAGTACCAGATCTAGGTGTCACACAGTGTGTGAGATGAAAACATTAATAACTCTCTTGGTTTATGATGATGTACTTTTGAAATCAAGAAGTACAATAGGTAATGACTACAGGGGCACTTGGTAAAAGGCCAAAGTCAAAAGTCAAAAGAAAAAAATAAAAGTACCTTTTTGATAAAAGTGAAAGTGAAATTAGGAAAAGAATAAAAATATTATTATTTTTGTTTTCCCTAATCTTGTCCACCTTAAAGGACCATAGGTGGAAGACAAAATTAAATAAGAACTTCTTATAAAAATCAAAGGAAAAAAATAAAAGTACATTTTTTGGTAAAAGTGAAAGTGAAACTAGGAAAAGAATAAAAATATTATTATTTTTATCTTTTCTAATCTTGTCCACTTACAAGTGAACAAAGGCTATAAAAGAAGATCAAGCCTTCTCATTTGACACACACAAATTTTGCTCTGACAGGTGAAGAAGACTATCTTATGTTCAAACCCTCAGTTAGGGTTTTATTAGCAAAGTCCATCTTGAGCATTTTTGCACAACCATCTTCAGCGTTCCATTTTTTGGGCAGCCTTCTTCATTTTTCGGGCAGCTGAGATTTTTCTTTGTGGGCAGCCTTCTTCATTTGTTGGACAGATGAGATTTTTCTTTGTGGGCAGCCTTTTCTATTTTCGGGCAGATCGGGTAGCTGAGATCTTTGCGTGGGCAGCCCTTCTTCTTTCTTTGTGGGCGGCCATTGACAGATCTAGAAAATTTGGATAGCCATTGACAGATCTGGAAAATTTGTGGCCAGCGATTGACAGATCTGAAAAATTTGCCCAGCCATTGACAGATCTGGAAAATTTTTGGTTTTTACAGATCTGAGAATTTTTCATTTTTTTACAGTAATTTGGCAGACTGTTTTTGGACAGTCCCTTCCAGACAGATCTGGAAATTTCTGTTGCTAGGGCTTGACATTCTTGCTCTAATTTTTTAGCTGAGAATTTTACTGTACTGTGGTTAAAATCCAGATTTGGATTTGAGGAACTTTTTGAAGAATTTCTTAAGCTATCTCATTTACGAGATGAGCTATTATGCTTTGGGGTTTTTGTCCATTGAAGGTTTCCCCAGTGAAAAATATTGTGTCCACGTGTGCTGATGTGATGAATGTGTTTTTACTGTACTACTGATCTATTTATGTTTATCTGCAAATTTTAAAAGATTATGCTAATGCTAAAAATTCAACAATTCTCCACAAGAGCTTTAAACTCTTGGAACCTTTGCAAGACTTCCTCAGAATTCTTGCTCCTCAGGAAATAGATCCAGGTCTTCTTGGAGTAGTCATAGATGAATGTCACATGGTACTCATATCCAATCAAGGAAACAAATGATAACAGATCGCACAAGTCTGAATGTATCGAATCAAGTACTCCCGTTGACCTGCAGGCACTGCTAGGAAACACAGTCTTGGTGTACTTTCCCAAAGCACACCTCCTGCACACATCATTATGCTCTGTGCTGAACTTGAGCAATCTAGTCACCATGTCCCTCAACATCCTCAGAGTATACACCTATATCAAGTAATTATAAAACTTTTCCAACACACATCAAATTTAGTACAACCCAGAAGTCGCTATCATTGATTAAACTTCTGCAGTTTTTTGAAAATTCATTGTGTGAGGCCAATTCAAGCAATTTAGTGTCTAAACCTGATCTAGTTTCTGGTTATTATTCAGGGACATACCAATCTGTTACATCACAACATACTTCTTCACTGGCTCTGCTATATCGTAGAATTTTTTTCTGCGTTAATCACATCTCATTCTTATAGGATGTGTTTCTAATCATTGATGTGATAAATGGTTCTTAGTCACAGCCTTCTATGTTGGATTGGTTAGTGCTTATGTATAGAGAGACTGCTTTTCTTAAAAACTTCATTGCTAACAGGCTACAAAAATGGAGCTCTGCATACTTTTATGATTCTTTCAGATCCATCATTTTGCTTGACATATTTCTGATTTGCTTCAGTCATTAGTGCTGAATTTCATGGTAATTGGACATTCAGTACAGGATAATGGTTCTCCTTCCTGTACCTTCCTGTACTGATGAATTGATTAAGATGCATCTAAGTCATTCACTAGTTCTTGTAGAAAATGTTACATCAGTTTACTGTGTTTGAAGGGATGAGGTGATACAGTTGCACTTTGTAAATCTTTGTCTCTAGTAAATGTTGATGCTACTGTTGTTTTATTCTGTGGAAATGCGGACAAACTTTTAGCTATTGATTTCCATTCTGAACTGGATCATGGATTTACTAGAACTGAAGCACGTAACAAAGAATTTTAGTGGTTCTTATTTTGTTGACATTAAAAAAGTTTAGCATGGTTAGGTATTTGGCACCTAATAAAGAAGATAGGAAGGCTTTTAAATTTTAACTTATAAGTTCATTCATCAAATTTTGTATTACCCAGAATATGGATACTTGCAAAGAACAATTTAGAATTTAGGACTGAATTTCATATGGTTTTCTGTATCAGATTGACTTGGAGCCTACCATCCAAAAGCTTGAGAACCATGATCCGCCTCAAGAGGTGTTTAGATCCATGGTTGAAAATACTATGGCACTGTATGCTGCCAATGCAGACACATCTAATGGAGCAGATACTTCAGAGATGTCAAATCAATTACCAAATTCCGAAAGCCTTGCCAGTGTAAGCACCATTTAAGCTTATTTTAAGGTTTGATTCAGTTCCGAGGCAATTTTAAAATTGGTATGGCTTCGATAACTACTGTCAGATGACTTTTTGTGTAAACCTGTTGAAGGCAAGATAAATTGATATAAAATATATTTGGTTTTTGTACCCTCTTTTTGATGGATGGTACAATGAAATTATCTAACACATGAAGCACAAATTCTGCACTCTGTAAACAGTTTCTATAGGAACTTAAAACTGTCTCCAGTAAATGCTACTTTAATATCCGTATCCGGATATTCTCAAGGATTACTCTAGTGAATAATCAACCAATGGAAAATAACTCCATATTGAAAATATAAAATGAATATTGAAGATGATTGATGATGAAAGATTACAAAGTGAGTGCCATATATATATTAATCATAAAGGCACTTTGGATACCATCCATGAAAGGGTGCGTCCTTTTAGAATAGTTTACTAATAATTATTTATGTGTTATTAAGATTAACATTTATATATTTTATTTATGTTACATTCATTCTTATATTTTATTTATATTATTCACCAGCATAGATCCAAATCCTAGGCTCTATCAAGCGTCGAGAGGGATCAAATCTCTCGAGTTGCAAACATCTTCTTAAGTATTGTACTCAAGGAGCTATCAGCTTTGGTGTGTCCTATATATAGCATTGATTTGATTCAAACCAAAAGGCACATTTTTTTATTTAAGGTCGACATACAATATTTTAATTATTAATATTTAATATTATTTATGGCCGACATATAATATTTTTTATTATTTTTTGTTTTGTTAAGAACTAACATTACAACATCTCTCCCATACATGGTTTTAAAACCATGTACAAGGCCCTCCTAAAACCATGGATTGTTTTTGCGGATAATTCCATTTATTATTTTTTATTATTTTGTTAGGTAGGAACATTACAACATCTCCCCCATATTGTGTTGTTTTTTCTGATGGACATTTTCTTTTGGCAGATAGTTAAATTTTCAATTTTGTATTGTTTTGTTAGGTAGGAACATTACAACATCTCCCCCATATTAGGTTGTTTTTGTGGCTGACATTTATTTTGGCTGATAATTACATTTTTTATTATTTTTTATTATTTTGTTAGTAACAAACGTTACAAACAAAATATAGACAAACGTTACAAGATCTCCCTCATAATAGGTTGTTTTTTTTGGTCGACATTGATTTTGGCAAATAATTAAAATTTTATTTTTTATTATTTTGTTAGTAACAAACTTTACTCGACAAACGTTACAAGATCTCCCTCATACTGGGTTGTAGAGCGCCTCGCGGTGCAATAATTAATGTTTATTTATATTTATAACATTGCCTTCCTCTTCAAAGATGTTTTGTCCTCAAAGCACTATTGAAGAATCTTCCTCGTCTTTACTTTTGGCCTTGGTGTATATTTTGTCATAATTGTGGTTACACCAGTGTAGATCCAAATCCTAGGCTCTATCAAGCGCTGAGATGGATCAAATCTCTTGATCTTAGGTATCCATTGATTTGATTCAAACCAAAATACACATCTTTTTATTTAAGGTGCACATATAATTTTATTGTTATTAATATTTAATATTATTTATGGTGGACACATAATATTTTTTATTATTTTGTATTTTGTTAGGAACGAACATTGCATCATTTCCCCACACATGGTTTTAAAACCATATGCAAGGCAGGAGGCCCTTGCACATGGTCTTAAAACCATTTGCAAGGCTCTCCTAAACCATGTACAATAAAACCATGGGTTGTTTAGGAGGCCTTGCACATGGTTTAAAGCCTCCTAAACCATGGGTTGTTTAGAATGCCTTGCAACCATGTGCAAGGCCAACATTCTTTTGCGAATAATTCAATTTTGTGTTTTTTCTTGACCCACATATTTTTTTTACGGATAATTAAATTTTTACTTTTTTATTGTTTTGTTAGGTAGGAAGATTACAACATCTCCCCCATATTAGATTGTTTTTGTGGCCAACATTTATTTTGGCCTATTAGAAAATTTATTTTTTATTAGATATTATTTTTTATTTTGTGTTACAAAATCTCTTCCATAATATTCACTATCACTATTATTTTTTGCGGACATGTTACAAAAGTTACTAGCGTTGCATCACGTTACAAGATCTCTCCCATAATATTCACTATCACTATTATTTTTTGCCGACATGTTATAAACATTACATCACGTTACAAGATCTCCCCACATATTGGGCTGTAGAGCGCCTCTCGGCGCAATGATATGATATGAGTTGGTAAGTGTTGAGCACAACTTCTAAAATGAAAAAGTATTGATCCAATCTAATTCGATTTTTTTCGGAGTGTTGCACTTCCACGATAGGGTGACGTCTTGGAGTTCATTTGCGGTGGTATATGTTGACTAAATTGTCATTGATGCCAACAGGTGTGTTGGTGTGTCTTGGTGCCCCTTGAGGAGCCCCAGAGGGTTAAAGTAGTTGTCAGTGTCAAAGGAGACCTTTTGACCCCAAGCCCAAGCCCAAGCTTGAAGCCCTTGGAACAATGCCAAAAGCCCTGCACACTCTTGAAAGTGTTTAAGTACCTCTAAGTTATTTCTATTGTTCCCCAGTTGTTTCTTTGGTTCCTCAGTACCAGAACCTTTTCCCCGGTACCTTAGAAAGTGTCCTTGGTGGGTTGAAGAAGTGTAGAACTTCAAAGAGTCCAAATGACTCATTCTATGGTCATTTATGTTTGTAATGAGATCATGGTACCCTAGGAGAAGTCTAGGCACCCCCACACCTTGATGGTTATGTGTTGGGGTTCTTAGTGGCTAGTAAAGCACACCTTCACTTGTGGTGATTTTGATGACCTAATGACAAACCCTAAAACTCTTCTATTTTGTCCCTAATCCCACTTGACCCTATGATGTATGCCTTGCCCTTAAAACACTAATAATACCCTAATGTTGCACGATGATGCCTATTGCACCCTTACATTAGCCCTTGAAGCCCTCATTTGGTGACCCTTAAACCCACAAGTCCCTTACACGCTTGTGCCTCCACATTAAGTCGAAGTGTTAAACATCTTTTAATAATTTAATAAATTATTTAAACCCTCCTTATCCTCCAACGTTGACATCTTTTAACCCTTGTTAAGGTCGGCCCCATTGTAGTGGTTGTTTGTTAAAACAATCAACAAAAAGACTTAACTAAAAGTCGGCCCTATTAAACATTTGTGCGTTAACACAAATTTAAAAATTAATAAAATGAGTTAAAAACCCTCCCTTGAAGACAACCCCATATTGATTAAAACATTTTAAATTTTAATAAATTATTTGACCCACAAAAGAAGTTGACCTTAGTCTATCTTCCTCAACGCCTAAGTAGTGTATTAATAGACAAAAATATTTGCCATAACTAGACCATCAACGAGTTAACTAGAGGGATCTGTTAATTCGTTGACTGAGGTTTTTCGTGGGAATGCATAGCAACAGAGGGATCCGAATCTTTTCCACAAGGTTTTTTTTTGGGGATTAAGTAAACACTTGTACAATCTGAGTTTGTGTGACAGTCCCAAGTTCCACACTTTATCACAAGCCCAAGTTTGTGTGACAGTTCCTCATCACAGACCCGAGTTTTTAAATAGAACAGTGCGAGTTTTTGAAGAATGTACAGTCCGAGATTGAGGGTTGAAGTCTCATGTTTTGCTATTGCTCATAGTCTGAGTTTAAGGTCATATACAACATAATTCTTCCTCAATCGTTCTGCACATACACAATCCTAAGGTTAGGTTGGGATCTTCTACAAATGACATAAACAGACATGCATTGACAAGGTATGTATGGACAAGTGTACGTACAATGATGTGTCTATATGTACAGTGAAGTGTATGAGTGTGTATGTGCAATGAATGCATGTGATATACAGTAAATGTAAATGATGTACAAGTTATACAGTGGTGTGGACAAACAGTGAATAAACAAGTATATGTATAGTAGTGTACAAGTGTATGTATTAGTGTACAGTAAAGTGTGAAGTTGTGATGTATTCCATGATGATGCATACTACATGATGATGCATGCCACTGTAATGATGATACATTTGATAAACTCTATGATGATGATGCACACTCCATGACGTTGATGCATCCCTATACACTATGATGATAATGTATGCTATGATGTGATGATGCATTCCTATGCACTATGATGCACACTTGATGATGATGATGTATATCCTACGATGATACAAGCATACCTTATGATCAACGAAAGTAGACTAGAATTACTTGTTCAGTGATTGTGTTTGATGAGGTGTACAAGGATGTACAGGAGCAGTGTATGGCAGTGAAACAACTTATTAGTATACAATGATGATTTGGCAGTGAGGTGAGAGCAGAGGCCATCAACAACAGGTTGAGTGATCGGTTTGACAAGTCCACAGGTTCAGTTGTCTTTTTCTTCAGGGTGGTAGGGTGGTGCTAAGGCTCACAATCTTGTGAGTTAAGCTGTTGTAGTAGCTTGTCAGTTGTAGTTGACGAAGCCTAAGGGGTTGTAGCCCCTTCTAGTTGTAGTTGGTAAAGTTGTATCAAGTTTGTTTACCCCAGTTGTTGTTGGGTCAAATTTATTTTTAAAAAGGCTTCTGTGGTTTTACCCCAAGACTTGGGTTTCCACATCAAAACATTGTGTACTGTGCATCTTGTTATTTTTATGTACATTGATGATATGCTATGATTGGTTATTAGCGACTTGCTCTTGATTAAAAATTTTAATATTGTGCAAACACTGATTCACCCCCCTCTCAATATTTCAACAATTGGTATTAGAGCGGGTTCCTTCAAAATAGTCAAACCGCTGGAAGGCAGTCATGGGCAAGTTTGCTAAACAAAGCAAAAATGGATCACCCTTATTTGATGGGACCAACTATGCATTCTGGAGCATAAGTATGAGAGCCTACATAGAAGCTCAAGGAATATAAATATGGCAAAGCATCGAAAATGGGTACAAGGTAACCAATGATCGTACCAACAGACGTAGATGAGTTGGCTCAATACAACAACAGCTCAAAAGCCAAGAATAACCTTTTGGGTGCTATAGATGACTTCGTCTTTAACAAAGTGATGAACTACCCCTCTGCAAAGGTAATGTGGGACAAACTCCAAACCACATATGAAGGAGATAGTAAAGTCAAGGAAGCCAAACTTCAAACGTATAGAGGACAATTTGAACATCTGAGGATGAATGAGGACGAAGACATCACAACTTATATTCTTCAAGTTGATCAACTTGTGAATACCATTAGAGGTTTGGGAGAAGAAGTTGATGAGGCCATAGTTGTTTGGAAAATTCTGAGGACTCTTCCCTAGAAGAACGGATAGATTTGAAGACTATGACAGTAGATCAGTCACATGGGACTTTTGTGGCCTATGAAATGAGAATTGAAGACGAAGACACACCAAGAAAGGAAGCAACGTTCAAGGTCTCCTCCAAACAAGCTGAGCAGAACAAATCAGCAAAGGCCAGTCCAACAAGTGATGAATTTGATGATGAAGAAATAACTAACTTTGTTTGGAAGTTGAAGAGAGGCACTGGGAAATACAAAGGTAGGTTACCTCTTAAGTGTTTTTCATGTGGAAAGATAGGTCATTTTGCTTCTAAATGTTCGTATGCAAAGAACTTAGAAAGTGATGAAGATGGCAGCTTCAAACCCTATAAAAAGTCCTATAATTACAAGAATAAGAAAAGAGGTAAGTTCACAAGGGACAACAACTAATCTAGTGAGGACTCCGATAATGACAGTGATAGTGACTCTGACAATGAAAGTGAACCAGAGAAGGTACTCTTCATGGCAATAGACTCAAGTAAGGTTCTTAATAGTGATGAAGAATCCAAAACTAAAGGTGATGTAGATCTTGAAGCAGAACTTATAAGCGCCTTAAAGGATCTGAAGAAAGCCAGGAAGGAGAACATGGTGCTTAAGGAAGAGGCACAAGGTTTTGAGCAAATCATTGTTGACCCGAAGATCAAACTGGAAGAAGCCAAAAGAATCGAAGACTCTCTTACTGAACAACTGATGGAAAATATGAAAGAAAAGGAAAATCGTAAGGTTGAGATAGTATCTCTGAAGACAAAATTACAGACTAAAGATATCGGCAAGAGTTATGAAAACAACTCCAAGATTCTAGAACAAATTATCAGCAATCAGAAGCCATTCTTCGACAAGACTAGTATAGGATACAAGCAAAATACTGATGAGGCCTGAAGCTCAATGACGATAGGTAATGAGGAGAAGCCAAGAAGCTATGTAGAAGTTGTCAAGTACTCCCCTAATGAAGAAAAGATTCAATGCCAACCAGAACAACCCATACCAAAAGAAGGGCCAACAGAAAGACAAGATCTCAGAAGAACAACTCTTTCATTTGTTTCCAAGTATGGACATTTCTTTTATGGGTATTGCTTTACATGTGGAAGATTTGGACACAAAATTGTAAACTGTTTTCAACGAAGAAAGTTGAAACAAGGAATAACCCTGCAAGCCTCAGATGGCCACAGTACAACAACATATTTGGTCCCTTGAGATCAAAAATAGAATGTTACGAGTGTAACAACTTTGAACATATAGCCAAAGATTGCAGAATGAAGATACCAATAGTAAGAAATGAGGAAAGGTCCAACAATCAAAGGGGGGGGACATCACAAGGTATGGATCAAACACAAGGACAAGTCAAATAACTACGGAAGTGGAATTGCTCTTCATGCTCAGAATAATAGCTTTGGTGAATGGTATGTTGATAGCAGTTGCTCCAAGCATATGACAGGTAACAAAAGTGCTTTTGTCAATATTGAAAAGGATAAAGGATTTGTCTCTTTATGAAATAACAATTCAACAAAAGTGTTGGGGAAAGGCACAATAAAGCTTGGAAGTAAAAACTCCCTGGCTGAAAATGTTTTGCTTGTAGACAACATGAAGCATAATCTGCTGAGCATCAGTCAGATGTGTGATCAAGGACATGAACTCCTCTTCAACTCAAAAGGATGCAGAATAAGGAAACAAGGATCAAGAAAATGAGTAGCCGCAACCACTAGGACTCCCATCAACATATACGTGTTGGATAAGATTGAGTCTAAGAAATGTCACTGTGGAAAAGAAGATGAAAGCTGGCTTTGGCACAAAAGAATGCGGCATATACATTTTGACAATTTGGTCAAAATCTACCAAAACCAAGTTGTTCGGAATATGCCAAAAGTTACAAAGCCCGCTAACTCTGTATGTGAACAGTGTCAACATGGAAAACAAACAAGAGTACATTTCAAGACAAAAGAGCATTCTTCTACAAAACCTTTGGAGCTTGTTCATATTGACCTGTGTGGACCAACAAAGAGCAAATGATTGAATGGTGAACAATATTTTATGCTACATATGTCTTCTCAATAGGAAGTCATAAGCTTTTAGATGTTTCAAAACATTCAAGGAACTAGTCGAGAATGAAGCAAGATCACGAATCAAGTGCCTTAGATCTGACAACGGTGGAGAATTCACTTCAGATGAATTCAACAAGTATTGTGAAGAGCATGGAATAAAAAGACGGTTTTCAGTAGCTAGAACCTCAACAAAATGGGGTTGCTGAAAGAAAGAATAGATCACTAATGGAGATGGCTAGAACCATATTGAATGAATCTAAGTTGAATGACAAATTTGGGGACAAGCAGTTCATACTGCAGTACACATCATGAACAGAGGATTACTCAGAAGCAAAAATGATAAAACTCCCTACGAGCTATGGACAAGAAGAGCAGAAAATGTACAACATTTCAGAATATTTGGAAGCAAGTGCTATATCAAAAAAGAAGATAAGAAGATTAGAAAATTTGATTTTTGAGTAGACGAGGGCATATTTGTTGGATATTATCCAAAAGGAAAGCTTACAAATGATACAATTTGAGATTAAACAAGGTAATCGAAAGCATCAATGTGAAAATAAATGAGGGAAGACTAACATCATCCAGAGAAGACTCAAAAGAGTCAGATGATGAAGAAAAGGAAGTTTCTGATCAGAAAGAAAAGAAGGAAATTAAAATGGAAGAACTGCCGAAGGAAAATGAAGAACAACTTACGGAAGATGAACAGGATCAACCAACTATGGAATAAGAAGAACAAAGGGATCTACAGATTCCTAAGAACTGGTACCAGAAGAGCCATCCATCAAATCAAATTATTGGTGATAAAGATGTTGGAATAGGAACTAGAAGAATACAATCTGGAAGAAAAGAGCAGTTATACTTCTCTCTATTGCCTACAATTGAACCTTGAACTTTTGCAGAGGCTAGTATAGATGAGCATTCGGTCAAAAGCAATAGAAGAATAATTAGATCAAATTGAAAGAAATGAAACATGGGAACTTGTTCCTATACCAAATAACAAGAATGCGATTTGCACAAAGTGGGTTTTCAGAAACAAAATGAATGAAGATGGACAGGTCATCAGAAAGAAGGCTCGATTGGTTTGTAAAGGCTATGCTTAGATCGAAGGAATAGACTTTGATGAAACATTTGCACCATTAGCCAGAATGGAAGCCATTAGATTGATATTGGCTTATGCTTGCTCCAAAGACATCAAAGTGTATTAGATGGACTTAAAATTGTTAATTTTGTAACTAGGAATGTGTTCCCCTAGGTAATTTTACAGTCTTAGTCACCTAGAGAGGGGAAATAAAGTGTGCCTTGCATTAAATGACTTAAGTGGAGCATTTAAGAGTCCCTTGCAATAAAGTCTAAGTTTGACATATTTAAGTGGGTGAGTAAAATTATTTTTTATGAGAATTAAATGAGCATTTATTCCCATCCCTAGATCTAATCTAATCTCAACCGTTAGATTAGATGCTTCCTCACCAACCTAGGGTTTCAACAAAAGCAAGGGAAAAGGCCATTTTCATATCATTCTTGAGATGAGAGTGAGCTGAGAGAGAAGAGAGGCATGAATATCGAGACACCATTGTTTTGAACAGTTTGTTGGGCACGAACTTTGAGGCACCTTCTAGGAACGATTTTCAAGGAAGCTTGTAGACCGTACAACATGAGAGTGGGCATAGTTTTCAAGGTTGATTGTAGGCTCAGATTTCGAGGAGAGTACGGGCTGCATTTATTGTAGGCTCATAAATCGAGATAGTATGGATTTGGGCACGGTTTCCAAGGTTTATTTCAAGCACAGATTTCGAGGAAGATCTCTAGCACATTTCCCGAGACAATAGACAAATTTTGTAGCACATTTTTCGAGGCTGCACGACTGCATTTAATGCAGTCCGTACAGTATGGTCTGTGACTATTTTTGGCACAGATTTCGAGCGCTGCATTAAATGCTCTCAGACACCGAAATTGACAACAGTCAATTGCTAATATTTTTGCACATTTTTCGAGAAGAAATTTGCACAGAAAACAAGGCAATTGTTGCACATAAATCGAGGCAACATGCTGGGCGATTAGCGTTGGTTGAGATAAGTTGTATTTCGACTGTAAAGACTGTCTGATTTTTTATCCTGAAGAAATAATAAACTCTCTCTCTGATTGGTTTTCCCCTTGTGCGTTTTTCCAGGGCCATTAGCCAAAAATTTCCGAGTACTGTGTGTTGAATGGCATGCATTTTATTTACTTTTTGTTCATGAAAAAGTGAAGTTACAATAGTGTTATTAAGTCTGAAATTTATGTTTATTTTCAGCATTTAAATTTCTGGGTTTGCAATAAACTGAGACAAATTTTTTAACTTATAATTGGAGGCTGAAACTTGTGAAAAATCTACATGGTATCAGCGCTGAGTGGGGCCAAAAACTAAATATTTGCAGATAGACATTCATTTCCAGAATTCAGAAAACTCTTGTGATAGTAGTACATTTTTGTTGAAACTTGTTTTTGAGAAAGATGTCTTCTCTCGGATTGAGAAGTGAAGATAGACTTGATGGGGCAAGGAACTTTGTTTCTTGGAAGGCCATGATAGTGCTTTTGTTGAGAGAGAATGAGCTGTGGGATGAGGTTGTCAACAACACTACAACTCACACCATTGTCATTCCCAGTGCTACTACTGATCCTGTACTAGCAACTGCCTTTGGGAAGAAGGATATTAAAGCCATGAGAATTATCTTGGATGCTGTAAAAGACCATGTTATTCCACACATTTCAGCGAAGGATCATGCACATGAGATGTGGAGTGCTTTGACTGGGTTATTTCAGAGTTCTAATGAGAATAGGAAGATGGTTCTTAGGGAGAAGCTAAAGAATATCAAGATGGTCAAAGGAGAGGTTTGTATGGCCTATCTTACTAGGATCTCTAAGGTGAGAGATGAGCTTGCAGCTATTGGGGTGGTTGTTACTGGTCCTGAGCTAGTGCAGACAACCTTGAATGGGGTGACTGCACCTTGGGCTGTGTTTGTACAGGGTTTGGTGGCTCAAGAGAACTTACCATCATGGGACATGGCCTGTGATGGTTTTGTTTAGGAGGAGACTCAGAGGGGTTTCTTGCAGTGCAGTGCTTCGACTAGTAGGGAGGATGAAGAGGATGTTGCCTTGACAGCGAAGGGGAAGAAGAAGAACAAGAAGGGTTCCAAGAAGGGTGGGGCAAAGTAGTAGAATGGGTAGAGGAAGGATTTGAGCACTGTTAAGTGCTTTGCATGTCACAAGATGGAACACTATGGTGGGCAGTGTCCGATTAAGAAGTACCAGCAACAGACAACGGCTTCAGCGGAATTCGATGACTTAGCCACGAGATTTCAGAGTGAGTTTTCACTATGCACTGGGCATATTGAGATTGAGAGAGCATCTATTCTCACCAGTGTGGATGTTGATAGACAAAGGGAATTTTCCTTGGTAACAAACCATTCCTATAGTGCATCTACTTCCAGCACTTGGTATATAGATAGCGGAGCCTCGAGCCACATGACAGGTGCTCTTGAGATGTTCTCTGAGCTTTCACAGATAGAGACAGATGTGGAGGTTGTGTTGGGAGATGGCTCAGCAGTCAGAGCTGTTGGGCGTGGGACCATTACCTTTCAGAGGGATTCCATGAGTCCCATGGTGTTGAGAGATGTATTGTATGTACCTGGGCTGAAGAAGAACCTAGTTTCAGTTTCCATGATCGAGCACCAGGGTCTTGGGGTGTGTCCTTCCTAGATGGACACGTGCATATGTTTTCCAAGACGGCATGACCATCTGCTTCAGTTGCCATTGGAGCTAGATGCGGGAAATTGTATAGGCTCTTGTTTCAGCCTCAGCGTGACTTGGCACATAGCAGCGGTAGTGAGCTTTGTGAGCTTTGGCATAGGAGGATGGCTCACTTGCATCATCCAGCCTTAGGGTTGTTGAGACATATGGTTACAGGTTTACCGGAGTTAAGCACAGGGCAGAGTGATGTGTGCAAGGGGTGTGCTTTGGGAAAGTCCACCAAGACTACTTTTCCGAGCAGTGATAGCAGGTCAGCAGGGACCCTTGACTTGATACATTCAGACTTATGCGGGCTGATGTCTTCTATTTCCTTGAGAGGATACGAGTATTATGTGGCATTCATTGATGACCATTCCAGGAAGACCTGGATCTACTTTCTGAAGAGCAAGAAGTTCGAGGAAGTCTTGCAGAGGTTCTAAGAGTTCAAAGCTCTTGTGGAGAACCAAACATGGAGGAAGATCCGAGTTCTTAGATCGGATAATGGGGCGAGTATACCTCCAAAGAGTTTGATAGATTTTGCAGACAGGAAGGTATCAGGAGACAGTTGACAGTTTCGTATACTCTAGAGCAGAATGGAGTAGCAGAGAGGAAGAACCGGTCCATTGTTGGAGCAGCCCTAGCTATGCTACATGACCAGTCTCTTCCTTTCTTTCTCTGGGATGAGGCTTGCATCATAGTTGTATATCTTCAGAACAGGAGTCCTCATCGTGCCGTGGGGAATATGATACCTGAGGAGTGTTTTTCAGGCAAGAAGCCTGAAGTTAGCCATTTTTGGATATTTGGTAGTTTGACTTACTCTCATGTCCCTTCAGAGAAGAGGACAAAGTTGGAGCCCATTGCAGAGAAGGGCATCTTTGTGGGCTATGATGAGACTTTGAAGGCCTTCCGTATTTACCTTCCCTCTAAGAGGAAAGTTGTGGTGAGAAGGAATGTGAAGTTTGAGGAGCGAGCCTTCAGGAAGTCGAGAGAGTCAGAGCAGGGAGAGCAGCAGGTTCCTGCACCTTAGGTTGTTACACAGGTACCATCAGCGCAGCAGTCAGGATCACAAGTTTTCGGCGTTACAGGATCACTCAGTGCAGGCACAGGTTCACCAGGTTCTATAGTTCAGCCAGTAGGGTCTTCGGGGACAGGTGATGGATATACGATTATAGGTACACCGTACAGGAGATCAGGATCAGGATTACAGTGTACACCTGGTGTTGGTACACCAGCTTCAGGTTCACAGGTGACTAAGGCTTCTAGCTCTGGTAGTTCAGACCAGTGTGGGAGCAGTCTTCAGGGAAAAAGAAGCCTAAGTGGCTTCGAGAGACCTTGAAGGATGCTTTGAAGGTTGGGACACCTAGGGGGGTAGTGAGGGCTGTCAAGATTCTTGACGGATTGGGCATGTTGTTGGTGGCTAGTACACATGATTCTGAGCCTTTTACTTTTGAGGAGGTCTCCTAGCATTCGGTTTGGTGAGGTGCCATGATGGATGAGTACCATTCCATCATGAAGAATGATGTATGAGAGATAGTTCCGAGACCTAAGGGGTAGTCAGTGGTGACTTCTCGGTGGCTTTACAAGCTAAAGCATGCAGCGGATGGGAGTGTGGAGAAGTACAAGGCCAGGTTTGTAGTGCAGGGGTTTTCAAAGGTTGAGGGCATTGATTATGATGAGACTTTTGCGTCGGTTGCTCGGTATACTTCTATCAGGGCATTGATCTCCATTGCAGCGGTAATGGGTTGGAAGATCCATTAGATGGATGTGAAGACCGCATTTCTTAATGGGATCATACAGGAGGAGATTTATGTTGAGCAGCCTCTGAGCTTTGAGATTCATGAGAGAGAGTCTCATGTTTGAAGGTTGAAGAAAGCCTTATATGGGCTGAAGCAAGCTCCTAGAGCTTGGTACTCTAGGATCGATTCTTACTTGCTGAGTATGGGGTTTCAGAAGAGTGAAGCAGATCCGAATCTCTACTTCATCATGGTTGGAGATGATCCGCTTAATCTTTTGCTATATGTTGATGACTTGTTTATCACAGCGAGAGAGAGACCCGTTGCAGTTTGTAAGAAAGATCTTGCAGCAGAGTACGAGATGACTGATATTGGGCTGATGCGTTATTTTCTGGGAATGGAGGTTTGGTAGGAGCCTAGACATATTTTCCCGGGACAGGGAAAGTATGTGGTTGATATTTTGAGGAGATTTATGATGGAGGATTGCAGGCCTATGTCGACACCGATGATTACCCGCTGGAAGAAGCTTTACGCTTCTGAGGGAGAGTTGGTGGATCCTACTTTATACTGTCAGCTCATTGGGTTATTGATGTATTTGGTCAACACTCGGCCAGATTTGTGTTTTGTAGTGAACACTCTTAGTTAGTTCATGGTTGAGCCTAAGAGTGTGCATTGGGTAGCTGCAAAATATGTGTTGCGTTATCTAGGAGGGACAGTGGATTTTGGTCTGGACTACAGGAGGCCAGACGGGTTCAGACTGGTTGGTTTTACAGACTCAGATTGGGTAGGCGGTGTGGTAGACCGAAAGAGCACTTCTGGATGTTGTTTCAGTTTGGGATTGGCAGAAGTGTCATGGTTTAGTTAGAAGCAGAAATCTGTGGCGTTGAGTTTTGCAGAGGCGGAGTATATGGTAGCCAGTCAAGCCAATTGCGAGGCTTTGTGGCTTCGCAAGTTGCTGGTGAATTTATTTGGTCAGGAGCTGAAGCCTACGGTGATCCACTGTTACAATCAAAGTTACATCCAGCTCTTTGAGAATCCAGTATTTCATTACTGGTCAAAGCACATTGAGATCAAATATCATTTCATCTGAGACTATGTTCAAAGAGGACTCAGGAGCAGTTACTCGACAGTACATTTCCACTGATGAGCAGGTAGCAGACATTCTGACGAAATCTTTGGGGAGGGGCAAGTTTGTCTTCTTCAGAGAGAAGATGGGGGTGGTGCAGAACACCTTCCTCGGTAAGAGGGAGTGTTAATTTTGTACCTAGGAAAGTGTTTCCCTAGGTAACTTTAGCTGTAGTCACCTAGAGAGGGGAATTAAAGTGACCCTTGCATTAAATGACTTAAGTGGAGCATTTAATGAGACTTTAGAGATTAAAGTCTAAGTTTTATATATTTAAGTGGGTGAGTAAAATTAATTTTTTTGAGAATTAAATGGGCATTTATTTTCATCCCTATATTTAATCTAATCTCAACTGTTAGATTAGATGCTTTCTCACCTACCTAGGGTTTCAACAAAAGTAATGGAAAAGGGATTTTTTATATCATTCTTGTGATGAGAGTGAGTTGAGAGAGAAGAGCTGAAGAGAGAGGCACAAATATCGAGACACCATTTTTCTGAACAGTTTGCTGGGCACGAACTTCGAGGCACCTTCTAGGCACAATTTTCGAGGAAGCTTGCTGATCGTACAGCATGAGGGCACAATTTCCGAGGTTGATTGCAGTTTCTGATTTCGAGGAGAGTACAGGTTGCATTTATTGCAGGCTCAAAAATTGAGATAGTACGGATTTTGTATAGTATGGATTTGGGCATGGCTTCCAAGGTTTATTTCAGGCACAGATTTCGAGGAAGATCTCTAGCACATTTCCCGAGACAACAAACAGATTTTGTAGCACGTTTTTTGAGGCCGTTTGGCGACATTTAATGCAGTCCGTATAGTACGGTCTGTCACTTTTTTTGGCATAGATTTTGAGGGCTGCATTAAATGTTCTCAGGCACAGTAGTCATGAACAGTTAGTTGCTAATATTTCTACACATTTTTCGAGAAGAAATTTGCACAGAAAATGAGGCAGCTGTTGCACAGAAATCGAGGCAGCCTGCTGGGTGATTTGCATTGGTTGAGATAAGTTGTATTTCGACTGTAAAGACTGTCTGATTTTTTTATCTCGAAGAAATAATAAACTGTCTCTCTCTCTTTGACTGGTTTTCCCCTTGTGGGTTTTTCCAGGGCCATTGGCCAAATTTTTTTGAGTACTGTGTGTTGAATGGCGTGTATTTTATTTACTTTTTGTTCATGAAAAAGTGAATTTACAACAGTGTTATTAAGTCTGAAATTTATGTTTATTTCCAGCATTTAAATCTTTTTGTTTGCAATAAACTGAGACAAATTTTTTAACTTATAACGGGAGGCTGAAACTTATGAAAAATCTACAAAAATCAGCTTTTCTGAATGGGGAATTAGAAGAAGTCTACATCGAACAACGAGAAGGATTTCATATTTCGGAAAATGAGGATCATGTATGCAGACTCAAAAGGGCTTTATATGTCCTAAAGCAAGCTCTTGGAGCTTTTGTATTCCAGATTGGACAGGTACTTGCAGCAACAAAACTTTAAGAGAGGAAGTGCATACAACAATTTGTACATCAAATAGGATGACGACAACATACTCATCATTCAAGTATATGTTGATGATATCATGTTTGGAAGTGATGATAATTCACTACGTCAACAATTTGCTAAGGACTTGCATAAAGAGTTTGAAATGTCTTTGCTCGGTGAATTGACCTTCTTCTTGGGACATCAAATATCTCAACGAACAGAAGGCATTTTTATTGCTAAGACAAAATACTTCAAGGAAATGTTAAAGAAATTCAAGAAAGAAGATTGTAAACCTGTGGGTACTCCTATGATCATTGATTGTAAGCTAAGCAAGGAAGATGAATCAAAAGAAGTTGATCAAAGGCTTTATAGATCAATGATTGGTAGTCTGCTATATGTAACAACCTCAAGGCCAGATGTGATGCAAGCTGTCAGACAAGTTGCAAGATTCCAAGCTGCTCCAAAGGAAACTCACATTATAACAGTTAAGAGGATCTTTAGATATCTCAAAGGAACTATGGGCTTTGGACTTTGGTATCCAAAGTGAAATGAGCTAACATTGATAGCTTATTCAGACGCAGATTGGGCAGGATATGTTGACGACAGAAGAAGCAACAGTGGAACAACATTCTTTCTAGGAAATTGTCTAGTATCTTGGTCGAGCAAAAAGCAGTCTTCAGTGTCCTTATCAACTTCCGAAGCAGAATATATAGCAGTAGCAACCTGCTGTACTCAAATTCTTTGGATGAAAGAAACTCTGCAAGACATACACCTGACATGTGATGAGCCAATTCCATTCTATGTGACAATACGAGTGCCATCAGTATCTCCAAAAATCTAGTCATGCACTCCAAGACCAAGCACATTCCTATCAAGTTTCACTTTCTTCAGGAGCAAGTCACAGATAAGAATATCAAGTTGGAATATATTGGGACAAAAGAACAGATTGCAAACACCTTTACTAAGCCTCTCCCAAGGGAGACCTTTGAGTACCTTCGAAAAAAATTGGGAGTCATACTATCTCCTAATTGATTTGATCCATTTTCAACAACACATTAGCATGATAGGGGGAGCAATAATACTACAAGGAGAACCCTTTGCCATTGATGCCAAAGGGGAAGAAAAAGTTGAACAAGGAAGGAAAAGGAAGAGTGCCCTAAGGGGGAGATTTGTGAACAAATGAAGCTCATTCTAAGGGGGAGCTTTGAAGTTGTCATCAATGACAAAGAGAGAGATTGTTGACTAAATTGTCATTGATGCCAACAGGTGTGTCGATGTGTCTTGGTGCCCCTTGAGGAGCCCCTGAGGGTTAAAGTAGTTGTCAGTGTCAAAGGAGACCTTTTGACCTTGTCCAAGATCAAGTCTGAAGCCCTTGGAGCCCTTGGAACAATGCTAAAGGCCTTGTACACCGTTTAGAGTGTTTAAGTACCCCTAAGTTATTTCGATGGTTCCCCAGTTGTTTCTTTGGTTCCCCAGTACCACAACCTTTGCCCAGTACCATAGAAAGTGTCCTTGGTGGGTTGAAGAAGTGTAGAACTTCAACGAGTCCAGATGACCCATTCTGTGTTCATTTGTGTTTTTAATGAGGTCATCGTACCCTAGGAGAAGTCTAGGCACTCCCACACCTTGATGGTTATGTGTTGGGGTTCTTGGTGGCTAGTAAAATACACCTTCACTTGTGGTGACTTTGATGACCTAATGACAAATCCTAAAACTCTTACCTTTGGTCCCTAAGCCCACTTGACCCTATGACGTATGCCTTGCCCTTAGAGCACTAATAATACCCCGATATTGCATGATGATGCCTATTGCATCCTTACATTAGCCCCTGAAGCCCTCATTTGGTGACCCTTAAACCCACAAGTCCCTTAAACCCTTGTGTCTCCACATTAAGTTGAAGTTTTAAAACCTAAGTCAGCTGACACGAGGACACGGGACACGAAAATACGAGAGTCCGACACGGACACGGTGACCCCCGGAATCAGGACACGTAGGATACGTTTTATATATATATATATATATTTAAATATATATTAAAATTTAAAAATATAGACATATAGATCCAAAAATATTTAGAAACTAGAACATTTACAAATATTCAATAGAAATTAGAATAAAAACACATTAATGATCATTGATTCCTATTAGTAATTAGTAATTACACATTTGCCATTCACAAGTCATGATTCACAACACATTTGTCATTCACAAATCACAATGAGACACATAGATGCATGTCGAAACCATATTTCTCATTAAGTCATCAAAACC
>LPNX010158956.1:666152-766673 GCA_001517045.1 Pseudotsuga menziesii | reverse complement strand
TCTTGTTTGTACCAGGACTAAAGAAGAATCTTCTCTCCATATCGGCACTAGATGCAAAAGGCATGAGGGTTGCATTTGTAGATGGCCAAGTCCTCATGTGCTCAAGAGGAAAGACTATTGACAATGCAATAGTAATTGGAGAACAACAAGGAGGATTATACAAATTGAAGGGCCATCTAGAACAAGCTTTGGTCCATGACACAGTAGAGCCAAATGAACTTTGGCATAGAAGGCTTGCAGATGTGCACTACAGAGCACTACCACTTGCAAGCAAAGCTGTTGAAGGTCTTCCAGAAATTCAAGCAAACCATGAAGGAGTCTGCAAAGGATGTGCAAAAGGAAAGAACACAAAGAAGACATTTCCAAGTAGCAAGGCAAAAGGAATCTTGGAAATCATTAACTTCGATGTATGTGGTCCAATGTCATCCAGTTTTTTAAGTGGGTATGTATACTATGTTTCTTTTATTGATGATTATTCTAGGAAGACATGGATATACTTTATGAAGAAAAAATATGAAGTTTTCAGCAAGTTCAAGGAATTCAAAGCCTTGATCGAGAACCACACAGAAAAGAAGATCAAGACCTTTCGATCAGATAATGGCGGAGAATTCACATCAAGTGAATTCAAAGAGTTATGCAAAGATTCAAGGATTAAGAGGGAGTTATCCACTCCATATAATCCACAACAGAATGGGGTTGCAGAAAGGAAGATTAGAACTATCATGGAAGCTGCAAGAGCAATGCTTCATGATCAAGATCTTCCCATGCATCTATGGGCAGAAGCTGCCAGAGCAACGGTGTATGTACAGAACCGTACTCCACATAGAGTACTCGAGAACAAGACACATGAAGAAGTCTTTTCCGGCAAGAAGCCAGAAGTCGAGAATATTTGGCTGTCCAATGTACATACACATTCCGAAAGAAAAGAGGACAAGGTTAGATCCTTCAGGAAAGAAGGGTATATTTGTGGGATACTTTGAAAGCTTGAAGGCTTACAAAATATACTTCCCAGGATTCAAGAAGATCGACATCAGCAGGGATGTAACATTTGACGAAGACTCAGCTTACAACAAATCCAGAAAGAGACCTATTGAAGAATAAGAAGAATCAGAAGCACCCAGAATTCATGACACAACCATGAACGAAGAAACTCAAGAAGAAGATCGAGAATTTGAAGAACCTCAAGAACCTGTAGATCCACCTTAGGAGAAGAATCCTCACAAGAGGAAACTTGCTTGGGTACGAGAAGCTATCCAAGGTGCGGAAATATATGGGGCTCCAGAAGAGAATCACAGAGAAAGAAAGAGGATCAGGTCCTGCCTTGGGTATGTAGCTTTATTGTGTGACTTTATCAATAAAGAACCTTCCAACTATGAAGAAGCGGCATAACGGAAAGAATGGAAGGATGCTATGATCGAAGAGTATCAATCGATCATGAGGAATGATGTTTGCCATGTTGTCCCAAGACCAGAAGGGAAGTCGGTTGTAACTTCCAAATGGATCTACAAGATCAAGCATGTTGCAGATGGCAGCATAGAGAAATATAAAGCAAGATTAATGGCTTGTGGCTTCTCACAGAAAGAAGGAATAGATTATGAAGAAACTTTTGCACCTGTAGCCAGATACACTTCCATGAGATCAGTACTTGTTTTGGTTGCAGTGATGAAATGGAAGATACACCAAATGGATGTCAAGACTGCTTTCTTGAATGGTGTAGTGGAAGAAGAAGTGTATGTAGAGCAACCACTCGGTTTTGAGACACATGACAAGGAGTCTCATGTGTATAGATTGAAGAAAGCCTTGTACGGTTTGAAACAGGCACCCAGGACATGGTACGGCAGAATTGATGGCTTTCTATCCAGTTTGGGCTTTACCAAAAGTAAAGTAGATTCCAACCTTTACTACAAGGTTGAAGATGGCAACCCAGTGATGCTCCTACTATATGTAGATGATTTGTTTGTAACAGGTATGGGTGGGTTGATTGCTGATATGAAGAGGAAGCTTGCTGTCGAGTTCGAAATGAAGGACTTGGGTATGATGCATTATTTTCTAGGCATGGAGGTGTGGCAGAATGCGGATGGAATCTCCCTCGGACAAGGGAAGTATGTAGTAGAGATTCTGAAGAGGTTCGGGATGATGGACTGCAAGGCCATGACCGCACCTATGGCATCGAACCTAAAGTTATTGAGTGATGCTTCATCAGAAGCGGTTGATGCTATGATGTATCGTCAGATGATTGGGTCCTTGATGTACCTGACGAACACGAGACCAGATATTTGCTTTGCTGTGAACACCTTGAGCCAGTTCTTGACAGATCTGAGACATGTTCACTTGATTGCTACAAAGCATATTCTAAGGTACCTGAGGGGTACAGTTGATTATGGGCTCAAGTATGAGGCGAATCAGAAGATTAACCTGGAGGGTTATGTTGACTCAGATTCAGGTAGTGCCATCGATAGGAAGAGCACTTTAGGGTGTTGCTTCAGTGTGGGATTAGGTGTGATTTCTTGGTTTAGCAGGAAGCAATCCTGTGTGGCACTGAGTATAGCTGAAGCAGAGTATGTCGCAGCTTGTTCAACTAGTTGTGAGGCAGTATGGCTGAGGAAGCTACTGTCTGATTTATTTGATCTCTAGTTGGATGCTACTTGTATATATTGTGACAACCAAAGTTGTGTGAAGTTGTCAGAAAACCCGGTGTTCCATGACAAGTCGAAGCATATCGAGATCAAGTATCACTATATCAAGGATATGGTGTAGAGGGGAGCAGTGAAGCTCCAGTATGTTGCGACGAACGAACAGATAGCTGATGTGTTGACAAAACCATTGGCTAGAGTGAAGTTTGAGTACTTTAGGGAGAAGCTTGGTGTTTTCTAGATCGAGGTTCCCTCTAAAGGGAAGTGATGAGTTCGTGAGCCATTCTGACATGCTGAAAGGATTGGTTCCTTCCATGGTCAGATGTAAGGACTGAGCCATTTTGTCATGATGAGAGAAGTGGTTTCTCGCATGTCAGATATGAGTGCTGAGCCATTCTGATGTGACTAGAGGATTGGTTCCTACATGATCAGATATAAACGCTGAATGCCATTCTTGGAATGGAGGCACCTGGTCAGTTACCAAGAAAGCTCGGTTTGGGACTGAGGGCCATTTTGATGTAACTGTAGGATTGGTTCCTACATGATCATATATGAGTGCAGAGCCATTTTGAGGCAACTGTAGGATTGGTTTCTACAATGATTAGATGCAAGTGCAGAGCCCTTTCGGCATGGAGGATTGGTTCCTCGCATGGTTTAATGTAAGTGTTGAGCCTTTATGACATTGGTTGTCAGATGTAAGTGCAGAGCCCTTTCGGCATGGAGGATTGGTTCCTCGCATGGTTGAATGTAAGTGCTGAGCCTTTCTGACATTGGTTGTCAGAGGTAAGCGCTGGGTCTTTCTGACAGGGTTGTGGGATGTGTTGTGTTCCCACATGGTCAGATGTGAGTGCTGGGCATGCCTTTCTGATTTGATTATAGGATTGGTTCCTACATGATCAGATATAAGTGCTATGCAAGCCATTCTGACTAAGGGCCAGATATAAGTACTGGAAAAGACCTACTTGGAGGCTAGGCCTACAACCAACATGGAAAAAGGTTGGCTCTGCAGAACTTCCTATGACGAGAAGAATCAAGAGATAGCACCCGTGATGATGATCCAGCAGAGATGTTCTAGTACCAGTGATGATCTAGATCGAGTGATGATGATCCAGATCGAGTGATGATCCAGATCCAGATGAAGATGACTTGAAGATGAAGATGATGAGGACTCGATGATGATCCAGATGATACAGAGAAGAAGACTTGTGTTGATAAATTGTGTCGAGAGAATACCTTCCTAGTTAAGAGGGAGTGTTGATGTAATTGTAACTTCGGAATGTATTCACTTGTATTTCTTATGTATTGTACTCCGATGTTTATTCCGGGAAGTGTTTGTAATGTTATTGAGTCATGTCATGCCTCGATGTTTCGATCGGGATTTTCTATACTGTAAACAAGTCATGTCAAGTCAATGTGGGTAACCCTCCTATTGTTCAAGGGTTAAAGTCTCCGTAGTTTCAGGGCCCTAGGGTTGTTAGACTCACCTAGTGAAGTCGGCCCTAGTGAGTTATTGTCAAGTCGGGAATTAGTATAAATAGAGAGTGAGCCTCTTTATTTATCACAAACTCACTCACACTCAATTGTAGCACATAGCCGAGGGAGAAGAAGTTGCTGGGGCTAGAAAGAAAGCGGCTACTGCTGTTGGGAGATCATCTTATTGTTTTGGGTTTTACTTTTGGTGCTGATTCTATCTCTAAGGAAGTTGCAGGGTTTTCTCCATTTATGGTTTCCTCAAGGAAAAACACTGTGTTCATTGTGTCTTGTGTTTGATTGCTGTGCTTGTTATTCTCTTAGTTAAAGATCCTAATATAATGCTAGCTTAATGTTAAAAATCTAACAGATTTTGTGCAGGAGGAGACTTGCATGGGTCAAGGATAAGGTTAATCCAGCAGTGCCCCACAGATTGTGAATGAAAAGGTTCTAGCGCTGACAAGGAAGAGCAACAGTAAGGCAAAGAAAAAGAAGGGTGGTAAGAAGAACCTTGACATGTCAAAGGTCAAGTGTTTTATTTGCCACAAGGAAGGACACTTTGCCTCCCAGTGCCCAGACAAGAAGAAGAAGAACAACCCAAATAGCAGGATTTTCAGAGGTGGAGGAATTCAGCAAGAACTTCGATGAAGATTTTTACTTGATTGCTTGCATGTCAAGCACCACAAGCAGCAACGTTTGTTATGTGGATAGTGGAGCATCTTGTCATATGACAGGACAAAAGAGGTTCTTCAAGGACTTGTAGGAGGGTGGATTACATCTCCACATAGACTCGTGTGGTGATGGTATCAGGCACAGAGAGTTGGCACTGCTTCATTTCAGAGGGAGTCTGGCAAACCCCTCACTTTTGTTGACGTATTGTATGTTTCGAGGTTGATTAAGAACCTCATATACCGGTCCATCGTGTATCAATCAAATCCCATAGCATCATGTGTCTATTGTGTTCAGGGGTACCCTTTCCCACATAATAAGACTGAATAGATTGTTTGGCGCTATCCACAGCCTCGTACAAATAGCCCATAGCGGGCTTATCACTGTCAACTAATCTCAAAACCTTTACCAAAGGTTCACTGATTGAGCACACTTCCTCAACTCCTTCTCAAAAGGAGTCGGTGTAAACCAATCTAGTGATGGCTCTCTCATTCTCTCTCCTACTATATGTGCAATCTTGCCACTCATCACAAACAAACATTTGCTTCAACTCAAACTGAACTCGAAGCAAAGAATGAAGAGAAATGAAGTTAGTGGCAAATTGTGTGATTCCAGGGCGCAACAATTCCTTGTTTCTTGTGCATCTCCTCATGAGGCTAAGAACCCAAGCATGGTTATATATGAATTTGGTGATACTCTTGGCCTGATCAACAACCTCCTTGATGAAGGGAATTTTCCCCACATCCTCCAGCATCAAATCAATACAATGTGCAGTGCATGGACTCCAAAATAGTGAGGGGTGCCTCTCCATAAGCAATCTACCAGCAACCACATAATTGGCCGCATTATGTGTTATGATCTACACCACATTGTCCAATCCAATCTCTTGAAGGATCGCATCCAACAACTCACATAACAATGTTGCTTCTTTTACCTGTGTCGATGCATCAACAAATTTGATAAACATGGTACCTTTAGGGCACAGTTCCAAGAAATTGAGAAGGGTCCTACCCTTCACATCTGTCCAACCATCAAACATCAATGTGCATCTAGAGATCTCCCATGACTATTTGAAATCCTCCAATCTAGTGTTGATGTCTTTCTTCTCTGCTTGCAGAATTGGCCCCCGAATCTCCTCATATGTAGGGCACTTGTACCTTGGGCCAACAATAGCAATGGAATCACACATAGGCTGAAAAAAGGATTGTTTCTTGTTATTGTAAGAGGCAAGTCACTCTAGAAAAGCATCCTCCCCATAAGCCTATCTGCTTCTTCCTTCTCCTTTTTTTAACCATCGACTTGATGGAAGTTTGAGCACCACTTCCAGTCCGTGGAACAAAGAAAGATGATGCAACCCTCATGAAAGGTGAATCCATGGCCGTGGAGACCCCAACTCTACCCTCAGTGGGATGATCATATGTCCCTGAAGTCCTAGCCACTCCACCGCAACAAGTTCATCTCTATTTGGATCCGACTGTTCCCTTTTTATATCCTTCAAGTGAATTGCATCATGGGCTATTGTCATAATAACGAGGGTAATTGCACTACAAAGCCCCACATCATGGCCAGAGAGTTTTACCAAATGGTACTTCAACTTGCTAATGCCTCTTGTCATATGTTGCCCACACAATTTGCAATTCAATCGTTGTCGGTGTGTTCCATCTTCAGGGTCAACATATTGCCAAAATGGGTCCTATGCTGTTGACATTTTTGCAATGGAAATGTATAGCTTCAAAAGTCAAACCTGTGGCACCAAAAAAACAAAAAAAGACATTAAACCCAAATAGAAAAAGACTAACAATAGGCTGGTTTAAGCTTTAAACTTTAAAACATCAGTCCTCTAGAATCTAGATTAGAATCTGAGATTATTAGGGATGAAATGTAATCATTAATGTCCTTGACTATTTTAATTTTTTGTCTTCTCAATGACCTAGGTGCATTTGCAAACTGATATTTAGTTCAGCTTCAATAGTCAACTATCAAAAAATGGTATGAAATCAAGGATATTCAAAACTAAATTTTAAAATTTATATAAATTATAATATGTTATACTTATTATGTATTATCATTAATTTAAAATTTTAATTTTTAATCTCTAGATCTAATAAGCAAGAAACAAGCCTGAATCATTAGCACATTAACATGTAAGCATGACTTAGAGGTTTAGGGCAGAATGAGGTTGATTTAGTAAATTAGTACCAAGTTTAATATTGAAATTAACCATAGTAAACATGCTTGAGAATCATTCAAGAAGAACAAACAAAGCACAAGGCTAGTAGGCTTTCCATAAAATCATCAACACTAAAAGTGATTGTTACTATAGATCTAAGTCACTTGGTTCGAATTCGTGTTCGAGTTCGGCGACTTAAAAGTTCGTCTAAAATTCGACAATAAAAATTTTGGTGATAAAATTCGGCATTAAATTCGAGAGACTAAAATTAAAAAATATATATATTAATATTTAATATTTTATAGTATTGTGTTAATATTAATATTAGTTTTAATAATTTATTGTTAACGTTAATTTGGTTTTAGTATACTACTATATATAATAAAATTAAGATGAGTAATAATATTAAGCAATATTTTTAATATTAATAATAATAAGATTATTAATATTTTATGTCTGACATCATAAAAGTAACAAGCAAGTTTAATAATAAATAATAAATAACAAGTTTAATTAGGATATTTTTGGAATAGATTATAGAATGTCGTTTTTTATTGAAAAAATAAACAAGTCTAATGATAAATAATAAATAATAACCTAAATAATAAACATATGAACCTAAAACAAATAAAGCTTGAATGCAAAAACAAACCTACGGCACCTTGCAAGAGGTGACTCCACTCACTACCAACTGCCACTAAGTCGGCCGCCTGTCATTCACGGTTTAGTAGAATCAACTCGTGATTCACTACTCAATAGAATCGACCCATGGAGAGTCTGTGATTGTGTCCTCTTTTTGAATTCACAGTTGCGACGACCCTCTGCGTAATGTGAAAAGCTAGCCATGGATTTCATTCACAGTGAGAGAATCCACGATTTCAATGCTTCACGACGGCTTTAGTGGAGAATACAGGACGGGTTCACAGTGGAGAATACAGGACGGTTTCACAATGGAGAATAGATGGCCGTGAGTTTCGAATAAAATGCGCCGAACTTCAAGGAAAAAATCGACTGACTTAAATATTCGCCGATTTTTGATTTTCAAGGGGAAAAAACGGCAAACCCGGTGACTTAGCTATAGATACGCAATAAGAGTTAATAGTTTTAGTCTTTTAGACTTTAGTTTTAAGTTTTATTTCTTTTAAATTTAAACTCTACAATCACAATGTGCATAATACATATTATTATTACGTATTCAATTTTAAATTTAATATTACAAAATCATTGAATGTATCTGGTGTTGGGGTTGTTTAATTGGTAAAACTAAATAGTAAATACCATAGATTTAAAAAAAATTAACTCACCTCTGGGTTTTCCCTTGAGCAAGGACTCTTCAACAGTTCAACTCTGAACTTCAAACGCCCCTCAATCTGCCCTTCAAACGCCTTTCAAAGTTCTGCAAATCCACGATTTCTGAGAATGGAATGGTGACTGCGCGTGGCTGTTTGCTTGGAACGCATGGATTCATAGGTAAAAACGACCCCAAGTTGCTGAGAATAAAGATTAAAACACTCCTGGTGTGAAGCAATGGCCCTCTTCGTCGTTCTCCAAGTCGAAATGATAAAAAACGAACCCCTAAATCACTTTTATTGAACCAGATAGAGACGTGACGATTTTTATGGTCGTGGCGTGGTTTTTTCGAAAAACTCGGCGATTTTTTCTTCACCACGCACTACGCGATCACTCATACGTGAAAGGAACATCACAATTTGGAATTTGGCTGAGTGATCATTATCATGCCCCCGAAAGAAAGGAAGGGAATAAGATGTCTTTTCCCCATCGAAATGATTAGGAAAGCTAGGGATCTTGAAGAAATCAATTGGAGGATATGCACAAGAGATACGAGTAGCATTTTCTATCCCTTTAACTTCCATATCAAGAATCAATAATTATGGGGAACATTTGGTACTGAAAGAGTGGAGGTGTTGAAAAATGAGCTTTTGAAGTTCTACTGTCGTGTGGGCTTATCTACACATAATCAAGCTCAACAACTTTATAAGATACAAGGGTTTTTATCCCTTTAGTGGAGTCGCCATGCGAGAAGAAAAAATATGCATTAAATGCTTTTACACAAAAAACAATTTTTGTTTTTTTTGCTTTTCTTTGTAAAAATAAAAAAATGAAAAAGGTTAGTGGAGTGGCCAGATGAAAATTAAAGATCTACTCTAATCACATCAAATAAAGGAAAAACAAAAAAGGTAAAAAACAAAAGTCGTACTCTAGGATTAAAAAGTTTTATTCTCAGCAACGATGCCAAAATGTTGCGGCCTCTTACGCACCTAGGGTTAACACAACAGAAATCTTTAAGCTGTTTGGTGCGTCCTTGGGGGCAAGTCTTGAGTCAAGTACTGTCACTTGATCTTGACTCCTCCATTTATGCTTAACTCCAAACGAAGCCAAGGGGGGTAGACCCTATTAATATCACTAAGGCTTTAGGTACTTACTTGTTTTGGATGAAAAATTGTTGTTTAGGGGATTGAAGGTTAATATATTAATCAAGACAATCGCAAAATTAAATCAACTATACAACATATATGAAATAGAATAATCACGACAAAATATAGCTTAACTGAATGAAGCAAATAATAAATATTAAATACTAGTGCCGTGGAGTCAAAGCAAATGTTGCTGTAAAGTAAATGTTTTGCAATTGTGTTCTTGGTTAATTTTATTATTTAAAAGATGAATTGATTAAATGAGAGAGGGGATTCCCGATATATCGGATGGTACGGGGAATATGTCGGGATTTTGGGAAAAGTTGCTTCGCATGGGAAAATGTGGGCTAGATGGAGTCGGGGGGGGGGTGTTCAACACTACACCAACAAGGATGTAGCCTAACGAGACCCCACGGTCACTTTCTAGTTGTTCCCGCTTTCCTTGAAGAATTTGCTCACTACTCACCAAACTCGTTTATGCCGGATTTTCATAATGTTTAGGGGATGCTAATTTTATTAATGTGAGCTGATTAAACTAAATGTGAGTAATTAATTAATACACACTTCCGCTCTTGATATCCCCAAGAGTCAGACAAAGCTGCGAGGGGTAGAGCATACATGGCAGAAGCAAATGTTTGTTCCAATTCAAGAAAAAGGAAAAGTACAAAATGATATAGCCCTTTTAGGACGGATTGTTTGCTTGTGTAAATATAAATAAACTTGTGAGACTAATTACTACACTATGATTTTCTTTTCCCTTTTGGTACTAGGAAGAATCGTAGTGGGTTAGTGTTCTTTACAAAACTAATAAATTTAAAGCAACTTTAAACTAAATTTACTTGTAAAAAAGTATACGGCCTGTTAAGACGATTGTATTTGTGTTAATTAAGAACTACAAGAAAAAACAGAAAAAACACCCCAAGAAAAGAGACATTACAAATTCCCCCAGGGGGGATGGGGTGTGGGTGTTGTGTAGCCCACTTGCTCTTTTTATTATTAATTATTACAAGATCAGAAATGCTTGTGATCCTTTGAAAAATAGGATCACTAAGCTTACAATTTATTGGAAAATTTTATTAGAAGAAGGTAGGAGTGTCCAAGGTGCTCCAGATTGTCTAAAAGTTCAGATTTTCGCCAGAGTCTCATCCCATCTGTTCATCAATGCTACAAAAACAACAAGCTATTAGCGATGAAAGATACCTAAAAACACTTTACAAGTGTCTTTGGACAACCTTTAAAAAAATTACAAAAATTAGACTAAGTTAAACTATGATAAAAACAAGAAAAGGAACCAAGGAAAGCAAGCTTTCCTTGGGATTTTGGCTTGCCTGTTGGGGCAGCCAATTAAAGCACTTTAAATTTCTGCTAGATGGTCAATTAAAAATCAATATACTAACTTCTTATTCAAATCTTTAAATTTTACTATTAGACTACTTGAAGATTGAGAAGCTAACTATGTTAGATCTACAAAAATATGCTTTAAAATTTAGATCTCAACATATATATCAGATCTGAAATAAGATTTAACTTTAAGAATAAAGTGAGACCTGAAAATTAAAAAGACCAGTAACCAAGAAATTTTGAGTTTTTTTTGAAGGTAGAAGAAACGGAAACCAACTCTAGCTTTGAAAGAAAAGAAGACCGGATGTCCCTGCAACCCAATGAAGTTAAACAAAATGAATCAAGAAAAGCTGAAGATGGATGAAGAAGCAACTGTGCTCAACTTCCTCCTTCAGTCACCTATCCTGCATTGTCACAAACACTTGCCAAAAGAGATCAAATCTAGAATGCGTAATTAACAAAGATTAGAAGGGAATTAGTACCACTGAATACACCTGCTGCTTCATTATCTCTAATTAATCTAGCATTAGTAAGCAAATCAAAGACAATGAATGCTTATTCTAAATGTTTTGGAAAAACCCTTTAAGCTGGATAAATCAACAATTATTGCAAAGTAATTAATGACTAGCTGGACATCACCTCAAAGCATCAAACAAAAGCACATCAAAGGGGACGGTTGCACAACATCTGGCCTCCAAAGCCTTTCAAAAATATTTCATTAACATTTGATCAAATGATCAAGCAAAATTACAAGAGCAGAGGTTCAATGCTTCATTCTCAAATAATGGAGCAATGCCTTGCTTATATAGAAAATATGACCAAGAGAGGGTGGTGCACTTGCCTAAGAGAGAGCACTTTGCTTGAGTTGGCATGGGATGGAAAAGACAAAAAATATGCCATCTTCTAATTCATAACTGATTCATAACTCAACACTTGCTATTATCCTCACAAATTTCCATCTTTTTCTTGAGAGATGTGCTCCACTTGATTTAGCAAAATCGACTTGCCTTTATTTGTCAAGAAAAACATTTCAAAGTGTTTTAGGAACCTTAGGAATGTTTCCACTTTACTTCGCCAACTCACAAATTGCAATTTCGGCATGTTTCTTTTATTTTGTGAGTTGCCAAATTTTTCATTTATCTATTTTTTGGTCTTTTTTACCATTTTCGAGTAATAATTAATTTTAGAAATAAATAATTACTCGAAAACTTAAGCAAGTGGGTTAAGGGGTTAAGTTGGTGCTCTGAGTTAGAAAATGAGCACCCCCATTGCAAAATATGCCCCTAGGCCACACTTTTATGCATTTTTGAATATTTTTAATTAACTTATTAAAAATAAGCCTAGAAAAGCAGAAATATTTATATTTTCCGGAAATTAAAAAAAACCTAGGGGGGGACTTAGTACATGTTCATATGACTCAAAAACAATGATTAACATGGTAATATACATTGACACATAGGCTTTGGAGGAGTGGGTGAAAAACTCGAAAATGACAATTAATTAAAAAACGACATATAATTCTTAAGGAAAAAACACTCTAGAGTAAAGTATTGTTTACTAGGTCTTTGTAAAGCCAAACCTTTTAGATAATTTCATCATGCTAAGTCATTTATTACAATTTCCCCGCAGGGTATGAACATATAAAAATAAATAAAAAAAGGGCCACTGATTGGCCTCATGAACTTCTGAACACATTGATGAACAATTGAAATGTTCAAGTCTTTGACTGCTCACTGGAAATCCATTTAAGTGCATCTTAGTGGATAACACCCCTAAACCGTCTCCTCCATCTTGCTAGTCATTTAGAGAACCCAGGCCAAGAGCACTCTAGAGGCGGGGAGTGTCAGATAGTTGGACAACGAGCTCCCTGGAGCATTTTAGGTTTTCCATTTTGGGACCTAGTAAGATTGACATTTGGTAGTCAAATTATGTTTCATGAGTGCTAAACACAAAACCATAAAAACATTCATTGTAAATCAATGCAAAATTAGTCTACCAGATTTGGACAATATTCAGTGGAATTTGAACAATATTGCAAAGTGTTTGACATAAGTGCTAAACCAGCCTCCATACATAGTTAGCAAAAAATTAGTTCATATTTTGGTTGTGGGCCATGACATTTTCCCCAGCGGATAGCATTTTATTGAGTCGGTCTTACCTACACAGACAAGGGGTATGGCATACAATTTTTCCTATAAATACCCCCTTTTTTTATAACAATCTCTCTGGTAAGTGGACACATTATGGGGTACAACAGGGTACAACAAGAGACATACCTTATGAGTACCCAAGTACTTGGTACAAATACCCAGTATGGGCACGTGTACCCTACCCCTAGGTATGGTACCACCCTTGCTACCTAGCTTGAAACCTTCACTAGTGGGATTTTTTAACTCGACGGTGACCTGCTTGATTCCACGAGCTTACACATCCGACTTGAAAGAGCCCTACCTGCAGCAACGGGACTGGCCTGTTCAATGGGACACCTGTTGAGGCAATAGGGTCTGCTCTTCCTACTTGACCACCTCCTCAATAGGAAACGACGAATTCTGCGGTGTTGAGACGAGATACCTGCTCAAAGGATACCTCAACTAAATAAACTGATGGGATATCTACTGAGTCCCACATCGAGTACTAACCCACAATTTCCATTGCAAGTTCAAACCTACAAATATGGGTTGCATGCTCCTGTCAGTCGCAGAAACAAGCAAGACCTCGATCCTTTGGTCGCAGTCAATCGTACCGTTGGATGGGGAGGACCCATTTATTGCGATGCTAACTCTTCACCCTCGATCTGTTTTTTTCAACTTCTGCAAGCTGATCATGGAGTTTTGTAAATTTCATCAACTAGGAAGCTATGATATTTGTCTTGCTCATCCATGTGTCTCTAATCTTATTCCTCAACAATATCTTTTGATTGATGCTCTTACTATGATACAGAGTGACCATACCATCGAACATGTCCTTTCCCATGGTCTTCTCGGTAATGTGAGGGATCAACTAATCTTTCACATAGTAAAGGATGACTTGTTTGACCTTGACCATCTTCTTTTTATGATATGCCAACAATGAAGTATTGGTAGGCTCTATAAATACTTTTGCAACAAAGTTCCACCATAATTCATGTTCCTCCAACATCTTAACCCAACACTTCCATGGACATAAAGGGACCTTCTCATCTGTTTTCGTATTTGAGACTAAATGTAGTCATATTGTAGCACTGGAATATTTTGCCGAACAAAACATATCAACAACTTCAAAAAATAAAAAATAGCAACTTTATCAGAGGTCCACTGCGCTTTTCTCAAGCGTGGATCATGGGCATTGTTGCTGCCTTTCACACACCTGGGGGGGAACGTGGCAAAAATCTTCAAGTCACTCGGTGTGTCCTTGGGGGTAGGTCTCGAGTCAAGGCTGTCACCTTGTTCTTGACTCCTTCGTTTAGGCAAATTCCTAACGAACCCAAGGGGGGTAGACCCTACAAGTTACTAAGGCTGGTTACTTAGATGATGATGGTATTAAATGAGTAAGTTTTTTAGGAGTTTTGATGTAACAATTGTAAACAACAAATAACATGATGAGACAATCACAAATAAGCATGGTATGACACCCGATCACATATAGATTGAAAGAAATAAACAGGTGACCAGTGCCTTTAAATGGAGTCGAAAATAATTGAGAGTGCTTGCAAGTGCCGGAGTGAATGTTGTGCAATTGTATCTTGGTACGTTTTAAATTAATGTGAAAAGATGAGTGAGTTAAATTAGACGGGGCGACTCCAGATATATCCAAGGGGTACTTGGAGTATGTCCAAAAGTAACAATCGCTACGGCTACCCACAATGAATGTGTGGGCTGGATGGAGTCTTTGAGACTATGTTCATAATACACTCCCTAGGATGTAACAGAGATCAGCGCCTTGAGGTCACTATCCAGTAGTTCCCACTTCCTTTGGGTATTTTGCCATTGTTTACGATTTAATTGAGGCGTTGGATTTTCGCTTGAGGTGGTTAATTGGGGAAAGTGAATCCTAATTATTTTAGTCACTCGCATTGCTTTTGATGTAGCTTGACTGATTGGACGAACCGCAGCCAAGTGCAGAGCATACACACCGGAGTCTTGTCAAGTTTAGTAAATTTTAAGAGCGTGTTCTTGTTAAAAAAAGATCCTCTAGGAATCTCTTTCGGTCCAAGTAGACCTCAATCGGGAAATCAAGGAGGGGTTAATTTTACTGCTTGCTTGTGAAAAATAACAATGAAAATAGAAGCAGAAATACACACCACCGGTTTTATAATTAATTCTATCACGATCCTCTTTCACCTTTCGGTTCAATCAAGGATTTGTGGGGTAAGTATTAGTATTACTTTGATTTCAAAATATGGAATAATGACAAATATGTTCAAAGTATACAATTTTGCATGACAAGACTAAGCTAGAGAAAAAAAACTGGAAAAAATGCAAAAAAAAGTGAAACGGACGCGGATTCCCCAAGGGGGGATGGGCAGTGGGCTCGAAAGAGCCTACTCGAAGTGATTCTTTTTTATTATTAAGGGTTACAATATCAACAAACTAATTTGCACTTTGGTCCTTGTTATTTGGGATCCAAAGGCTTACAACAAGCTTAAAAAGAAGCACAACGGTGGGGGAAGCCTCTGGGAAGCTTTGGTTCGCCCAAGAGTCGGAAAACGGGCAGAGTCTCCTTCTCTTTTTGTTAAACCTGCTAAAAAAACAGCGAGCAATTAAAGTCAAATGTGCCCAAAAACACTTTAAAAGTGTTTTGGGTCACCACACTAGTTACTGGAAAGAGACTAAGTTAAAAATTGTTAAAAAGGGTTAATTTAGTTTTGCAAAAAGGAACGAAAAAAAAAGTTTTGGCTTGCTGTTTTGGCAGCCAATATGATAGGCACTTTTCTTGCAGAATTTAAAACTTTAAAGAACGAAAAAAAGGAAACTACCTTATGAGCAAGCTACAAATTTCCTTTATAATTGCTTGCAAAAGAGGGTAATTTGAACTAGATCTCTTCAAATATAACTTTGCATGCAAAATAGAACTGAGATCTAAACTTAGGAAGGGATCTTACTAACTAGATCTATATATGATTTTCTTAATGAGATTGATCAAAGCGATAAGATTCTTAAATGGTAACCAATTTGAAGGAAATTTAAATTTTGAAGGAGGAAGAGGAAAAGAGAAGTGCTTGTTGCTAAAATAGATCTGCAAAAGAAACTTATCAGTGAAGCATCGAGGGACACAATCTTCACAATCTTTATTAGAAAACTAGTGGAATGAAACTTGAACCACAATTCTTCGAATCATGGCAAACCTGCAAGCTAAACAACAAATCCTGCAAACAAAACCATTAAATCTGAAGGTACATATGAGAAATAGATGACATAGCATGAAAATAATCTTATTTAACATGCAAATATTAGCTCATTCAAACATATGTAGCAAAATAGGAGTAAATAAACTTACTTACAATGATCTATTCCTATGATTCCAATAATTATTCAGGCAGACAACAATTTAAATGCAAAAAATGAAAAAATAGCAGTTCACCTCAAAAGCAGCAGGATAGTGATGATCCACACATGAAAAGTACTCCACAATTTAACCTCCAAAGCTTCTTTTTTATTCCAACAAACAGAATGATCAATACAATATTACACAATAGAAAGCCTTTCTTCCCAACTCTAACTAGCTTGGAAAAGAGAAAGGCTGCTTTATTTATAGCCAAACTGGCCAAGAGGGGCGCATGCCTGACTGAAGGAGAGACTGCAGATGATGGAGAGTTAAGCCGAGCCTGATCTGATGATGAACTAAGTTTAACTGGATTGGAATTGCAAATCGAAGTGACACCTCACTCTAAATTGAACCACCCATCAAACAACTGTTAGATTGATCTGCACGTGTGGAGGAGAGAGAAAGGAGGGCGCAACACCTAGATCTGCATGAGCCTGTTAAGCTCATCTTCAGCCTTGATCCATGCCTTCAGTTAAGGAATGACAACTCTTGGACAATCTGAAGCCGATGAGACTGATTTCAATCAAATCAGAGCAAAATCCACTGATTTAGGAATTTGGATTTGCTCCATTATTTAATTAATTTTTAATTAAATTAATTAATATTTGATTTTTTTGGATTTTCTTACCTGAGTGATGGAAAAATCACTCAAAACATAGGAAAAGTGGGTTTATGGGTTTACCGAGTGCTCTAAGTTAGAAAATGAGCACCCCCATGACTAAAACTGACTTTTAACCCCACTTTTATTTCAAGACCAATTTTTTCAATTAGACTATTAAAAAATAGCCTAAGTTTTGTGGAAAAATTAAAATTAAAAATTAAAAAAAACAAAACCTAGGGGGACTTGGCACATGTTCATATGACTCGACCATAATGCCTAGCATGTTTATACATTGACACACAGACTCTAATAACTTCAATAGGCCTAAATGTCAAGCCGACCGGCCCAACTTTGGAGGTATTGAGTGAAAAACTCAGAAATTATCAGTTGTTTATTCAACAACCAATAATAACCAAGGGAAAAAGCACTCTGGGCTGATCGGATTGACAAATACAGTCCAGGAGACCGAGTCTTTTACAGACACTACCATGCTAGAACATTTTATTACAAGTCCCCCAAGGGAGTATGAACATGTGGTAGATAAAAAAAACACTTCCCAGAAGCAAGTCTGAAGGTCTTCTGAAGTCCGAACAAATCATCTTTGTCCGGTTCACCAGGCTCACTTGATAACACCAACTAAGTACAACTTAGGTGGTAATAGACATGTCCCCCCTGAAACATCCCGACAGTTCCCTGTCGTAGGTAGCAGCCCTACTATCTGTTCAAGGATTCCTATAAGGTTTCAACAAACTACTCTGATACCATGATGAAGTTATCTAACACATGATACACACATTATACACTCTGTCAATTGTTATTAACTTTTTGTAGCTCAGGAGGTACTTTTGGACCAGGTGCCTGGTTGCAGAGGTCTGAAATAATGTAGTGTCATTAAATTTCATAAAATGACTTTATGAGCTTAGTTATTAAAGTACATTGTGATGTGACTATATAATTTAAAAGTGACATGTACTTTTTGAGTTATAAAAGTGACTTTTAAGTTAAATAGTTCACCTTATAGTTATGAGTTAGGGAGTTTAAGTCATCTTAAGATCTAATCTCAGCCATTGAAGATTAAAAGTCACTAGGAGTTACCCTAATGAGTAAATAAAAGGACACCTGGAGGCTTCATTTACACACTCATCCAAGTGAGGAAGAGGAGGTGGTGGCATGAATTTCAAGAGGGAGAATTGTGAGCAGGAGAGAGGGAAGTAGCAGACTTGCATGATTCCCAAGAGAGTGGAAGCACATTTCTCAAGGAGGCTTGAGTTCCAAGGAAGGGGGGCACAAATTTCAAGGACACATTTTCCAAGGAGGGCACACTTCCTGAGGCTTAGTTCAGCCATTTTTAGAGTGTCCGTACAGTTGAGAGTGAAGGCCGTACAACTAGGTTGTGGCACAGAAAACGAGGAATCTGGGTGGGTATGTTTTCCTAGGCAGTTTGCTGTCTGCTGTAAGAGGGCTGTACTGCTGAAATACTGGCATGATTTTCAAGGTAAAACTGTTGTAGCTGTTTATTTCAATGTTGTCAGAGTTAGACTCGACAAAGACTTGACTGGCTTAAGACTCGACAAGACTTGACTCAAGAAAGACTCGGCTAATACAAATAAAAATACTAATAATATATTCTAGGCAAGTATGGGCCCATTTGGTGAGTCCGGTCGAGTCTTGGCCAAGTCTTGTCAAATCCTGGCTGTGTCCTTGGCGAGTCTTGACAAGTGGCAAGTTTGTGGCCATGTTTGAGCCAAGTATTCATACCAGCTAAGACTCGACAAGGCTCAGCAAGAGTCGCAAGTCTTGAGCTAGTCTTGGGCAAGTCAAACTACATTGGTTTTTTTGCTGTTTCGGACATTTTGGAAACCTGAAAGGCATGTTTTCCAAGGTTACCTACAACACTGTTTTGGAGGTGAAATCTTGACTTCAGATTTCAAGAAAAATCACTGTTATGTACTGTATTTTATGGCTGTACTTGACTGCTGTACTGTACCTGAGTTTTACTGCTGATAATGAGAAATTCCTCTTGAATGTTATTCAACCAAATTTACCTGAGTCTGATATTTTAATACAGCCTGCTGTTGATGTGAATTTTCCGCTGCTAAATGACATTTTAATGTTGTATATTAACTTACAGAAGTCTAAAATAATTGCCTGAGTTGTATAGTAGTGATTTCATGCCAGTAGAAGCTTAATATCAGGTTGCATTGAAGTTTGACAAAAGGTGTCTAAACTATGACTGTATGAACGCAGTCTGATTTTTTGTCATTATTTTCACAACTGTTTCTACAGGAAACTAAACAGTCTGAATTAAATGCTACTCAAAACATCAATTTAAAATTTATGCTAGTATCTATGAACAAATACAGTTAGAGAATATAACGACAACTTGTTTAGGTCTCTGTCAACACATGCTACTGCTTTTATTAAATTCTGAACATAGGAAAAATGATACAGGAAAATACCCCTAAACTGCAAGCTGTTAAACTCGAGACTCATTTAATCTGTATCTCTACCCTTCTTATGGATCTGAGAAGGGCGTACTAGGGTTTACAAAATAAGATTGCACATGACACAAACTCAGAAATAGAATTTTCTTTATCCCAAGTCAAATTCAAAAATAGAATTTATTGAAAATCTAAACCCAAACTGAATATTTAACTGGTAGGCACAAACATGCATGCATGCCTCTAAGATTAACTGGTGGTGGCACATGCGTTATCCAGGGCTAGCTGGCAGGTGCGTGCATGTATGCATATGCTCTCTCCCTTAATAAAGCAAGAGAAATGCACCTCCTCCTTGAGAACTGTAATCCATCCTCTCTAGGGTCTATGGTGCTGCTAAACAGGTTCTCAGATCTGATGCTGTAGAAGACTGTTCGAGGCACACTTCACTAACATGATAAACCAAGGAAGAACACGTCCCACCCACTGGAAAGCATGCTTAACCTGCAAAATCAAAGGACACTTGGAGGCATGTATTAGTTGGTTAGAAATACAAATGGAGAAAGCTGTAAGTGTCCATAATGCAACATTATTTTGCAGTTTGGACAGTGTACAGGAATCTAAATTATGCTAAAATGCCAAATAAACACTTTAAAATGATCTTTGATGACATGTGTTATCACCAACCTTGTAGTTGCCTATGTGAGATGGATCTAGGATCGACGGTAGAGGGACAAGCAACTATGGAGGTGGAACCAAGATTGCCTCGACTCCCAAATGGATAGTTGTCACGCCAATCGATGCAGTCTTCACTTTATGTTATCTTAGCCCAAGACAACAATGGGGGAGACCCAGATCTACTCCCGAAAGGAGAGATCAGACCTAGACACCAGATCAGATCAAATGGACTTGAGGTACGTAAGGTGTAAGGTGATGGAAACCCTAGATCTATGGATGACGTCACCAGGTCAACCAAGGCTTTGGATCAAGGTTTAAGAGATATGAGATTTGATCCAAGTTGGGACACAGATGACCTATGAGGTAAACACTAGATCTGGGGTTAAGGTACTAGCAAAAGGTGAAGATAACCATTGCCTTGGGAAACTTAACCAATGCAGAGAAGGTAAAAGCAGGTTTGGGGCTATCTAGTACCGAGCGATAGACTCGAAGAAAGATATAACAATGTCAAAGCACCCGAGCCACCAGGAAAAGGTCAAAACGCAAGAGAAAAAGGCAAAAGATGGGTAGCGCCAGGGTTTGGAGAAACAGTGCCTTAGGATTTGGTCAAATGGAGGCACTTTTGGCTCAGCGTTGAGGAAGATCCTCCTAGGGTATGACCCGATCTACAAAACCCAGAAGTGGTTTGCCCCGAGATCAAGCGCTTTGATCTATAATATTTTTTTGGTTTTTTATTATTTAGGGTTATGAGAATAAAAATGGAAGTACAAATGCCAATGGATTGAGATCTTGGAAAAGAAGCACTAACTTGTAGACCTTACCTAGAAAACCTTGTAGATGCCTCGATGGTGACGATCCCTGCTATCTCGATCAATTTGAGAAGATTTGAGTGAGTTCTATGCTCAACGTTTTTCCGTAAGAAGCCACTATGCCCTCTCCTGCACAACAAACGCCAACCATATCAGATTTGTTGCATCATGAGAAAAAAAGAAAAAGCTACAAAAAAATAGCAAGATCAAATCATAGATCGCATTGATGCTAATGAAAACCCCTTGATACAAAGCTCATCCAAGCCAAGCGAGTTGAGGAAACCCTCCAAAAACACCCAAGTTGAAGTCGCCCTCCCGTAGACAAGACGATGATTCCTGAAAAGATATATCGATCTCACATCAAATACCCAAATGCTAGGAAGCAAAATATTTTCCAATCACCATATAAGAACACCAGATGCAAAGGAGATCCAAGAATTTCCACAAGAAAAGTTTTTCTATTATCCAGATCCAAGAGCCAAAGACCCCTTACAAATGAGAAGCTCTCTCTTTCAAATAGGAATGAGAGAACCAAAATTTTAACCACTTTTCAAATGGGTGGCTAAGATTAAATGATACAAATATTCTAATCAACGGTTGAGATGAGCTCAACATACAATTCATGGATCAATATCACAATATAATATAAAAGTGGACTAAATCACCCTAGGCGAGGGGATCCCACTCCACAAAAAATAAATGAAGCACATGGTGGGTCTAGGGAGTGTTAACTAACTCCCTTTGGGTGTCCCCATGGCACAATAAAAATAATATAATTTTGCACTGTGACATTGTGCCTCCTTGAAGAAATCGTGAGCCTCCAAAAAGCTCCAGAAACAATAAATATGCCTGAAAAAATAGATGTGGGCCAATCCAGGTGCTGCAACTGCTGGAGAAGAAGTGGAAGACATCACCCTCATCATCAAAACTCATCCCATGCCATTTCCTTGCCTCAGTAGCCCAAATCGAATTCTTCAGTAGCGATTTTAATTATTTTTTATCTGCCTCTGGAAACGTGATATGCCAAAAATTGCCTCCTAGGGTGCCTGCGTTATCCAACTAAGCCCTCTAGGCTCTCTGGAAGGGGGGTAAACCGTAATATGGTACAATCAAGTGGCTGGACATCCCCTTCCTCATACAACGCCCCATGAGATCCAAGAAGATCATCTCCCTGCTCAGACAGGCCATCCAGTGTAGTTAAACTGCACCAGAAGGGTAAGCTGAGCCTAATAATCTCTGCAACTGCCTGAAACTGAAAATAAGCTGTCTCATTGGACTCAGAGAGTCCAAATCGATCTAAGGTGTATACTCATACCCCTTCCAGGTCTCTGCATGATCATCTACAATATCTAGATAGACAAAATAATAATCTGTAACTGACCATATAACCAAAAATATAACTCAGGCTAGCATCCATATGTTGCAAGTGTTCAAAGGCTAAGATGTGCTCTTCAAATCATTTAAGTAACAATTATAACAAGTAGCAATCACTTCACTGGCGATCTAACAACCAAATATATAGGTTTTCATTTATTAATCATAACTTGGACTAGACTTTCAAGGTCATACTCACTTCATAGTTGTAATCAATTTGCTAGTGAAGGGTGAGTGCTAAAACTCACAAGGCTAGGGAAAAGGATGACCACCAACTTGACATTGTGACACTTCAGATATGGAAAGGGAATACTCACTCTAGCATATGATGGACAAGCAACAACACATGGGATTGCAGTGTCTCACAAATGGGTGAGTTTCTTTAGAGGTGCTTATTCACCTTGAGAAATGTTCACAATCCAAACCAATACAAGTAGGCCAACAATCCTTAGATATAACTTTTAGGAACCATTGGTTTTTGGGCCTTTGATTTTCCATAGCCTTGGTCCATGTTTTTATTACACAGATTTTATTATTTAGGCTTTATGCATTCATGTATGTTGAAAAACACTACTTTTCATGAATGTTTTAAGATATTCTTTTCATTGTACTTCAAAGCCAATTTCATTAGGCTAGCCTTGCATTCATGTATGTTTAGAAACACTACTTTTCATGAATGGGCTTTTTCATAAGATTTTCATTTCATTTCCAAATACATTGTATTGATGGAAGCGCTACTTGTTTCAGGTTAGCTAACACAACCTCGGCAACTCAGAGCCGAGACACAAATAATAGGGAGGCTTGTCCAACAAAGGCTCTAGTGGGGAAAGGTCCTCCATGCCATAAGTCAAGTAGTAAATCGAGTTGAGAACATAACTGGAAGGTAATGGATGGGTGGAGACAATGAATAATGAAACCAACACTAGCAAGCCAAAGTAGGGTGAGAATGACTACCTCTGTTCTCCTAAGGAGGGTAAAACCAATGAGTATAGATCAAGAACTTCCAGGTCTGAGTGTGGACATCAATACATAATATCAATACATCCAAGTCCACATATTTATTTGACTGCCAGATCATGACACTAAATGCTAATACATGTCACACGAATGAGTATAAGAGCAAATGATAACCATAACACAAGATAATATAAGCCGAGTCATAAACATGTAAATAATCCATCTGAACCAACATTAGTCTAATGAGAAACACTGATACAACTCTGGGCACCGATAATTGCTCTGTAAATAGATAAAATGACTACATTAGTCCTCAAATTTGAGTGTCCCAAGACTTAGTCATGGCATGGAATAGTACTGTAGTCCATTAATCAAATCATGATCCATCATAAAAGCTCATCTCAGCATCTCATATGTAGGGGAACTGGCTGAAAAATGTATCGAAATCTGAAAAATAGAATATGGTAGCCTGGCTACTATATATATGATAACATCTGGCTCTAGCTAGGACAAGTGCTCTGTTGAATAGAACGCTTGAGAACCTCAGAATCTTTGGTCCTCGCACTTTGCTTCTAGCATCCTTGATCAATCCTTCTAGCTCTACAAGTGTTGCCAAAATGTCACCAACTACCTGGAAAATGCTCAACGCTATACCAAACTCACAGACCGGTCGTCAGCACACTATGTGGATAAAATAAAATACTCAAACTGAAATGCATGAAACTAAAAAGCAGAAAGTAAATCTAATCTATAACAATAACTTTTAAGAAAGTTTTGATCTCACTGTGCAGGGAAAAAAATGATAAAACTGAAGAGTACACTAAGAGCTTTGAAAAGCAAGCTTTAGGAAAAGACAAAAAGGTGCAAGACTGACTGGCTACACTAGTGCCCAGTAAGGGCTTATTCAGGTCGTACCTATTCTACCCTACTGGGCAAAACAAGACTCACGCGATGGGCATGAAGTAATGCTTTAGCGAAAGCCCATTCACAAGAAGTTCAAATTCATTCTTGTCCAGAGTTTCCAAATAGAATGATCCTTTTCTGGCTATGTTAGATACTCGATAAGGACCCATCCAAATCTTTTCCAACTTTCCATGTTTTCTAGGTTTCTCTTTTAATTCATCCCATAGCAAGACTATGTCTCCTATTCCAAATTTTACATCTCTTGTTCTTTGATCATAAGTTCCCTTAACTTTTTCTTGCTCAATAACCATTTTATCAAATGCCAACCTTCTTACTTCATCATGCTCCACTAACTTGTCAATTCTTGCTTGAAATGCTTCCTGATCTGAAGTGCATTGTTGCAACAATTCATATATTGGGATTTGCATATTTATTGGAAGCCTACAATCTTGCCTATAAACTAATTTGAAAGGAGCTTTGCCTGTTATTCTTTTTATTGTCGTTCTATTGGCTTAAAGTGCATATTTTAGTTTGTTATCCCAACTTTTCTTATTTTCTCCAACCATTCTTTTCAAAAGCTTAATCAAATTCTTGTTACTAGATTCAGCGAGACCATTACCCTGGGGATAATAGTTAGATGAATGGGATAATGTAATTCCATGATTCATGCAAAAGGTTGACATCTCTAGCTTACTAAAAGCTTTAGCATTGTTAGTGGTTATCTTTATAGGGCACTCATACCGAGAGACAATGTTTTCTTCTAGGAATTTGACAACTATTGCAGCTGTACATTTCTTAGTTGGTATAGCTTCAACCCATCGAGTAAAGTAATCCGTGCAAGTGAAGATGTATTTATATCCATTTCTCGAGTTCTGATCAAAGGGGCCAATAAAATCCATACCCCACTGCTGAAAAGGAGTTTTTATTACAACTAGGTTTAGTGGCAAAGCTCGCAACCTAGGTTTTCTTGAGAAAAATTGACACTCTTGACAGGTTCTCACAAATGAGTGCACATCCTTGAAGAGGGTTGGCCAATAATATCCTGCTCTCATAATCTTTGCGGCAGTTGTTCTAGGTGCATAATGTCCACCGTAGACACCTATGCATTTCCTTAATGATGGTCTGGGATTCCTCCACACTAACACATTTCAAAATTATTCCATCAGGGTTTCTCCAACGCAGACCATCTTGAGTTAATATATACTTTTCCGCCTTCAACCTTAAGGCTCTCCTTTGATGATCTACCAAATAATCAAGGCAAGACAGATTTCTCAGAAAATAGATAATATCCTTATACCACTCATGGTCTTCATCAATATGCAAAATATGAGATTCATACTCACTAGCAAGATTAACTTCATGACTATTACTTTTCTCAGTTAATAATTGGGCCAAACCTTGACCTTTCACCATTTTAATGGGTTTGATCTCTAAATCATATTCTTGGATCTGTGAAATCCAGTTTCCTCTAACCCCTATACCATCTGCTTGTGATAAGACATCTTTAACTGCTTGATATGGCACAAAGGCTTTAATTTTGGAGTACCCTATGTAAGTCCTGAAATGTTTTAGGGATTTGACTAGAGCGTAGGCTTGCTTTTCTGTAGTAGTGTATTTTAATTCAGCATCCCTCAAGTTTTTACTCATAAAAGCTATAGGTTGTTCATGATTTTCATTGTTCTTTGTAACAGAACTCCAATAATGGTATCTTCAAAAGCGTATGAATAGATGAGAAACTCCTTGCTGTAATCAGGACATGCTAAAACAGGAGTAGTTGAAATGGCTTTCTTTAGTTTAATGAATGATGTTTCACAGGTTTTATCCTAGATGAACTTTGCATCTTTCTTAAGAAGAGCATTTAGAGGCTTGGCTAACTCTGCTAAGTTCGGAATAAATTTTCGGACGAAATTTATTTTTCCAAATAAGGATTGCAGGGAAGCAACATTATGGGGTGCATCAATAGTATTAATGGCCTGGGCCCGCTCAGGATCTATCCTAATACCTTCTCTAGACACAATATGCCCTAATAACTTACCTTCATCAATTCCGAAAGTTGACTTTTTGGGATTCAAAGATATACCAAACTTTCTGCACCGATCAAAAACCTTCTTCAAATGTTTCACATGATCATTGCATTCTTTGGAAAAAAACTATTAGGTCATCTTGATAAATGGCGATAATCTTTCCAATGAGGTCATTGAGAGCTTGATCCATAGCTCTTTGAAAAGTTGAGCCAACGTTTAATAACCCGAAAGGCATTCTTATGTACTCAAAAGTTCCCCGTGGAGTTGTAAAAGTTGTTTTTTTCTATCTTCCTTTTTAATACGCACCTGATTGTATCTCGAAAAACCATCTAGCGTTGACAACATTCTTGCGCCTGTTACACTTTGCAGTAAATTCTCCATGTTTGGCAAAGGGTAGTTCTTTCTAAGAGATGCTCGATTTAGATTTCTAAAATCTATGCATATCCTGATTTCACCACTCTTCTTTCTCACAATCATAGGGTTAGAAACCTAGGTGGTGTGTCGAACTGATCGGATAATTCCAGTAGTTAGCATCTTTTCAAGGGGGCTATCTTAGGTTTAACATTTCGCAACTTTTGTTTATAAGGTTTTGCTCCTTCATTCAAAGGGATAGTATGCTCAATAATGGCAGGATAAAAAATTTTAAGATCATTATACGTCCAGGCAAAAACATCCTTGTACTCCCTAATTAGATTTTCAATGGCTTTCCTCTCTTTTGGGGAGGCGTTCTTTCCAATTTTAATCATTTTAGGAGAAACTAGGCTTCCAATGTTAATCTCTATGGCTTCATCTACTGGTTCAGCTCTTTTACCCTTATACTCATTATGTCTATTGAAATTCTTCTTTAAAGGGATTGCTAACTTCATCACATCAACATCTTGCAAAGACAAGTTGTTTACTTTATCTTCTAAATCAACATTGCAATTCTGAAAATTATCTGAGTGTTGTAAGAAAGCGATGATTTGAGCATCATTATCGAAGACTTGCCAATGATCTTGATTGTCAGGAACTGATGGTCTAAATAACACTTCGACTTTACGCTCCTTCTCTTTAAGGTGATTTGGGATTTCAAAGGTGCATGCTATTACTGATAATGCATCAGCCAAGGTGTTCTCCTCTTTTGGAACTGCTTGGATCACAAAGGCATCGAACATTTCAATGGTATCCCAAACAACGTTTCTATAATCTCTAAGTCTATTGTTCTTAGCCGCAAATTGATTTTTTACCTGGGACACAATTAGATCTGAATTCCCTATAACACTCAAGCATTTGATTTTTTGATCTCGGGCAATCTCTAATACCAAAAGTAAAGCCACATATTCAACCATGTTATTTGTGGCTTCAAACTCGAGATGAAAAGAAAAATACTTTTCTTCTCTAGAGGGGGAAATAAGGACAATTCCTGCTCCAGCACCATGTCTCGATTTAGCTCCATCAAAATGCATCTTCCATACTTGGCTGGGAGGAAAAGGATGTTGTCGAGACTTTTCCCAGTAATTTGCCAGAACCATATAGTTTCCAACTTCATCTATAGGACGCATGGCTTCCTCAAAAAGGTGTTTAGGGGTCTCCACATGTTCAGTCGTAGGTTTTTCATTTACTAACTTATAGAAAGCATTTTCTCTGATAGGGATGGTGGCATACGAAAGGTTCAGTTGGATGCTTCCTCCTAACTTAGCGGTCCATTCTCTAGACAACAACATTCCCCATGTATCAGGTATATCTAAGATTAATACATTCATATTTATATCGATCTTTGGATATGCTGCTAGCTTCATCTTTAAATTCTCAATCATCCCATTTGATTTAATAGATCTAGAGTCCATTCCACACACGTTATACTGCTGAGTTGGTTTTAGCTCCAGCTGTTCCATTACCCTAAGTGGCATAACATTAACCTCTGCTCCTGAGTCTAGCATGCAATTATGAAGGATCAATTGGTTTATCTCTAAAGCTATGTAGAACAGGGGATGACCACCACCATTACTAGTTACACTTTGGATCATTATGGGGGGTCTTTCTTAAATGCTGATTTCTCAATAGTTTTAATCTTAGGCTTGATCCCTAGAAATTGAGTAGCTTGGTTAAACAAGGATGGGACCTTCAGTAATTCATTAAGAGGTACTATGAATTCGGACAGAAGGGATAGCTACGAGCTCTTTCAAAGACATCATGACTGAAGATCCGAAAAGTTTTCCTAGTATGTTTGTATTCAGACTACCTTGTATCACCGGGGGAACTCCTTTGCCAGGGAGGTTTACTTGCTTTCTCTGCATTGTTTCTTTATGTTGAGGCTTAGCAAAGTCTCAACTTACTGCCTTCCTAGTTTCTTGAGATAGCATCCTCAAAGGCTGCTCATCCTTCTTCAGGATGCCCCTACGAGGAACATTTGATGGTTGTGAAAGATTCTTATCAGTGGTATTCTTTTGTTCAGGATAATTCTTTCTTGTGACAGGCTTATTATTTTCTATATTCCTTACGTTATTTCTTGTTTGAGACCTTGTCACGACCAGATTATCTAAAAGTGTCCTAGCCGACATAGTCTGAGGGAAATCATTGGTATAAATTCTCTGAGAAAGTTTATGGAAATGTTCATCACGTCTTGTGTTTTGTTTTCGCTGATTTAAAACCAAACCATATAAACTTTGTATTAGTTTGCTCGTTTCAATCATCATTTTCATCATCATATTGTTTTCTGAATCACTCTCTCCAATGCGAGACATGACTTTAGAACTTAAGATTAATACGTTGGGTATGGTCCTCAGTGGAGTCGCGGGGTGGAGTCGCTAGGTGAACCACTCAAGTAATTCATCGAAAAAAGATATGTCGTATAGGGAAAGGTGAGGTATGTCGAACCAAGGTAGGCCTCTACCTCCCCGGCAACGACGCCAAAATGCTATCACCAACCTTGTAGTTGCCTATGTGAGATGGATCCAGGATGGATGGTAGAGGGACAAGCAACTATGGAGGTGGAACCAAGATTGCCTCAAATCCCAAATGGATGGTTGTTATGCCAATCAAGGAAGTCTTCACTTTATGTTATCTTGGCCCAAGACAACAATGGGAGAGACCCAGATCTACTCTCGACAAGAGAGATCAAACCTAGACACCGGATCAGATCAAATGGACTTGAGGTACGTAAGGTGTAAGGTAATGGAAACCCTAGATCTATGGATGACGTTACTAAGTGAACCAAGGCTTTGGATAAGGGCTTAAGAGATATGAGATTTGATCCAAGTTGGGACACGAATGACCTATGAGGTAAATACTAGATCCTGGGTTAAGGTACTAGCAAAAGGTGAAGATATCCACTGCCTTGGGAAACGTAACCAATGTAGAGAAGGTAAGAGTAGGTTTGGGGATATCTAGTATCGAGGGATAGACTCGAAGAAAGATATAACAATGTCAAAGCACCCGAGCCACCAGGAAAAGGTCAAAATGCAAGAGAAAAAGGAAAAAGAGGGGTAGCGCCAGGGTTTGAGAAACAGTGCCTTGGGATTTGGGCAAATGGAGGCACTTTTGGCTCAGCGTTGAGGAAGACCCTCCTAGGGTAAGACCCTATCTACAAAACCCAGAAGTGGTTTGCCCTGAGATCAAGCGGTTTGATCTATAATATTTTTTTGGTTTTTTATTATTTAGGGTTTTGAGAATAAAAATGGAAGTACAAATGCCAATGGATTGAGATCTTGGTAAAGAAGCACTAACCTGTAGATCTTACCTGAAAACCTTGTAGATGCCTCGATGGTGATGATCCTCGCTATCTCGATCAATTTGAGAAGATTTGAGTGAGTTCTATGCTCAACGTTTTGCCCCAAGAGGCCACTGCGCCCTCTCTCTTGCACAATAAACGTCAACCATATCAGATTTGCTACATCACGAGAAAAAAACAAAAGCTACAGAAAAATAGCAAGATGAAATCATAGATCGCATTGATGCTAATGAAAACCCCCTGATACAAAGCACATCTAAGCCAAGCGAGTTGAGGAAACCCTGCAAAAACGACCAAGTCGAAGTCGCCTTTCTATAGACAAGACAATGATTCATGAAACGATATATAGATCTCACATCAAATGCCCAAATGCTAGGAAGCAAAAAATTTCCCAATCACCATCTAAGAACACCAGATGCAAAGGAGATCCAAGAATTTCCACAAGAAAAGTTTTTCTATTATCCAGATCCAAGGGCCAAAGACCCCTTACAAATGAGAAGCTCTCTCATTTAAATAGGAATGAGAGAACCAAAATCTTAACTACTTTTCAAATGGGTGGCTAAGATTAAAAGATACGAATGTTCTAATCAACGGTTGAGATGAGCTCAACATATATTACGTTGATCAATATCATAATATAATATAAAAGTGGACTAAATCACCCTAGGAAAGGGGATCCCACTCCATAAAAAATAAATGAAGCACATGGTGGGCTCAGGGAGTGTTAACTAACTCCCTTTGGGTGTCCCCATGGCACAATAAAAATAATATAATTTTTTAGACTATGAAATTGTGCCTCGAGGAAATCGCGAGCCTCCAAAAAGCTCCAGAAACAATAAATATGCCTAAAAAAATAGACGTGGGCCATTCTAGGTGCTACAACTGCTGGAGAAGAAGCAGAAGACATCACCCTCATCATCAGAACTCATCCCATGCCATTTCCTTGCCTCAATAGCGCAAATCCAATTCTTCAGTAGCCGTTTTAATTATTTTCTATCTACCTCAGGAAACATGATATGCCAGAAACTGCTTCCTAGGGTGCCTGCGCTATCCAACTGAGCCCACCAAGCTTTCTGGAAGGGGGGTAATATGGTACAATCAAGTGGCTGGACACCCTCTTCCTCATACAGCGCTCTAGGGGATTCAAGAAGATCATCTCCTTGCTCAGATAGGCCATCTAGTATAGTAAAACTACACCAGAAGGGTAAACTGAACCTAATCATCTCTGCAATTGCCCGGAATTGAAAATAAGCCGTCTCACTGTACTCGGAGAGTCCAAATCCATCTAAGGTGTATACTCATACCCCCTCCAGGTCTCTGCATGATCATCTACAATATCCAAATAGACAAAATAATAATCTGTAACTGACCATATAACCAAAAATATAACTGAGCCTAACATCCATATGCTGCAAGTGTTCAAAGGCCAAGATATGCTCTACAAATCATTTAAGTAACAATTATAACAAGTAGCAATTACTTCACTGGCGGTCTATCAACCAAATATATAGGGTTTCATTTATTAATCATAACTCGGACCAGACTTTCAAGATCATACTCACTTCATAGTTGTAATCAATTTGCTAGTGAAGGGTGAGGGCTAAAACTCACAAGGCTATGGCAAAGGATGAACACCAACTTGACATTGTGACACTTCAGATATGGAAAGGGAATACTCACTCTACCATATGATGGACAAGCAACAACATAGGGGATGGCAGTGTCTCACAAATGGGTGAGTTACCTTGACAAATGCTCACAATCCAAACCAATACAAGTAGTCCAACAATCCTTAGATATAACTTTTAGGAACCATTGGTTTTTGGGCCTTCAATTTTCCATAGCCTTGGTCCATGTTTTTATTGCATGGATTTTTTTATTTAGGCTTTATGCATTCATGTATGTTGAAAAGTACTACTTCTTATGAATATTTTAAGATATTCTTTTCATTTTATTTCATAGCCAATTTCATTAGGCTAGCCTTGCATTCACGTATGTTTAGAAACACTACTTTTCGTGAATGGGTTTTTTCATAAGATATTCATTTCATTTCCAAATACATTGTATTGATGGTAGTGCTACTTGTTTCAGGTTAACCAACACAACCTTGGCAACTCAGAGCCGAGACACAAATAATAGGGAGGCTTGTCCAACAAAGGCTCTAGTGGGGAAAGGTCCTCCATGCCATAAGTCAAGTAGTAGATCGGGTTGAGAACATAACTGGAAGGTAATGGATGGGTGAAGACAATGAATAATGAAACCAACACTAGCAAGCCAAAGTATGGTGAGAATGACTATATTCTCCCTAAGGAGGGTAAGACCAATGAGTATAGATCAAGAACTTCCAGGTCTGAGTAGGGACATCAACACATAATATCAATACATCCAAGTCCACATATTTATATGACCGCCAGATCATGACACTAAATGCTAATACATGTCACACGAATGAGTATAAGAGCAAATGATAACCTTAACACAAGATAAAATAAGCCGAGTCATAAACATGTAAATAATCCATCTGAACCAACATCAATCTAATGAGAAAACATTGATACAACTCTGGGCATCGATAACTACTCTGTAAATAGATAAAATGACTACATCAGTCCTCAAATCTGAGTGTCCTGAGACTTAGTCATGGCATGGGATAGTACTATAGTCCATCAATCAAATCATGATCCATCATAAATGCTCATCTCAGCATCTCATATGTAGGGGAACTGGCTGAAAAATGTACCGAAATCTAAAAAATAGAATATGGTAGTCTGGCTACTATATATGTGATATTAACATGCAACAACATGCGCTGAAGATTTTTAACTTGCAAACTAGGCTTTGGAGGCTAACTGTGGTGTGGCTTGTTAATTGTGTGGCACATCTTGCTTGTCATCTTCATGTGGAGGTAACTAGTATCTTATTTTGTTAATATACATACTGCTTATTTCTAAGTATGGTCATTGAAAGGGGATTACTCCACAGTTGAGTAAGATCTTACTTAATGGGTTTGTTAGTATAGATTTTACTATGTATTTATAGAGTTAGCATTGAACCTAGTTTGGATTAGGGTATATTGACTCTCTCCCTATAGGTTACACCTGAAGAAGAATAAGGCAAGCAATATCTTTCTCCTTGCATGCATTTAATATTGTTTGTGCATGTTATGTCATCCACTGAGCAGTATCAGGTTAACCTGAAGCAACCTTTCCCTCTCACCAACTTCTAGTAAAGCAAGGCCCTTAGGGTCATTCCTTGGTGACTCCATTAACCCGATCTTTTGTATAAAGCGCAACCCTCTTTAACTTGTCTTTCTAACCTTCCAGTCACTACAAGAAATTTACTCCCTTTTTATTTATTTCATGCATGCACTAATATATATTTTCAATTTTGAAGTAAATCCTAAGTAGAAGTGTATGCATGCATAGATCTCTTTGATAAGCAGTTGAGTATCTTAATGGGGAAAAGTATTGAATGGTCATGCATGTCTTCAGAAGATACATGCATATCCATTCTTTTAGGTGAACATTTGCAAGAGGAATTTCTCATTATCACTCACCTAACATTCAAGAAGAATTTCTCATTATCAGCATCAATTCTTTTAGGTGAGCATTTGCAACATGTGTGTTAAAAGTAACAAGAAAACTAAATAAACAACGAAAAATAGATTTTACTTGCATGGCTTTGAATGTTGTTGAAATAAAAAATGACATCAAGATGTAATTCAAACACCACTGTCATGTGAGTGGATGGCCTTTTCATCCTTTAGCCTTTGGTTTACCAAAGAAATGCCATTAGTTGTTTGGGACTGAAAAAATGTCACTGGGCTTGGTAGTAAATATTTCTACAGCTGTCATTTTTTAACACTCGTTTTTTTGTTACAGGAGTACATTGCTATGTTAAATAGAGATTTCATCAGACGGCTTCAATCTGACTCCGGATCAACTGAGAATTCTTGAATTCTTCTTGTTTTTTATTATTATTATTTGTGATATCTCAAATATATATATTTTTCCTTGGGAATCGTATTTGTAATTTTCAAGACTTGGTATTTAATCGAAGGTATTCCATGTGCTATTATCACATGTTTTGTACATATGGCATGCCATTCTTCGTAGTTTTATTTACTTTGAAATTTTTATTACGTTATGTTCTTCTAAGAAGAGTCGTGTACAAGATTGATTTAAACTGTATATGCTTGAAATCAGTCAACTGGTTAATATTATTTTGCGCACTATGATTACTAGAAAATTTTTAGTCTGTTTAGCAAATGAGTTCTAAGATGATTTCCAATGTTTGACCTCTGTCCCAAGTTGAAAGTCAAGACAAAGACTCCTAGATCAAGCCGAGGACTCCTATGATATATTATAATTCTTTCAGTTTGAGAAGGCTTGTATAAGTGCAAGTTGTCTTGTTAAGCACTAACAATTGCGTTTGCTCTCTCATGTAATTCGTTCATGGATCAAACTTCTATTTTGTTGGTTTGGAATCCTCACATTTGTTAAGCACTCGAATCATAATTATTAGCAATAGTCTTTTTGAAATGCTATCCAAAGTATACAGTATTACATACAATTACTTTTGAAATGAAATCCGATAGCATACTAAGGTCCCCTGACTAAGAGATGCAAAGGATTAAGAGATTTGCATCAACATCTCCTGTCTATATTTTGCAAAATAAAAGAGGCGAAGGGTTAAGAGATTTGTATTAGCATCTCTGGTCTATATTAAGAGATTTGCATTAGCAAAATATAATAGAGGCAAAGGATTTAAGAGAATTGTATTCCATGTGCTATTATCACATGTTTTGTACATATGGCATGCCATTCTTAGTAGTTTTATTTACTTTGATATTTTTATTACATTATGGTCTTCTAAGAAGAGCCGTGGACAAGATTAATTTAAACTTTATATGCTTGAAATAAGTCAACTGGTTAATATTATCTTGCACACTATGATTACTAGAAAAATTTTAGTCTGTTTAGCAAATGAGTTGTAAGAGGATTTCCAATGTTTGACCTCTGTCCCAAGTTGAAAGTCAAGACAAAGACTCCTAGATCAAGCCGAGGACACCTATGATATATTATAACTCTTTCAGTTTGAGAAGCCTTGTATAAGTGCAAGTTGTCTTGTTAAGCACTAACAATTGCTTTTGCTCTCTCCTGTTATTCGTTCATGGATCGAACTTCTATTTTGTTGGTTTGGAATCCTCACATTTGTTAAGCACTCGAATCATAATTATTAGCAATAGTCTTTTTGAAATGCTATCCAAAGTATACAATATTACATACAATTACTTTTGAAATGAAATCCGATAGCATACTAGGGTCCTCTGACTAAGAGATGCAAAGGATTAAGAGATTTGCATCAACATCTCCGGTCTATATTTTGCAAAATAAAAGAGGCAAAGGATTTAAGAGATTTGTATTAGCGTCTCTGGTCTATATTAAGAGATTTGCATTAGCAAAATATAATAGAGGCAAAGGATTTAAGAGAATTGTATTAGCGTCTCTGGTCTATATTAAGAGATTTGCATTAGCAAAATATGATAGAGGCAAAGGATTTAAGAGAATTGTATTAGCATCTCTGGTCTATATTAAGCACTCGAATCATAATTACTATCAAAGTATTTTTGAAACGCAATCCAAAGCATACAATATTATATAGCATTACTTTTGAAATGAAATTGGATAGCATACCAGGGTCCTCTGACTAAGGGAGGCAAAGGATTAAGAGATTTGCGTTAACATCTCTGGTCTATATGTTTCAAAATAAAAGAGAGGCAAAGGATTTAAGAGATTTGCATTAGCATCTATGGTCTATATTTTGCGCAAAGCAAACGAGAGACAAAGGATTTAAGAGATTTGGATTAGCATCTCTGGTCTATATTTTGCAAAATAAAAGACGTCTCTATTATAACCCATTTTATTTTGCAAGTCAAGTACATGCTAGTGATAGTTATGTACACTATAGTGTTCATAATGCAAACATTGAAAAGTTATTTCTTTTAAACAAAAGCACGACCCATAAAACTATGGGTTTGAAAGAAATCTTGAACACTTGAACGAGGAAGATTTAGGTACGCCCTCATCTAACGAAAAATGAAAATCTTGAACACTTAAGAACGAGGAAGATTACATATGGCCTCACTTGATCTACTTCATTAGGCTTTTAGTGACGAAGGGCCTTTCTATTAAATTCATATAGATATATCTTTGGTTATTGTGATAAAATATCACAAAAGATGTCCTTGATTATCGAGACAAAATATAAACAAAGAATATTTTTATTGATTCATAATAGATTTTATTTAAATATAACATCACCATAAAGTCACTAATTGTAATATTCATTTTTATTATCCAAAATGTTAGTGCTTGATAAGTTGATAGAGTGCAAAAAATACACAACGTTTTAATGCAATTGCAGTGAACATCGATTATATAGACGAGGTTTGAAAGGGAATAGTTAACCAGCTTTGTAGTTTACACAAATTCAGAATGTTTGGGTGCAGTCTCAATGGACGTCAATTATATACATAATGACTAGAACATTAAACAAGCTTTTGCATCATTGGTTCATTTTGATTTGGAATTTCAGGGTTTAAATTACAAAGATTGACGAGAACATTAAACAAGCTTTTGCATCATTGGTTCGTTTTGATTTGGAATTTCAGGGTTTAAATTACAAATCTTTTAATTTAAATTCTTAGATGATTGAATTGGTAGATTCACGGTGACGTTAATTGGTTTTAAATTCTTAGATGATTGAATGGGGTAGATTGACGGTGACATTAATTGGTTGGGTATATGTGGCATTGTGCATAAGTTGTATTGAATGATATTTGAATGGTGATCAGCTTGTGTAATTCAATGTTGATGTAGACTTTGGTTGTGGATTTGTTGGGGGTATATTTTTTTGTATTACTTGTACGTGGTGAGTTGAGGTGATTATTAAGATAGATGGTGGGTTTTGGTTTGCTTTTGATCAATGTTTTTTAAAGAGTCCTCAACTATTTCTATGCCTTTCTCAAAATTGCCTTTTTTAATTCTCTTTCCTGCACTCCCAAGTCGTTCCTGCTCTACCAAGGATAACTATCAAAATTGCCTTTTTTAATTCTCTTTCCTGCACTCCCAAGTCATTCCTGCTCTACCAAGGATAACTATCGGGGTGTTATCTGCAAGAGCATCTTTTTGTGCCACTCTAGGCCTTTGAGTTAGTGCTTGGGTCAAAGAGAGGTTAATGGATCAAATTGGCCTTTGTTTTTATAATTGACAAAATAATTTTGCAAAATATGAGAATACATATTGAAAATAATCGTTTGATATGAATTGATGATAATATGGTAATATTATAAGTGTAATGATAATATGATTACAATGAGTCATGACACTATTGATTTGCTATGCAATGAAGGGGCTTGTACCCTTTGATTTTTCACTATTGATTTGCTATGTAGTGAAGGGGCATGTACCCCTCGATTTTTCATTAGCCTAAGTGTATTATTATTATTATTATGTTTTAGTGGTTTGATTTTGTTTATGTTTCAAGATTTCTTTGTAACTTTTGTATCATATCATGCATTATTTTGACCTAGTTGTTTAATGTGAAACTTGAATGATTCATTGTGTTTATTGTTCCTTTTGTATTTGTTGTAATTCATCTTTCTTAAGAGTGGAACCTTCAACACCATATAATTTATAATGCTGACTTTCCTAGTTAAATTCCATGAACTATTCTTCAAGGCTGAATACATGCCAACCGCATCAACTGTTATTAACCTATATCCATTTCATTGAGTAGCAATGTAGACTCTTGTTTGTAGCTACAATTATTAGATTTGAACTAAGACTTTATGCCACCTATTTATTCTTGATTTCTTATTATGGTGGGGTACACAAAAAGGTTTGGTTGTTGCATCAAGAAGAGCGAGGTGCTCTACAAGCTAGTATGGGAGAGTTGTCACGTAATGTAGCGTTACGTCAAAAGTAAAAAGTAATTAAAAAAAATCATGTTGCTTCGTAAAATAAAAAAAATTGAAACCAAATGAAAAGTAATTCAAAAAATTCATGTCACCTCATAAAATAAATGAAAATTAAAACCAAGTGAAAAGTAATTGAAAATATCCATGTTGGCTCATGAACAAAAAAAGCTCCACCATAGATCCATCTTAAATCGGGATCTAAAAGCACCAATTTCTTGAAGTGTAAGTTTTTTTCGATGTGTAAAAACTGTTGTAAAAAAAATAAAAACAAATTGCACGACAAAAATTGGATCCGTCTCAGTCCTTGATCTGGGTTTAAGATGGATCTATGCTAGGTTAGCAACATTAAACTTTATACAATTACAAGTTTTGTCGGAATTTACAAGTATTACATTTGTATCTTTTACTATTCATTTAAGCTTCAAGGTCTTAGTTTGTGATTTCCTCGTCATGGTTTCAAGCAAAATTGTAGGTTTGATTTCCCCTTATTGGATCCTTGAAATTATTGACCTTTCTAGGATGTGGCACAATATATTTTCTAATGGGTGGTTGTATTGGGTCTTTATGAGTAATTTCTTTTTTATACACTTTTTCATTTCTATTTTGTTGGGCACATGAGATTGAAGCTAATATTTTTTTTGGTTGGTGCTTCATTTTTTATAGTTGTTATTTCAACCTTAAATATAGGGTTCACTTGTTCTACCTTGACTTTTTTCATGAATTATGGTCATTGAGTTTGAGTTTACTAATGGATTTTTGTAAGTTTCAAGTTCTTACTCTTTTTGTGGGTGGGTCGATCATTTTTCTATTCTCATTAACTATCGTTGATGACATATCCTTGTTAGACTTCAATTCATAATCTTGGAGTACATCTTCTATTGAATTGATAGCAAATCTCTCCTTTTTTATTAATCCTAACTCTATTAGCAACTCCACGTAATTGACTTCATCTTTGTAATGATGGCTAAATGTGTGTGTTTTGTCATAATAACCCATTTTGTTTTGTAATTTTTGTGAGCCTAATTTAATTTACTTCATATGTTAGAGATTTAGCTATGGATGCACTCTGCATGTTTTTGTCTTGTATGCAGAAGTGACCATGCACTAACTAGGCTACTTTACTTTGTAATATTGTTTTATAAAGTTTAAAGTGACTCTTATGTAAATGAGACTTTTTATAAAGTATTCCCTTGTTTTAATTTTATAAAGTGACTTTATGAGATACATTGCACTTGATTCATAAAATAAATGCGACTTTATTAAAATTAAATGTAACTGCTTTTGGGGAGAAAGTTTATCAACCCTTGATTTTGAAAAGACAAGATTTAATCTTGGCCTTTGTACTTAGAGATTGAGAAAGTGAAAATTCACTCTCAAGTTATAAGAGAGAGCCTAGAGTAGTGTGAAGAGAAGTTGAAGGAAACACATTTCCAAGAGTGAATATTTGGTTGAGTTATTTGTAGAGAGAGAAGAAGTTGCATTTTTTTTCAAGTGGGCACGAATCCCAAGGAGCTGGGCAATTTTCCAAGGCATTTACTTTTTGTTGAGTTGTATTGTTTCGTACAGTCCGTATGGTACAACAGTTGCACAGTATTCAAGAAAAAAAATTTGGGCACGATTTTCGAGGAGAAGTGAAAAAAATATTAAACACAGAAATCCGTACAATACGTACTTATTTCGTACAGTCCGTATCGTTCCGTACAGTCTGTTGGGCATGGAAATTGAGAAATCTGGTACAGTCATTGATGTTGAAATAAATGTTGTAATTTATTTTTTCTGCCTAATAAATGCTGCAATAAAATTCTCTTGGACTGGTTTTCCTTGGGGTGGAATTTTTCCACAGTCACATTGACCAAAAATCTACTATTTTATGGGTTTATCAGTGTGTTGTTTTTTATGTGTATTTCCATTGCTACAGACTTAGTTTTTCAGTGTTTCAGCTTCATGGTTGTTGGGTTTTATGCATGTAAAGTATTTTTACTTAATAACAGTAGTCTGAAATCTGGGTTTAACTAAGTGTTTGGCAAAAATCTGACTTTTTGTCAATATTTCTACATGGTATCAGAGCTGAGGCTCTAAGATTATAGCTGATTGTGGGGACATCAGTAGTATTGAGTTGTTGGGCAAGGGTTATTGCTATGTTTTTTAGCAACTTGTCTGTTGGAAAAACCTTAATTGGATGTGACTTGCAGGTGGTGGGGAAGAGTGAAGATATTGTTCTTTTGTTGGTCTATTTTTTTTCTTTAATAGCGGAGATGGCTGCATGCATTAGATATGAGGATTGGTTGGATGGTATGTCCAACTAATTGCAGTGGAAAGTCAAGATGATCGTTGTTCTCAAAGAAAACAAACTATGGACCATAGTTAGCACCATGGTAACTCCTCCTGCATCTAATCCTATTGCTTTGGATATTCACGAGGTAAAAGAGGCCAAATCCCAAAGATTGATTTTGGATGGTATAAGGGACCACCTTATTCCACACGTAGCTGAGAAGAAGACTGCTATGAAATGTGGAATACATTGAAAGGCTTGTATGAGACTAAAAATGAGAACTAGATAATGGCTCTCAAGGAAAAATTGCAGGGAACTAAGATGGCCAAGGGTGAAGGTGTAGCATCTTTTCTTACCCGAGTGGCCCAAGTGAAAAGATGAGCTAGCTGTTGTTGGAGAAGTCATTTATGATTCTGAGTTAGTGCGGATAGCCTTGAAAGGCTTCACTAAGGAATGGGAAGTCTTTGTGAAGTGTGTGGTTGCTCGAGAAAACCTTCTAGATTGGAGCAGATTATGGGATGATTTCATTCAAAAGGAGATTCAAGAAGGATCTCAAGGCAGTGGACAGAAGGAAGGTGCTAATGAAGAGAATGTTGCTCTTTCTGCTAAGAGCGAGAAGAAGTCCAAGAAGGACTTGAGCAAAGTTCAATGTTTTGTTTGTAGCCAGTATGGACACTTTGCTTCTCAGTGTCCTGAGAATAAGAAGAAGAAGAAGGAAGAGGATACAGTTGTTGCAGCCACAACAGAAGAAGAGGACTTAGCAAGAAGATTTGAGAAGGAGTTCTTGTTGTTCTCCCTTATTTCTAGCGTCGACAGTAATGGAGTAGTTCAGAATGGTAATTGGTATATTGACAATGGAGCCCCACGTCATATTACTGGAATATGGCATATATTCAGTATCATTGCTGAAACTGGTCTTGATTGATTCGTTCAGTCAAAAAGGGGGACATGCATGTGTTGTGCTAGGAGTTGGAAAAGTCAGATTCCAACTTAGTCATAGAGGATACCTTGATCCGGATGGGGTCCTCTTTGTTCCAAGGATGAGGGTAAACTTGCTCTCGGTCTTGGCCCTGGAAGATGCGAGGTATTCGACATCGTTCCGGAGGGGACATGTGTACATTTTTCCAGATAGAGATGATCTGTGACATGTTTATATATACTTGGAGAGAGCGGGACTGATTGATCCATAGTTGATTGGTGATCGGTTCGATAAGCTGTACAAGTTCAGTGCACAACCCATGGGTGATGATTTGGACAAGGAGCAGGAGGCTCTTGAGGCTGCAGTGGCGCAAAGGGTAGAGTCTCGAGTTCCGATGGAAGAGAGGGAGTCTCCTCTGAGTACTGGTAGGAGGCTCAGCTACCATGAGCGAACCAATGCTCAAGAGTGGGGAATTAATTCTCCTAGGAGCTCAGGGTTTAGGGTGGCTGCCAGAAGGTTGTCTTCAGATTCAAGTTCACTGCAAGTTATAGCATTAGTTTCAAGTTCAGAGAGAGCTCCTACAGCAAACAGTGTGATGGGTTTGAGGACAGGATCTGTTGATGATGGCAGTGAGTACCTCCCTTGCTAAGAGGCAGTGTTAGAGATTTAGCTCTGGAGGCACTCCGCATGTTTTTGTCTTGTATGTGGAAGTTACCATGCACTAGCTAGGCTACTTTACTTTGTAATATTGTTTTATAAAGTCTAAAGTGACTCTTATGTAAATGAGACTTTTTATAAAGTATTCCCTTGTTTTAATTTTATAAAGTGACTTTATAAGATAAAGTGCACTTGGTTCATAAAGTAAATGTGACTTTATTAAAATTAAATGTAACCTCTTTTTGGGGGAAAGTTTCTCAACCTTTGATCTTGAAAATGTAAGAATTAATCTTGGCCTTTGGATTTAGGGATTGGGAAGGTGAAAAGTCACTCTCAAGTTATAAGAGAGAGCCTTGAGTAGTGTGCAAGACAAGTTGAAGGAAAGCATTTCCAAGAGTGAGCATTTGGCTGAGTTATTTGCATAGAGAGGAGTTGCATTTTTTCTCAAGTGGGCACGAATCCCAAGGAGAAAATTTGTTTTCTCAAGAGGGCACGAATCCCAAGGAGCTGGGTAGTTTTCCAAGGCATTTAGTTACTGTTGAGTTGTACTATTTCGTACAGTCTGTATGATACAGCAGTGACATAGATTTTGAGAAACAAATTTGGGCACGATTTTTGAGAAGTGAAAAAAATTTCAAGCACAGAAATTCGTACAGTCTGTACTATTATGTATTGTTTCATATAGCCTGCTGGGCACGGAAATAGAGGCGGGCACGAAAATTGAGAAATATGGTACAGACAGTAATGCTGAAGTAAATGTTGCTGTAAATTATTTTTTCTGCCTAATAAATGCTGCAATAAAATTCTCTTGGATTGGTTTTCCCTGGGGTGGGGTTTTTCTAGGGTCACATTGACAAAAAATCTACTGTTTTATGGGTTTATCAGTATGTTGTTTTTTATGTGTATTTCTACTACTACAGATTTAGTTTTTCAGTGTTTCAACTTCATGGTTGTTGGGTTTTATGCATGTGAAATATTTCTACTTAATGACAGTTAAGTCTGAAATCTAGGTTTAACTAAGTGTTTGGCAAAAATATGATTTTTTTGTCAATATTTCTATATTATATACAATATATATAAATTTTATTTGAAAAAAATAAATTAAGTCAACTTAAATTCAAAAACCTAGGGTAAAGAATTAAAAAATATTGAAATATTTTATTTCTTGAGGGGAGCGACATTAAAGAAAAGGGTTATGATATTGAATTGAAGAATGTATGGACACAATGAAAATTTGTTGTTGAGTTGGGGATGTGGTGGTGGTATAGATGTACACACAGTTTAGATGTGATACAACGCATAGAACGTGTACAATGTATAAGTGGAGGTTCAGACCATAAAATGGAATTCAATAAGAATGAATTGATGATTGTATAGTTGTGGTCACTGTATGGATATTATGCTGTACAAAGTGATTGATATTTGGATTGTATGAATTGTACAGAATTGATAGTCTACAACTTGTACAATTTCTAATGGTAGTTGTATTAATTGTTGTGGTTGTTAATATGGATTTGAAAAGTAGATGTGGTACAATAGATTGTTGAGTACAATAGATTGTTGAGTACATTATTGTATGGATGTTATGTGGTGTGTATTGTACCTTTAAATTTGCGAACACTTTTGGCTATGATACCAGACGTAGAAAACGATCATTGTTTTTAGATATACAAAACAATTATGCAAACTATACAAGAACATATATTGAAAATAAATGATTGATATGAATTGATAAGATGATAAAATGAGTCTCTTGGTGATATACTTATATGCATTGATTGGTCACGAAGCAAAGGGTTATGTGCTCTTTGACTTCTCATTAACCTAATTGTGTTGTTGTTGTTGTTGTTATTATTATTATTATCCTCAAATGTCTTTAAGATATTTTCTCTGAGGCTCAGATTGGTTTTTTTGCATAGATGTATCATGCTTACTTTTACTTTATTAAAAACACAGATGTAAACATATTGTTGACTACATAATTGTATGGATGTTATTTGTTGTGTATTGTACAACATGTATAACAGCAACAAGTGTACTTTGTAGTGTAAACCTTTAAATTTGTGATTTCTTTTTGGCTTTGACACCAAATGTGGGAAACAATCCTTGTTTTTAGTTTGACAAAAAAAATTACACAAACTATATAAAAATACATACTAAAAATGAAGTATTGATATGAAATGATTACAATGAGCCTCTTGATGGTATACTTACATGCATTGACTGGTCATAAGACAAAGGGGTATGTTCTCTTTAATATTTCATTAGCCTAACTCTACTATTATTATTATTATTATTATGATAATGTTTATAACATTACCCTCAAACGTCTTCTAATAGACTCAAATTGATTTTATTGCATAAATGTATCATGTTTTCCTTGACAATTTATTAAAATAAATACAAAGATTGTATATATGTTGTTCAAGGTGAATGGGTGAATAGTTGAGCGCTATGGTTCGCTGCAAAAGGGTGACTTAATCATGATTTCATTATTAAAAGCACATTGTAAAAACCACAAATGCAAACATTAAAGGGCGTTGACACATTCATTAGACAAAAAATTAATGTCTATGCATGTAAACATAGATTCATCAATCATTCAAGACACAGTAATATGGATAACAAAATGAACCATGTTGGACACAATGGCCACACTAAGAGTTTGGGCGGGGGCGGGGGCGGGGGGGGGGTTGAATTAGTGCGAGATAAATATAAACCTTTTTACATTCTTTTATTCAATCATAGTATATCAATCATTAATCACATAATCATATTCATCACGAGTCATCAGCTAAATCAATCACGAGTCCCAATCATCACATCAAAGAGACACAAGAATATAAGTAATTTTGATATTTATTTATTGTACATGGAAGACTACAATCTTCTCGATTACAATCAACACCTATTGATAAAAAGAGCACTAAATATCATAACAAGACCCAACCTAGTTTTTTTAGCTCCAACTAAGAAGGGTTTGAGGAGTCCAATCCTCAAGTGCAAGAGTCTACTTGAGACCTTTATGCCAATATATGATTGTCATCAATCTGTTGCTCAATCATCTTTGCTCATTAATCTTTGCTGCTCATCACTCTATTGGTCATTTTCTGGTCAATCTCTGCTCATCACTACTGCTAATCAACACTAATCATCAAAGCGTCATCATCATCATAGAACATTTAGGTATGCATATGTCATCAAGATCCCAAGATTACCAACAAGGTCTAAAACATCATAGGGTACCATCATATCATTATGTACAAGGCACCATCATATATTTGCATGCATCATCAAGCATACATCATCATCATCATAGTGTGCATATGCATCTTCATCACTATTCATACACTACATGATACTTCACTATACATACATATACTGCATACATGTCACTGCATTCTTCATCATTGTACATCAATTTCAGTCTTGATTGTGTGTTCCAGTCATCATCCTAGGGAAATCATCATCATATAGAGTACCATTATAGTGTATATGGTGTATAGGGTAGCATCATCATTGTAAAGTATGTATTAGGTTTGCATCATCACAATATTACATAATCATTGTATGCACATCATGCATATTCATACTGTATCACAATAGTATAACATGCAACATTAAACATACCTTTCATCATCACTTCATAACTGAATGTGCACTATTGTAGGTATGTCATCTGTATATGTTATTTAGGTCTGCATATGTCACTTCTAGGACAGTCATGGAATGTTCATCAACATAGGGTAGGTACCATCACACATCATCAATTTCTGTGTATGCTTGTTGGTTTAAGAAGTGTATCAATGAGAAAAACACCCGAGGTCTGAACATGTCATCAAGCATCTTCATTGCATGTCATGTCACACATCAATAAATCCACCATCGTGACTATGCAATTCTTCAATTTGGAACTGGTGTGAATTTGTTAAGAGGACTGTTGTTCATACAAAAGAGACTTGGACTATTTAAACTTATCTTCAACCAATAGTTTATGTGGAAGAAACATTCATATCTGCTATTAATCCTAGTAAGAGGTAAAAAAAATCAAACCTCACGAGATCTTCTCTTTATGCAAATTTGGGTTTGCCAAAGGAAACATGAAATTGCACAGTCATCTTTTCTTGTCGCCACTCGAATTCTCAGTCATGGTCTCCTTATTTGTTGGTTGTATGGATCAAGATTCAAAGTCTTTAATGTTGTTGTTATCAAAGTCACGAGCTCCCTTGTTGTCACATAATTGGATTAACCCCACACAAGTCCAAAGGACTATTGTAAACAAGATCAAGACTAAAAAGGCGACTGCTATCGACTGCTCCTTTTACTGTTGTTTTCACTCCTCCACCCAAAAAATCACATTCACTTGGCCTCAATTCAGAGCTAGCGAACTCTCACTCATTTTCACATTTGTTGGTCATGTTTTAATGTGGACATATGTGTTTATATACACATTGAAGTGGGAAACCTTCATGTTGGTCGACTTGTCCTCAAGGTATGTATTTTTTAGATTAGTTTTTGACTTGTCCACATATGAGGCCGACTTCAATAAGGTAAGTATGTATTTTGATTTTTTTATTTTGACTTTGAATTTAAAATGCCACTTTAATATATAAGTTCAACAACCTTCTTACCATTTCGATCATTAGGGTGTCATTTAACCCACTAGGGCTTCATTAGGGATAATTTTAGGGGTGAAATTTAGCCCATGGGCTATTTTTAGGGGTTTTTCTCCAAAGAAAGATGCGCCATTTTCCATTTTTTGAATCTCTGTTTCGCCCAATTTTGATGGGGTAAACTTTTTTCACGCTAAAAATCACCAAATTATTATATAAATGATATAAAATCCTTGGAAATTAAAATATTTTTTGAAAAATATCACCAAACATTTTATAGTTGGTGTTTTAAGAATTGGTAAGATTCGCCAACATTTATACCCTTTTAAATAAGTATAGTTCCTTACAATCATCCCTGGGCTTCATGCATTTCTTTAACATTTCATCTTCAAGGGTTTGTCTTCAAGGTCACCATCATCTAGTGTGTCTAGGTGGCGAAGTGGGTACCATCATGTTCTTCATCAAGCCATTAGGGATTGTTCAAAAGTCATCACCAATGGCAAGGGTTTAGCAATCCACAAGGGCTTCATTAACAATCCCATCATCAATATGCCATGTCACTATCCATAATCTACCAAGTGTGTCAAACTAAAGTGTCCAAGGGATATCATGCCACCCTATGTGGGTTCCAAGTCTTCTCATGTACTCAACACCATCTTTAATACCTCGTGACCACATCATCATGCCATCTAACCATGTCAAGTGCAAGTAGTGGGCTCCACAACCTTTGCAAGGGCATCGAGATCTTCATCAAGGGTTCCAAGTATTCATGAAGTCATCAAGGACCTTTAAGCCATCAATTGTGGGTCCAAGGGCTTATTCATCAAGCAAGAGGCTTCATGGCCTTCTTTAACCACATCTACCACACTATGGGACCTCCAAGAGTCAAGATCCATCCTGACATCACTTGTGGGGTTGCTATGCCTTCTCTTGGGGTACCATGACACCATAAGAGCATGAATGACCATAAAATGGGTCATTAATGCTTCTCCAACCTATCTAGGTCTTCTCCATCATCCATCAAGGCTTCAAGAGCATCTCCAGGGTCTTTAGCACCAATATCAGGGTCTTCAACATCTTCAACAGGTGGTGGCTTCAAGATCCCACCTTGTGGGTACATGGACCTTGTTAACTAGGTACAAGGTACTTCAAGGTACAAACCCACTCTATAAGGGGTCCAAGGCACTGTACGTGGGACTTGGTGGCATCACTGCAAGTCCATGTTGGAATCAATGACAATTTCATCAACAATATCCCCCTTTGTCATTGATGGCAACAACTCATGCCCCCCGTGAGCATGCTCCCCTTTTTTCTTGATCTCTCCCCCTTTGGCATCAATGGCAAAAGGTGACCATATATATGCATCTAAAACCACTGATCACTGATTATTGCTCCCCCTGTCAATATGCACGATCCTACAACATGTCTGTATGCTTGGAGTAACCATTCTTTCTCCTTCAAGTTCATCTTCCATCCTTATGAACTCAAGGTGTGTTAAGGTCTTTGATATACCTTACACTTGGATTTTGGCATATGGAAACCATCCTCCCTTTTCTGATCAACCTCTCCTATCTACAACTACTCAGTCTTCTTCATCCAAACTTTCTTTTTGACATCTGTCCTTTCAACATTTGTTCCTTCATCTGTACTGGATTTCCTTGATGAGTTGTATAGGAAACTTCTCAAGGGTTTTTTCCATGTACTCCAACAATCCTGAGATTTGTTCCCAAGGCCACTACATATATAAAACCTCATCGTACTCCAATATGTAGCAATGTGACCAACATGGTTGCATGTCCAACACCTGACTGAGTTGGAACTTCCAACACTTCTTTGATCAACTTCATTTCTCCATGCCTGAGAGTGTCCCTGATTGTAGTTCTTTTTCTTCCGATCTTCAAATATTCCTGCATTCGTCTTCTTCCAAGATTTAGTGATTCTTCTTGCTGATGTGTATGAAGGGCTTCTTCTGGGTTAACTTCTTTAACTTGCACATTCTTGGGATTTGTGACGAAACCCACTAGATGTGTAGCATCTCAATGTGTGACATGTGGCAACAACATGTCCAACTTGATTACATGTCCAGCATATAACTAAGTCATTGGTTTTTCCATCACTTCTTCTTCCGTAGAGTCTACAATCCACATCTTTATGGCCAAAGTTAGAACAAAAATAAAAATAACCATTAAATCCACTTTCATACCTGGGACTTTGGTTCCATCTTCAAGTTGTTTCTTTTCTGAGCTTTCTTTGAGGAATATATCTAACTCCTTGTTGCATTCTTGAACTTCCAAAGTCCTTGTTTTCATGTGTAGGTGCATGGGGAGCGGTTTTGGACGTTGATGGACCTACTTCTAGAGACATGGGAGACCAAGTGCTATCTTCAGATTTTTATTCTCCTTCTTTTAACCAAGGCCAGTCTTTTCAAGTGGAGATCTATGGAAATCCAAGATCTTATATAGGACAATTGAACTGACCTTGAACTTGACAAAGACATCATCCTTTTCACTTTTCTTCCTGAGACCAACTACCTCCATCTCTAGCTTCTAGATTGTCTGCTCCTTTTCTTCCAATTGATTCTTCAATATTTCTTCTATCCTTTTGGCTTCTTCTAGTTGAGCCTTCATATCATGATTAGCCTTCCTGGTTCCTTCAAGCTCTTTCAATTCTTCACCAGGATCTTCTCGCTCTTCCTTTTGACTGATCAATTCAGTATTTTCAACTTCAACATCCTTGTCTTTCATCTGATCCCACAACTCTTTGTCCTTGTGTTGAGCTTTACAAGAAATACTTTCATTGTCATGGTCTTCTGTTGATATTCATTCAAAGAGTCCAATATTTTCTTTTTGAACTTTGTTAATTCACTACGGTTTAGATTTACTATGTTCATGACCCAGTTGGCTCTGAGATCAATATTCGACAACATGAGATGTATCTCATGTGCAACCTTTGATAGCCCTTCATCCTCATCTGCAAGAACTTTCTCAATTTCTTCACACAATATATCATTACAATCACAAGAGTTTATAAATTTATTGGAGTCCTCTTCTTGCTTCTCTTCTGGGGGCTTGTCTTCTGATTCCTGATCTATCTTTTTGGGTTCTAGTCTTGCCTTCTGATACTCGCTCTCCAACTTGAACCATAGATATTTGGATGAAGTGTTCTCCCCTACACTTTCTTTCACTGAACTGGGAAGTTCATCCATGAGGAACTTCAAGGTTGTAGTATTGTCCTTTTTTGCTTCCTTTTGTGCAGATGTTTTTCCCTTCTTGTTTGATGGAGTAGGTGGATTGATCACAATCTCCCAAACGCTAAACTTCATCAAATATACCTTCATTTTTCTCCTCCAACTAAAATAATATGTCATATCAAGTAAATGCACACCATTTATTCATGACTCTTCTTTTGTTCCCATTGTGTCTCCACGAATCTCCTTCAAGGTTGCAAGGCTTGTGACGAAGGCTTGCTCTGATACTAATTGTTGGACACAATGGCTACACTAAGAGGGGGGGGATGAATCAATGTGAGAGAAATTTAAAACTTTTTACCTTCTTTTATTCAATCAAAGTATATCAAGCATTAATCACATAATCATATTCATCATGAATCAGCAACTAAATCAATCATGGGTCACAATCATCACATCAAATAGATGCAAGAATATATGTATTTTTGATCTTTATTTATTGTACATGGAAGCCTACAATCTTTTTGATTACAATCAACACCAACTGATAAAAATATCACCAACTCTCATAATAGGATCCAACATGGTTTTCTTAGCTCCAATTAATAAGGGTTTGAGGAGTCCAATCCTCAAGTGCAAGAATATACTTGCAACCTTGATGCCAATATTTGGTTGTCATCAATCTTCCGCTCAACCATCTTTGCTCATCAATCTCTGCTGCTCATCACTCTGTTGGTGTCCTGCTAGTCAATCTCTGCTCAGCACTGCTGCTGGTCAACACTGATAATCAAGGAATCATCATCATCATAGAACATCAAGGAATGCATATGCCATCAAGGTATAGAACATCATAGGGTACCATTACATCATTATGTACAAGGAACCATCATATATTAGCATGCATCATCATCATCAACATCATAATGTGCATATGCATCTTCATCACTTTTCATACACTACACGATACTTCACTATAAATACATATATTGTATACATGCCACTGCATTCTTCACAATGTACATCAATTTCAGTCTTGACTCTGTATTCCAATCATCATCTTAGGGAAATTATCATCATATAGAGTACCATTATAGTGTATATGGTGTCTAGGGTAGCATCATCATTGTAAAGTATGTAGGTTTGCATCATCACAATATTACATATTCACTGGATGCACATCATGCATCTTCATACTGTATCACAATAGTATAACATGCAACATTAAACATACCTTTCATCATCACTTCATAACTGAATTTCCACTACTGTAGGTATGTCATCTGCATATGTTATTTAGGTATACATATGTCACTTCTAGGGCAGTCATGGAATGTTCATCAACATAGGGTAGGTACCACCACACATCATCAATTTCTGTGTATGCTTGTTGGTTTAAGAAGTGTATCAATGAGAAAACACCCAAGGTCTGAACATGTCATCAAGCATCTTCATTGCATGTCATGTCACACATCAATATTGTAACTACTCAACACATTACCTTTCATAAGCTTCATTCCTTAACTGTGTGTATTGCAGACATGAACTAGGGATTTAGAATGCCTGCAAAATTTGTCAAAAATGTCATCATAAAAATAAAGTAAAGATCTGTGGAAGAAACTAGAGTCTAACTGTTGACATTACTGCATCATAAATCCACCTTCGTGACTGTGCAATTCTTCAATTCGGGGCTGGTGTGAATTTGTAAAGAGGATTGTTGTTCATGCAAAAGAGAGACTTGGACTATTTAAACTTATCTTCAACGAATCATTTCTATGGAAGAAAGATTCAGATCTACTGCTAATCCTAGTAAGAGGTCAAACAAATCAAACCTCACGAGATCTTCTCTTTATGTAAATTCAGGTATTCCAAAGGAAACACAAAATTGCATAGACATCTTTTCTTGCTGCCACCCAAATTCTCAATCACGTGCTCCTTATTTGTTGCTTGTATGGATCAAGATTCAAAGTCTTTTATGTTGTTTCTATCACCGTCACGAGCTCCCTTCTTGTCACATCATTGGATTGACCCCACACAAGTTCAAAGGACTATTGTAAACAACCTCAAGGATAAAAAGGGGACTATTGTTGATTGCTCCTTTTATTGTTGTTGCCACTCCTCCTTCACCTGAAAATCACAGTCACTTGGCCTCAGTTCAGAGCTAGCGAACTCTCTCTCATTTGCACATTCATTGGTTTTGTTTTAATGTTGAAATATTTGTTTATATACACATTGAAGTGGACAAACTTCATGTTGGATGACTTGTCCTCAAGGTATGTATTTTTATATTAATTTTTGACTTGTCCACATTGGAGGACGACTTCAATAAGGTAAGTATGTATTTTGATTTTTTATTTTGACTTTGAATTTTAAATGCCACTTTAATATCTAAGGTCAACAACTAGGGTGTCATTTAACCCACTAGGGACTCATGCATTTCTTTAACATTTCATCTTCAAGGGTTTGTATTCAAAGTCACCATCATGTAGTGTGTCTAGGTGGCCAAGTGGGTGCCATCATGTTCTTCATCAATCCATTAGGGATTGTTCAAAAATCATCATCAATGGAAATGGTTTAGCAAGCCACAATGGCTTCATTAAGGATCCCACAATCAAGATGCCATGTCACCATCCATAATCTACTAAGTGTGTCACTAAAGCGTGAAAGGGCTATCATGCCACCCTATGTGGGTGCCAAGTCTTCTCATGTACTTGGGACCATCCTTAAGACCTCATGACCACATCATCATGCCATCTAACCATGTCAAGTGCAACTAGTGGGATCCATGACCTTTGCAAGGGAGTCAGGATCTTCATCAAGGGTTCCAAGTCTTCATCAAGTCATCAAGGACCTTTAAGCAATCAATTGTGGGTCCAAGGGATTCTTCATCACGAAAGAGGCTTCATGGCCTTCTTCAACCATATCTACCACACTAGGGGACCTCCAAAGGTCAATATACATCATGATATCACTTGTGGCATTGCGAGGACTTCTCCTGGGGTACCATGACACCATAAGAGCATGAATGACCATAGAATAGGTCATTAATGCTTCTACAACCTATCTAGGGCTTCTCCATCGACTATAAAGGCTTCAGTAGCATCTCCAAGGTCTTTTGCACCATCAACAAGGTCTTCAACATCTTTGGCAAGGTGGTGGCTTCAAGATCCCGCCTTGTGGGTACAGGGACCTTGTCAACTGGGTAGAAAGTGCTTCAAGGCACAAATCCACTCTGTAAGGGGTGCAAGGCACTGAAAGTAGGACTTGGTGGCATCATTGAAAGTCCATGTTGTCATCAATGACAATTTCATCAACAAAACCAACATAACTTCCTCGAATGTTATACATTCCATAGTGGAAAAAACCATCATGTTATTGAATACAAATAAGTTCAATAGTTCTTCAAATACAATATTGCTACTAGTCGAGGATTATAAAATCTTATTCGAGATTTTATTGACTCTTTTTCCACCATCTATGCAAACAATCAAGTTGATGGAAACTATCAAAATGAGAAAATAAAATAATGGCTTTAATGTGACATGTCCCTTTACTACAAAAGTGAAAGATAATTATCACACTCGAGGGATTATAATTCTCAAAAATTCAGTAGCATAACAATATGACAACCACTAATCATTTGTTTTGTTGTTTCTTTTGTACACTGTACCCTACCTCTAGAATCATGGCAATTAATCTTGGATTCTTAGGGAATTAGTTGGGTTAGCAAAGTCTTCAACTAGCCATTGTAAAATTAGAGCATATCGTGATGAGGGTAATGGAAAACAATGTCTTTACTCTTATCACACCTTTTTGCATTTGGAGGTGCTTTCTTTTGAGTATTGCAGAGGCAATACCATTTGTTGTGAGTGATTCTACTTGGATGGTATTGGTGGTGGAGGTGGCATTGGATGTGTCAATAGGGCTTGCACATGCAAAAGGGGTTATGATATTGAGTAGCTCTTATTGTGGCCCCCCTCAAGCATATTCATAGATAGTCTGCATATGATATTTCCCTTCCTCAATTATTACTTTCTTTCCCTATAAGAATTCCACACTATTATTGAGGGTTGGAGTTTCCTTACAATATTTGTCTACAAAGGTTAAGAGTTGGAATATTTCTATTTTGAACATATTGGCATGCTTCTTGGAGTGAAAGACCAACTTGTCACTCCAATGAAAAAGAAAGTCATAGGAGTCTATAGATGCAATATTATTCATAAAATTGTTGACGTGGATGTGCGTTTCTATGGCCTTTTCATTGGTGGAGGTCCTATTTTGGAGCATTTTAGTGTGGATGTAGACAAGGAGATTTTTTCTTTGAGCCCCAATAGGTTAAGTCGTCGAGTTGTGTTTTATTTAGCACCTTGCTTACCTCAGTAGTCACCTAGGATTTGTACTCTATGTCCCTTTGGATCTCATCTAGGTATTTTATAACTTGTGGGTGGAGACTCTTGATCTTAGGCATAATTTTAGGTGATCCCTAGTCTTAGGTGCATCATTGACCATATCACACCACATGGTGCTTTTGATTGGATGAAGTTTCATGTGTATTGTGACATCCTTCAAGGTTTCCTCATACTGAAGCGAATAATTATTTGCTCATACAATAATATTCATCATAAAACTTGGTAAATCAAATAAGCCATAATGTATATATTGATGATAGGATAGATAAGATGATTACAATAGTTGATAACCCACCTATTAAATAAGGCTTGGGAATTGTGAATGAAAGGTCATGTCCTTGCATCTTCAATATAATTAATTATGTTTATTATTAATTATTTAATTATTATATTTATTTATGTTAATTACATTGTCTTCCCCTTAAGAGAATCTTTGTCCTCAAAGATGTATTCACATTAATGTCTGATTTACTTTATCTGACGTCTCGAGATCCTTTCCCTTTTTGTATTTGCGACATTTGAGGAAATGAGCCGATATTCCTCAGGAGAATTGTCGAATCGTATCTACTGTGGTCCATCCTGAGATCTATTTTTATTGGAGTTCTAAGATCATTTTGTGGGACGATTCGTCTCAATTGTTGTTTAATATGTCGATATTTTCGCATGTCCACATAAGTCTTCTGTGAATATTCATTTTGACCATGTCGTTGGTCAAAATGACGATTATAATTATGATGTATGTAAGGTGTAGGTGGTGTTTGTTCTTCTTTCTTTTGGACTGCGGTGTGGACCGTCTTCACTTCCTCGATTTGATTTTTGGATGCATTTTCCTGGATTTGTGCTTCTTGGTTCTCTAGTAGATTGTTATGATTCTGAATCTTTTCGATTTTTTCATCTTGCGACTTTTTTTCAATTTCTAACTCCTTGATTTGATTCTGTAGTTCCTGATTACGATTATTTAGACATTGGTTTTCTTTTTTCTTTTCTAGTATTTTTCCTTCAAGGTCTTCACTGGAGTGTTCCCTCTTGCTACTGTTTTCAATTTTTGTATTTTTGTAATCAATGTTTTGTTATGATTTCTTAATCTGAAAATTTCTTCAAAATTGTTGGATATTGTTTTATTACTCTTTGCGATCTTCAGCTTGTGTTCCTTTTTAGAGTCGCTATTTTGTTGTTGAAGAACTTTTATTTGTTGTCGATACTGTTTGACCACTGATTCTTGATCTTCTAATTTCTGTCGTATGTGTCAGTTCTTCGTCTTTGTCATTAACGATTTTGTTCAAGCATATTATTTCTGCTTCGTAATCACTTATTTCTTTCCTTATATCTTGATTTTTTTGTCTCATATTGAAAACACTTTCGTCTTTTAATTTTTCAATTTAGGTAGACAATTTTTCTATATGATTTTTTCTGGTCGGAAACTTTTTGTTCCTTGAGCTCTTTTTGCATCTTATGTAATTTAATCAATACTTCTGATTTCGTATTCATGTCTCGTAATTCTTCATTGTCTCTTCGATAACGCTTTAACTTGGCTTCTAATTTCTCTATTTGTAGTCGCAAATTAGATTCCACGATCTCTGATTTCTTCGACACTAATGGTCGTTTTGGACTATATATAGTTGTCGTTTTTTTTTCTTTCCTTGACAGATTGGTCTTCTTCGCTAGGTTAATAACCTCTTCTTTTTTCCAAAAATAATATTATAAATAATAATTTTTATAATAATAATTATTAATTAATAATATTCTTATATTAATATTTTATAAACTATATAAATAGTTTAATATATAGTTTTTTTTAAATAATAATTAATTATTGTATTAATTATTATATAATAAAAATATTTATTTTATTATTTGTTTTAATAATAATAAAATAAGGTTTTGAAATATTATAATTAAAATATTATAATATATATTTTTTATTTTATGCAGGTTGTGAGAATCGTGGCAGAGCGCATGAATGCGCAGAGGATGGCGCGCGTTGGTGGAGGCGACTGCGGTGGTGGAACATGGATGGGAGGGTGCAGCGATGGAGCAACGAAGGAGGGAGGTTGTGATGGTGTGGAGGTGGATGCAGGAGGAAGTGGAGGGGCGCAGAATGGAGATGGAGAGGGCGATGAAGGGAGGTGGAGCAGCGACGTGAGGGATATGAGAAGGTAATGGAGCAGCGGCGTGATGGAGATGGAAGGGAATGGAGCACCGGCGGAGCGCGGGGAGAAGAGGAGAGATGATCTGGCAGTGGAGACGGTGGCAGCTGAAAGGAAAATGGAGCAGTGTGAAGATGCTCGCAGCGTGTAGGTATGGCATATCGAGTGGGCAGCGTGAAGATTCTCTCAGCATGTAGGTCGGCAACGTGTGGGGAGGAAGGGAGAATTGAGCCAAGGATTGCAGCCGTGAATTAGGAATTGGAGGAATGTGGAGAAGCCAGTGTGAGGGAGCGCAGGGAGGAATTGGATGAGGAGCGTTGTGTGGGATCCGACGACGGGGGAGTTGGCGGTAGGAGGAATAAGGCGCAGGGAGGGGGGGCTGCGTGTGCAACAACATGGAGAAATGGGTTGAGGTGGGTGCAAGTCGCGAAAGGGGAGCAGGTTGGAGAGCAGGAGCAGGCGGATGATGCAACAAGATGCAACAATAGAAGGGTGGGAAAATGGTGGATTTCTAAATTTTATTTTTTATAATTTAAAAAAAAAAAAATTCTTTTTCTTAGTGTGGATGGCCAAGGCTTTTTGGTTTGTTCAAAAACCAAAAATGAGAGAAAATATCAATATGATGGATAATAGCCTGAAATCAAGGAAAGGTCCGTTTTGATACCACTGAACCGAATAATTATTCGATCATACAATAATATTCACTAGAAAACTTGGTAAATCAAATAAGCCATAATGTATATATTGATGATAGGATAGATAAGATGATTACAATGGTTGATAACTTGCCTATTAAATAAGGCTTAGGAATTGTGAATGAAAGGTAATGTCTTTTCATCTTCGGTATAATTAATTATGATTATTATTAATTATTTAATATTTATATTTATTTATGTTCGTTACATGCTTTTTTTCTTTTTCCATTGCCAACTTAGCCTTTACCTCACCAACGTATTTTTTAAGACTTCATCCGACATTTTCCTATACTTGTTTAGGCCTCTTTCTTCTTATCTACGAAAACTTGTGCCACAACCACTTGAGCTTGGTCTCTTATTGTTTAACTTACAAATTATCAACCTTTTGTTGAACCATGCAAGTATCAGAATCCCCTCCCTTTGATATTACCACGGGGAAGGGGTTACTTGGGGGTCACTTTGATAGAGAAATATTTTCTTTAGAGGTTAGTAAAGAACCTCATCCAATTACATATTATATGTAAAACATTATTCTTTTCCACTTTTAATGATGCCACTTTCTCACTCAATTATTTATTCTTGATATTGAGTATAGTGTTTTCACCATTCAAGAAGTTGGTTTCTTTTTTCAACTTTTGTGTTCCTTCAACAGTGGTTGGACCAAGGGGAAGTTTCAGGCATCAATAAATATCTTTAGGGCCTCTATTTCTCCTTGCTTATCCTTTTGATAGAGAGACACCTTCTCCAATTTCTTGTGGATCTTTCTCTTTTGCAACCAATTTCCTTTTTAGCCTCTAATGCCTTTACCCTATTTTCAAAGACATGTTTGTTGTATCTAGGGAATTAGTCCTATGCTTTAGGGCCTCATTTTATTTAGTAGCTTGGTAATATTTGTCATTTACAATGATATTTATACTCTTGGTCATTGATTTATTGGTGTTTGTAAAGAGCAATTGAGTAGATTGGAATTTGATTTGTGTAGCACTCTAATATTTAGCTCACATCTTTGAGTAAGGATACAAATCAAATCACTTTAAGGTATTCATTTTGAATAATCCATTCTCATTATCATTGCTAGGAAAAATCATATGTTGTACAACGGGGTTTAAAGGTTATTGTGTGGTCACAAAGCTCTCCAAAGTTTCTCTATTTTCCTTTTCATCTCTTAGCAAGGGAAGGGGATCAATTAAAAAGAGGGTTTGGATGCTTCCAAAATACAAAGTTACAAGATATGAGGTGCATGAGAAACTAGCACTAGGTATGTTGGAGTCTCCTCCTGGTACATTGTATTGTTTAGTAGAGGTGTAAGGGAATGGTTGATGGTGTGGGAAGAGGACCCTACCTCTAATTGAGTTTCCTTTGTATGGGCATACTTTCCCCCTCTTGCTTCTTCATTTTTGTCTTTCTTCACCTCCTCCTTTTCATCTTTCCCAATCTCCCTTCTTCACCTCCTCCTTTTCATCTTTCCCAATCTCCCTTTTTCTCTTCTTAGCTCTTCATCTTGTTCCTTGTTTTCTTGCCCACCTTCTTCCTTGCTCTCATTCTTATTTTTTGAATGTCTCTACTTAATATGCTTCTTTTCTTCCTCAACGTCTTTCTTCTCCTCCTCTACAATGATTTGGGTAGGACCCTTGTTTGTTTAAACATGATGTGTTTTATGCCACATATAATAGTGTCTCTTCGTAATAAAGGCACAAAAACTTGGTATTGTGTATTTCATGTTTTCTAGAAGCTAATTAGTTTCTCTAGTTGTAATAATGACAACTATGACTTGTAACCTATGATTACTAATTAATTTGGGTGTGTGGTGTTGAGAAATATAGATTGAACATGGAATTTCATACAAGTTCAATGTGAACATGCCAAAAGGGGTTTAATATATTTCTAAAACTAATTCTATTTTGTAATTTGCTTTAGAAATCATTTTATTTCATTTCTCTTTCTTAGGACGACTTTCTGGGTTTTTATGTTTTGTTTTTTTAGGGTTTAAGATTCTCAATTCATTTGGTATTTATTTGTTTAATATGCTTTCTTTCTCATCAACTTTTTTTCTTGATGATGGATCCAAATTTGGATTTGAAACATCAATAATAAAAAAGTATATTGTGGATTCTCTAAGTAATCTGGCAAGAATCACTTCGTATATTAGAACTCAAATAGTCTTATCTTTAGTTGTTGAGTCTAATAAAGTGTATTTACTAAATTAATGACTTAGAATATGATTAATCTCAACCATACATCTCAATGAGAGATTAGGGTTTTATCACAAGTATAAAGAAATGTCAATATAGAGTGTCCAAACACAATTTTTGTCAGACATGGGTCGACAAGAGAGAGAGAGAGAGAGAGAGAGAGAGAGAGAGATAATTGCTTATAAGTCTAGAGGAGCCATATAGTACAATAAAATTGTATAATAGGTTGTATAAAAATGACTAATATTTTCTCAGTTTTGGTGCAAGCAATACCTCTGTTTAACATTCCATACACCTCAGTTTAGGGTGGAATTTTTTATTGTGCAACAATTAGGTTTTAGTAGATGTGGAGGTTTTCTTCTAAGGTTGGATTAGTTGAATGATAAATTGTTTTGAAGGATAGATTTCCTAGATGTGTAAAGGTTTCACTTCCACTATTTTCTTACCAACGATTGTGTGATTGTTGCTATGTGAAGAATTTAAATTTCAACAATTAAATAACATATTTATTTGGTATAGAACACAGGGACAACAATCACATAGGCATTGCAAAATTTAAATTGTACCAAAGCTTCTTTGATTGGGGATCTGAATAATTTGAGATAGTAGATCAACTATTGAACCCAACTACTAGGAACCGTGACCAACAATGAGAGGTTTTCAAAGGAAGTGCTCACTTACCTATCAAATTTGGGAATTTTTGTGTTAAATATTAGAGATGTCATCAACTAACCTTAGGTTCGAGGATAGATTGGAAGGAGCCCCAAATTTCCTATCTCGAAAATTCATGGTAACTCTTTTATTAGAAGAGAATGATCTCTTGGATATTGTCAAGAATGCAATGACTCAGTTGACAGATCCACAATATTTGATAGTTCTCAAGTAGAAGGAAGTGAAATCCAAATAGATGACCATGGATGTTATAAAGGACAATCTAATCCCTTGTATATTTGATAAGAACATGACAAAGGATATGTTCAATGCCCTTGTTATCTTTTTATGTAGTAATAACGTAGTCATGAATATGATATTGTATAATTAATCAGGACTATAGAGATGACCAGATCAATCATAGTTACCAGTTACTTGATGAAGGTCATGTAAATCTGTGGTCAACTTGTGAAGCTGGGAAGAAGATTGAAGGTAAAGAGCGGGCGAATATGGCACTGAATGGTTTGTCATCTCAATGAAAAAAAATTGTCTAGGGTATTTATGCTATGAGAATATTCCCTTCTTTGAAAGACTTTTAGATGAGTGTATCTAGGAGGATACTTAGATGGAGTCAAATGCTAGCAAGTAGGGAGGTGATAGTAACTATGCCCTATTTGGTCAAACGAAGAATGGAAGAGGTAAAGGGCACACCAAAGGTAAGGGAAAGAGTGAGGATTTAACCTCACATCTATGGAAGGACTTGATTAAAATTAAATGATTCATATGTCATAAGCATGAACATTATGCATCAAAGTGTCTAGACAAGAAGAAGGGTAAACAAAAACAACAATCATTAGAAGAAATTTCAACTCAAAATGGGCCTTTCAAACGTAATTCAAATTCCATGTCATCATGTGTTAGCCAATGAAACTGCTTTAAATTTGAAATTATGTATAGGTCTTAAACATTTTTTTTATATAGATTTAGGGATATCTATCATAAAAAAAACTACTTTTTTGTTCGTATTTTCAACATATCTCCCTGTGTTTTTACTCAAATTTCGAGCGGGAGATCTCTCTGGATACATAATTAAATTCCACATCCAATGAGTACCCACTCTGCATGCTTTTGATGGACCCCGCTACCCCAAAAACAAGAAATACCTGAAAAAATGTGATGATTCATCATCACATTTTTTCAGGTATTTCTTGTTTTTGGGGTAGCGGGGTCTGAATCATCACATTTTTTCAGGTATTTCTTGTTTTTGGGGTAGCGGGGTCCATCAAAAGCATGCAGAGTGGGTACTTGTTGGATGCATAATGTAATTCTGCATCCAACGAGCTCTTTTGATCGAAATTTGAGTAAAAACACAGGGAGATATATCGAAAATAGAATAAAAAATAGTTTTTTCATTTTCTTCCTCCCAAATTAATAAATATTATTTTATTATTTTTCTTAGGAGGCCCATTTTGAATTGAAATTTCCTCTAATGAGAATTAGGTAACAATCTCTACTGAAACTCAAATGAACAAGTTTTCCTACGGGTTCAAGAACGCTTTATTGATGGTATACTTCCTTTCTACCGGCACAATTTCAAAGAATGCTTTTGCAGAGGCTTTTATTGTTATAAGATTTGGAAAAATTTAGAAAAAAGCCTTCGTTAAAACCTTTATCATCACTAATGAAGGGTTTGCCAAAGGTTGTAATGGATGTTCATTATAATTTAAAACTAGGCAGGTGGAGGTTAGAGCAACCATTTTTTTATCGGTGCACATATATCTTATGAACACAATAGTGATTTGTAAGCGTATTTACATTGGTGCAAACAATTTAAATGGTGTGCACCAATTCCTTGTAAACATACAACCACTAGTTCATTTGATCATGTGGAGGCATTGATGCTTATTATCAAGGATAATTTTAGGGGTGAAATTTAGCCCATGGGCTATTTTTCCATGTTTTTCTGCAAAAAAAGATTCGTCATTTTGCATTTTTTGAAGCCTTGTTTCGCCCAATTTTGACGGGGTAAAAAATTTTCACCCTAAAATTCACCAAATTATTATATAAATGATATAAAATCCTTGGAAACTAAAATATTTTTTGAAAAATATCACCAAACATTTTATAGTTGGCATTTTAAGAATTGGTAAGATTCGCCAACATTTTTACACTTTCAAATAAGTATGGTTCCTTAAAATCATCCCTGCTTATTATATTTGTTAAACACACCCGTGTCGACTGTTCACAACTACGCACTGATGCTTATATTACCATTTGCATCGTAGTCTTATAAATTTAAAATTGACAATAATGACAATTGGATTGCCATTTTCTGTGGACTTCGACACACTTACTATACATAATACAATTAGTGCAAATGCTATATAAAAAGAATTGGTGTTGATTCTTACCTGAGCATCATGAAACCAATGAATTAATGACAACTAAAAGCATTGATGTGTTTTATTTGATAAAAAAAAATTGGTGCATAGTTTTTCATAACGTTAAAAGAATCACATCATTAACAATTTATGTGTGCCCCACACAACTTTCACCTATATGTTTATATTTTAATTTTTTTTTTACTTTCCAATTAATCATAAACAAATCAAATATTTTTTTATAATAATAACAATCTTTGAATTTGAATTATTGTGTTTCAAAATAATGATTGTATAAATGTGTTACACCATTGGATTACACATTTGTTAATTGTAATATTTAATCACTTACATATAACATTTAACAATGTAACATTTTACAACATTGAACAATGTAATAAGATATGAAGCCCATTTTATTATATATAAATAAGAGACTCTTGATAATACAAGATGGGATAACATAAAGGTCCACAATAATCAAATGTCAATATATAATTGTTGTACTTATTGGTAACCTATGGCCATCGAGTTGAGGCAATACTTCAAGTACATTAAGTGAATTTTATAGGCAAACATTTCAAAACATACAACTTGAAATAACATTATATTATATTGATTGTCATTTTTTCACTTAAATGGGTGTCATTGCTCAACTTGCTTGCATGCCTCATTTCTTCATCACTTGTAGTCAATATTGTACTTGGGTTATTTGACCCATTGTTTGTTGATTGACTCAATTTCGATTCTCTTCTTCATTTTCCATCTACAAACATAGAAATAACATGTAATCAGTAAATCTACATTTATAATATAATATAACTGATTGTATAAATAAATAAAAGTACAATAGCAAGAAGTGATTCATAAACAACACAGATGTTAAAGTATGATTATCATTGATGTCAAGGCATTTGAAGTACGATGTCATTAATGTCAAGATAAAAGGGAGAGGGAGATGTCTATAAAAAGTATTTGAAACTGCTAGTATCATTATATACAGACATTGGAGCAAAAAATGTATGAAAGAGACCAACTAATGTCAAGATAAAAGGGATAGGGAGATGTCTATAAAAAGTATTTGAAACTGCTAGTATCATTATATACAGACATTGGAGCAAAAAAGGTATGAAAGAGACCAACTAATGCGAAACTATTGGTACTAGTGCAATATTATATGTTGGTTCATTGTTTGACTATCTCGAGGTTGGAGGTAGCTCTTTGAAAATCAACACAAACTACTCATCTACTAGAATAATCATGTAAGGTTTGGCTATCGAAACTCAACTACAGGAATGCAACGCTCCACTATAGGAATATTGGTAATCATATAATGTTATCAAAACTCATTATAACTGCCGAAATTGCAGAATCCAACTTCCAAAACTAAATAAAAAGCAAAATATGGTAACCAAATTGTTGGTCGACTCATATTCTTGCGATGTGTCCACAAAGTGTTGATCATATGTGAAATGGTCAACTTATGACCGTGATTCTTCACGAGTCCACAATTGCGCTCAAGAGATCATGCAAACCAAAGAACATAAGATATTGCCAAAACTACAGAAGTACACATTCAATTATGGTAACTATATAATGTTATCTGAATCCATCTTGATTATCAGAACCACATAGTACATTCAAATCATTGGAGCTGTAGAACTATTTTACTAGATCTCCTATAGGTTGTGGATCAATCAGGTTGGACATGAGCACGTGAATTGTGCTCAACCCCAACTCGAAATGAATGGGACATGAATATATTGTTTTAACAATGTTGAAATTTCCATGAAGTGTAAGCTCAGAGGCATGAAGTGTAAGGAAATTCCGATGAATTTCTTTCTGTATCGATGGTGCCCCATATACCTATTGAGAATGAATATTCTCTTTTGGATATGAATTACATAACTACTGGAGGTGTAGTTATTGGAAGTGCAAAAATACTGGTAGTGTAGAGTTACTTGAAATGTAGAGTTATAGAAAATGCACAGAACATATGATTATAGGAATTGAAGGGCATTACAAGAAATTTAGAAAGCTACAAGAATGAGGTTTTGGTGTTACAAGAACTGTAGAAAGCTACAAGAATAGGGTTTTGGTGTTACAAGAATTGAAGCAAGCTATAAGAATTTACTGATACAAGAACTCAAGAGAGTGAGAGAGTTAGAAGTATAAAATTGAGCACATAGATCTGTGGACCAACACACAACTCACAAGATAGATCAGACAATTTTACTCAGAAATTGAAGAATGAAACAGTGCAAAAATGACTTGCAACTATGAATGCTTTCATTAATTAAAAGTAATTGGATAATTAATTACAATGTAATACACTGGTATTAATAACCAGTCAATTCGAATGCATGAGAGAGGAATTCAAATTGATTGACTCTACCTAACCGTATGGATAACTAGACATGTCTAAATCATTATTGGAGCCAAACTAGTTAGCCTTAGTTTCCTCAATCAGTGCACTAGTCAGTTAGAATCAGTTAACTAGCCTAACTGAGTGTGGTAGGTGAGGAATTGCGCCTTCCCACATGCATTCAATCAATGACTAGTGCTAACTGAATGTAACTGGATGTAACTAAATGTAACTAACTCCTAACTAGGCTTAACTAGTCACTAACTGAACTCAACTGAAGGAGGTTGGTTTTGACACTCCCAGTGGCTCCTAAATTGTAGGGATTTGTCTAGGAGGCTCCTAAACTGATGCGTGTAAGTGCAGTTAGTGGAAATTAGCCTCAACTAGTGTTCCCCACACTCCAGTAACTGGTACATGTGGCCCAATTAGGCCATGTGGACCCAATGATGCTAGTGACTAGATATAGACTGAAAAGACTTTTAATTTAAAAACAATTGACCAAATTGGACAAGGGTGGATTATAATCCTAACACCCCCTCTGAATGCTAACTTGGACAATTTGTGGACCCTGGTAACTAAGACCATAGGTCACCCATTACAACTAAAGTAAAGTAACTACTTAATACAAGGAATTGGGGAAAAAACCACTTGGGAAAAAATCCCCCCACCTAAGAAGGTAGAATCAGGATTCAAGTTTTAAAAACTTGAAAATATGTTGTTGCAACCATCATCTCTGTGGTGTAGCGAAGCAACATGCATGATGTTATGTGCACAGGTATCTTGGGGCTTGACATGTAGACTTCTCCATCTTCTCCCAAAACGATGATGGAAGGAAGGAGGAATGTAACCTTTGCCTCTTTTTGGATGAATAGGTGTATGATCCACTCTATTCTTTTGAAAGCAATGTAGCTGATTAGACCTTGCCATGTAGCATCTCATAGGGAGTTTGTTGCATATCTCTGAAGGAGGTGAGATTGCATGACATAGTGCAAGGTTCTTTGTTTGTTGTGTGTTAGATGGATTTCCAGCCATCTTCCTATCTTCTTGCTTGGGAGTAGGGATTGGATCTGGATATGAATCACCCTGAATCTCAATCTCATAAACTGATACCATTGGTTCTACAATACTAGTGGAAACTGCAAAAGAAGTATATGGAATGTTTTTAGATCCCCTTTCAAGTGGCAGCTGAGAGTGCACTGGTTCTGAAAATGGCAAGAAGTGTGAGAACTTATATGCCTTGGAGGCATGATTTGCAGCACCCTTCGCTATGATGTTCCCAGTAGAGATATTTGTGATCTCCACTGATTCAGGACCAAATATCACTCAGTTTGGAGGGCCAGTGTGAATCATCTGGTATACAGATAACAAATTTGCAGCTAAGGAGGGCACATAAAGCACATCTTTGAACTTTCCATGTTCAAGCTTGATAGAGCCCTTCCCTTTGGCTCGGATTTGACTGTTATTACCCATCTAAATACTAGGGCCATCAGAAGAATGTAAAGAAGAGAATGATTCTATGGATGCAACCATATGATTGGAAGCTCCATAATCAATGAGGAAGGAATGTGTTGTTGAATAGCTAGCCTTCAGTGCATGGCATCTCTCATCATGTTCTTCAGTTTCTTCTCTATGGCCATCCTTCCTTGCACTAGCAGGTACACTGATGTTATGTTTCTCTAGAAGAACAGCCATTTCATCAATTTTTCCTCTCATACAGGAGCTTTCTGGATGAAAGCCCCTTCCAAATTAAGAACAAAGGATATTTCCTTTTCCATTCTTCTTTCTTCTCCTCGAACTCGAGGGATGATCTGACTACTCTTTCTCCGCATGAGGCTCATTCTTTTGCTTCCCCTTACCATTCGTAGCCTTAGTTCCTCCAGCAACCAATGCTTGATATTTGGAAGATCAAATGATCCCCATTTGGATCAACTTGTCATGTTCATTGGTGAGAGATTCAATGAAGGCATTAAGAGTTGGCATCTTCCAATTTGGTGTAGTGAGCTTCCTTGAATGAAAGGTTGATTCAAAGACTGAGTAGTCTGCACCAAGTTTTTAGAGGATGGAAAGGATGAGTTGATCATCCTGCTTCTCAAATTTTCACAGGTTCAACTGGAACACCAGCTGCTTGAATTTGGTGAAGAAATCATTCATAGTTTTGAAGTTTCCTGGGTGAAGAGAAATCAGCTCATTCTCTAGCTGATAGATCCTTGGGTCATCTTGCTTATCAAACAAGGAAGCAATCTTATCCCAAACCTCCTTGGGAATCTTCAATCCATTGATGTGGAAGAGAAGATCTCTAGAGATTGATAGTCACAGGCATCTGTATGCTTCATCAAGCTTATTCCAGTATTTTTCTTTGTCAACATAATGAATTGGCTCTACCTCTGTGTCCATTGCAACTCTGTAGAGTCTTTTGGAGTGAAGCTACATCTCCATGTCCTCCTTCCACTGATGGTAGTTGAAAGGAGTGAGAAGCTCCATAGGAGGAGCCATTGTGCTGCTGTAGCGAATGCAGTGAAGGAGACTGAATGCTGCTGTAGTGAATGCAGTGAAGGAGATTGAATGCTGTTGTAGTGAATGTAGTGAAAGAGACTGAAAAACCTGTAAATCGTACAATAAAAAATACAAAGTAAGGTCGACATGTTGCACTTTTGGAATTTTCTTCACACCTAGCTTAGTTAATCAAGCAAGCTTTATCAACAATTCCTTTGCTTAGGATTTATGTGGCAAATTCTCCGCTTCTGGTGTAGTGCTAGAAGGAGCAATTTTGCTTAATTTTTTTGTTGTTGATCCAAGTATGAATATATAGTAGGAGAAGTTCCTTGTCTTGCCGAGACTCTGATACCATATAAAATTGAGCACATAGATCTATGGACCAACACATAACTCACAAGATAAATCAAACAATTTTACTCAGAAATTGAAGAATGAAACAGTGCAAAAATGGTTTGCAACTGTGAATGCTTTCATTAATTAAAAGTAATTGGATAATTAATTACATTGTAATGCACTGGTATTAATAATTAGTCAATTCAAATGTGTGAGAGAGGAATTCGAATTGATTGACTCTACCTAACTATATGGATAACTAGACATGTCTAAATCATTATAGGAGCCCAACTAGTTAGCCCCAAATGCCTCAATCAGTGCACCAGTCAGTTAGAATCAATTAACTAGCCTGACTGAGTGTGGTAGGTGAGGAATTGCGCCTTTCCACATGCAATCAATCAATGACTGGAACTAGTTGAATGTAACTAGATGTAACTGAATGTAACTGACTCTTGACTAGGCTTAACTAGTCACTAACTAAGCTCAACTGAAGGAGGTTGGTTTCGGCACTCTCAGTGGCTCCTAAATTGTAGGGATTGGTCTAGGAGGCTCCTAAACTGATGCATGCAAGTGCAGTAAGTGGCAGTTAGCCTCAACTAGTGTTACCCACACTCTAGTAACTTGTCCATATGGCCCAATTAGGCCATGTGGACCTAATGATGCTAGTGACTAAATATAGACTGAAAAGATTCATAATTTAGACATAATTAACCAAATTGGACAAGGGAGGATTATAATCCTAACAAGAAGAACATGTGAATACATGTTTACTGGAACAAAGGATTGGTGTCCTCATATCCTTAGCAGGTTGGTGCCTACAATCTATGAGTAGGTGCTTATAGTGAGTATTGGTGTCTTCACCATATTAACAGGTTGGCGCATGTTAGCTTGAGCAATGTAAGTGGGTGCTTGTAAAGAGTATCAAGGTGCTCACTAGATCAATAGGTTGGTGCTTGAAAATTTGTAAGTGGGTGCTTGCTGCAGGGATTGATGTCCCTCTCATGTTGAGGCCCGTAAAGAATGTAATTCTTGGTTAATATAAGAAAACAATTTCATGGTTCTCTCCTTTATAGGGTTTCAATTAAAACATCTATGTATTATGCTTTGATGTTGATCTTTGTTAATATGATTGATTATGTGATGCTGATTTAAATTTGTAAAAGTAAAAATTATTAAAATATGTCCAATATTGATTCACCACCCGTCTCAATATTGGTGTATATTCCGATGATAGGTATCAGAGCATGTTCCTTTAGAAAATTTGACCACTAGAAGGAAGATCCATGCATAATTTGACCACAAGAAGGTTTCTTTAATATTGGTACATCATTATTTGATGGGACATACTATGTTGCATGGAGCATGGAAATGAAGATATATTTGATGGAAATGGGATATGATATTTGGGACTTAGTTGTTTTTGGTTACACCACTCCAAAAATACCTCCAAAATATGTAGTTACAAAGAAGTTAAGAAAGAAGAATGCAATGGCAATAAATTCCATCCTAAGTTGACGATCTGATTCTGTGAAAGTCAAAGTAGGAAAATGTACATCAACTAAAGAGCTTCGGGATAAGTTATAAAATTTCTACATAGTTGAGGAAGTCATTGAAACAAAAGAGGAATTAGATGTAAAAGAAAGGGGAACACACAAATTCAAAGGTAAATTACCCTTTTGTCTTAGTTGTGATAAAATAGGAAATTTTGATAGCCACTGTTCATATGCAGGATATGAAGATAGTGATAATGATAATAATGAGAAAGGTATATTCTTGGATGAAGCTATTTTGTTTGATTGATCAAACTATGCAGTATGGAGCATATAAATAAAGACATATTTGATTACCCTTGGGATAGATATCTGATATTCAGTCATGACATGTTATACAACTCCAACCACTCCTCCATTAGATGCATATGGAAGGAAGTGATATGAAAGCAATGAAAAAGAAGTGAATGACATTATGTGTGGCCTATTAGACTCTGAGATTGACAAGATAACACAATGTACATCATCTAAAGAGATTTGGGAGGACAAAACACATGATATGTATGGGGAAATGGATCTAGAGTTTGTTGATGAAGAATAAGAAGAAATTGATGGAGAAGGGAATCTTGAAGCAGAACTTGTATGTGCCTTAGAAGAAATAGAGATAATGAGGAAATGAAATACATAGTTGAAGGATAATGATCTTGGTGAAACCAAAAGGATGATTGTTATCCTAGAGACTCAACTAAAACAAGCAAAACAAATTGAAGAAATTTTGGAAGAAATGTGGAAGAAGCATTAAGCTGAAATTATATCTCTAAGAAAGGAATTAGAAGAGAAAGTTATCCAGCTGAGCACAAACTTGAAGCTTCAAAAGAATGATACCATTCAAACGGAAGAATCAAGGAGAGTTGAATAAAGTGTTTCAAAAAAACTAAAAGAGAAGGAATAAATTTTCTAGGAACACGAACTTGAGAATGTTTCTCTAAGAAAGGATGTGGAAAATACACTCACCACAAACTTGGAGTTTGAAAAGAGTTCAACAATTTTAGATGATATTTCAAACTTTCAAAGATCATCACTTGATAAGACTGGTCTTGGGTATGAAAACAATCATAGGAGCATTAAAGAAGGCGAAAGTTCCAAGCTGCCATATAAATGAAGCGAAGAGAAGTCTAGAAGCTATAAAAATGTCCTTAGAGGCTCCAATAAAAGTAAAGACAACTACAAGGAAAGAAGTCATGATCAACAAGTTTTAGACAAGCATAAATATAGAAGAGTTGCACCACCAAGAATACCTTCTACATCCAGGTATCAAAATATATTTCTTGGTTATTGTTATGCATGCAATAATTTTGGACATAAAGCTGTAAATTGCATAGCTTATGCAAAAACTTATCAAATGAAAATAAAGGTGTCTACATGCCTCCCTACAAGGTTTAATGTTACAATTGTAAACTATTGACACGTAGAAAGAGATCATAGAAGAAACATATCAATATTTTATAGGCATGGACATAAAAAGGTATAGAAGAAGAAACTAGGACAAGAAGAACATACAACTATGCTAACACAAATTGCACAAAATAATGAAGGAAAATTGAGTATTGATGATGGATATACAAGTCACATGACAAGAAACCAGAGAAAGCCACTTATCTTGAAGATGGGCAATATGATGATTGAAGGAAAAGACACTATTAATTCTAAAAACAATGTAGAGGTCATTTGACATGCTAAAGTTTTGAGAGAATTATCTTCATCCTCTCTTTTATTATCAAACCTATAAGCTACGTAAGGTAATCTAGGGTAGAATAAGGAAACCAATGATTATTAGGAAGAAATATTGTGGAAGGTTCCTGAGAAAGCTTGAAGGAATTCAAGCTAAAAATCAAGAGTAATTTCTCAGAATTTGTAAGAGCAATAATGCAAGCCAAGGTAGATATGAAGATGTTGAAATGGTTAGGAATGAGACTCCGATGTCCAAGAGAAGTATGGTAAAGATGATGAAATATTATGACAACTAGTTGAAGGAGTCTTCATGATAGTAGTTGTCGCAGTAGCTCTATGAGAATGAATTGAACAACATATTAGTACACATATGAAGTCTTTAACCTCTCCTTTTACATAATTATGGGAGGTGATGTAGCTTGATCATTTTTAAAGAATATATTGTAGATTGATGGAATTTATGAACAACGTTATGGGATATTTGTACTACATTTGATAGTCTCTAAAATAAGATTATCATGACAACAAGCTATGATTCATGAGGTAAACACCAAAACATAACATAATTTATCTATGAATAGGGTGTGACAACATGCTACTTGTAAGAACACATATTTTAAATGAACATAAGTTTGCATGGCTTAGATATACTAAGGAAAAAAATCATGTGTATAGGCCTTGAAGAAAGTAATACTATTGTGGCAACTTTTTGTGATAGCTCCTAAGACCAACATTTACACCTGTTAGCACAATATATCAATGTTCCCATCAACATATAAACAATTGGTATGAGGCATGGGAAAGACTTGATATGAGGAGCACTTGTTTTCCTTAACATCTGTTATGGTGGTTGAGAGTATATGCAACATCATATGCTATTCTATATAGTTTGGAACTGAGACAGATAGTGACATGAATGATTTTATTGATGGGGAGTCTAAGTTGCATGTAAGGAAGGCATTAAAAAATGGTCAAAGTTTGGTGAAGAAGGTATCCAAAGAATTGAAAGCTTAGTGGTATATTTAATACTAAGAAATGAGATGAACAAAGTTTGTTCACACAAATTATCCAAAAAATAGGATATATAAATTAATCCATTAAAATAATAGTATATTGAGTAAATGTATATGAATGAAAGAGATGATAGATTACAATTGAGGGCCCTTTATATATTTAGATGGAGTGCCCTTTCATTAATAGTCATGTCTTTTCAATAAGACACATATTTTCATTATGTCTCTTCATTAATAATAATAATAATAATAATAATTATTATTATTATTATTATTTATATTACCTTATGTATATTCATGTTATTTATGTTTCGGACATTGCCTTCATTTTTACAAATATTTTGTCCTCAAAGCATATTGATGAAAAGACTTGACATCTTTACTCTTGCTTGTAGTGTCGTTCCATTATTTGTTGTTCTATCATAGTTGATGATATGAGATGATATGAATATCTGAGTGTTGAGCAAAATTTTTGAACTGTAAAAGTATCTGACCATCCTAATCAATTCTTTGCAGAACATTGCACTTCCACGATGAACTGTTATCATGAGACTTATTTGCATTGGTATCAATATTTTTCGAACGACAATTTAGATGTTACCAACCTAAGGAATATTAATACTCTGATTGTTTAAGATATTTTCTTTTATGATTTGAATGTCGATAATGATTTCTTGTAACATTATTTTCCCTTATCATGCTTGTAGTGTTTTATTGGTTTAGTTTTAGTATATGGTTTTCTTCACACATTAATGTTTGTTCTTCAACTTGATTAAGATCTTCTTGAGTTGTGATTTGGGTTGGATCTGTATTTGTTTCTTTTTTCAAAACTTGGATTTTTACTCCTGGGGATTTTGATGCGTCCTTCTAGATTTGCTCTAACTTGTTTTTCGACAACCTCATATCACTCTTACGCTACTTAATTTGCATTTGTAGGTTTTGGTGATGATTTTTTAGACACAAGTTTTCTTCATTATCTAATTTGTTGATATCATTAATATCTGGATTTTCCAGTTTCTTTTCTTTCAACTTTATGATTTTTTAGTAGCCTTTAAGTAAAGTTTTCCAAATGAAATTTCTCTTCAGTTTTTCTATTTTTTTTCTTGATTGATTCTTTTTGAGATATTGATTCTCTTGTTCCAACTTCTGAATGCATTGTTTTCTACCTTTCGAATTCTTGATATGTGTAAATAGTTTTTTATTGTGGTTTTTTAAACTAAAAATTTTCTTCAGTTTATCCATGATAAATTCGATAAATTATTTTGCAATTTTTGTACTTTCTTTTGACTATCTTCAAGGATAATTATTGGGATCGTTAAATTATAAAGATAATTATTGAGATATTTTTACGATCTTCTGATGTTATTGGATCTGACTCCAATGTAGAGTCTTGTAATGCATCTTTTTCTTTTTGTATGAAAATGTCATAAACTTCTTCTTGATGTTTAAAATGAATGTCCCTATTATTTCCATCTAGGGTGCACCCAAAATTACGTCACCATCATCATTCCACAGATATTTAACAATGAACTACGAGATGACAGTATAATATCCAATGTTAGCTTTCTAATTATATTTAACTCTAGAATCGCTAACTAGTTAGAAAATTCAGTACTAATATAATTATTACATTGGCTGGGAATGATGGAGATATTGATATCTTTATCTCCAAGTGTCCATTTAAATCTAAATAACACTTAAAATGGTACTCTTAAAATTTAAGGGAGTTTTCATTTCTTTTCATTATTGGACTCCATTTATTTTGGTTGATAATTTACCTTAATTGATATCATGAATAACCTTTTTTTTTATATCTTATAATGTGACTCTTTTAATAATATTCTTTATTAAACACTCCTTTGTATATTACTTTTTACCTTGAGATTGGCTCTCTTTATTCTCCTTATAACTCTTCTTTATATTTTTATATATATTAATTAAAAAATCTCTTATAGTTTTTATTTCCATTTTTATTTTATATCAAATTATAGGAAACTTGAAATTTCAGGTTTCTATTGACAAGGACTTACAATATAATATAAGTTACATTATACTACCAGAGCCATAAGCACAAAACAAATACTATTTACTATAAACACAAAAGAAATTGTTACCAGTTTGTTTAACCACTTTTTTGAGTGAAGCTTATTTAAACTTTAATCTTGTTAATAAACTTAAACAAATCTAAAATAATATCTAAATATCTATGAACATAAATACAATTTATAATACAACTATTTTTAAAACATTTAAGAGGAGACACATATTGAAATTCTTTAAACCCTGTGATGCAATTAATGCAATTTTTTCATTTGATGAAGGACTGTAACTTATTTTCAAAAGTACTCCTATGGCGATATGTCCGCAAACAATATTTAGCATGTTGCAGAGCATTTAATGTGGTTGCAGCAGGTTTGACTACTGTTGGATCTTGAGCTGCTCGAGATCCAATGGTCATCAAGCTTGCTGCAGCCGCATTAAATGCTCTCCACCATGCTAAATATTGTTGCCCGTCTTAGTAAGGTTGAATCTTTAGCAGCTTAAGATCCAACGGGTAGCATATCTATTGCAGTAGCATTAAATAGCTCGGATAACATGTTTGTTGCGGTAGCATTAAATAGCTTGCATATTGATCATCGTTGTCAACCACTTTTATTGCGAATTTCAACGAATCTCAATGAATTCTCCCTAATGCGAATGACAAGAGCTATCCATTGAGCTACACAGCATTTAATGCAGCTGCAGCAAGCTTGATGATCGTTGAATCTTGAGCTGCTTGAGATCCAACAGTGATCAATAAGTCTTACCCTCTTTTCTTTTAGAGTGTTTTAACACCTATTACATATATCACTTGACGAATAACGACTCCCAATGCGTTAATTCGTGCTTTTCCATATTTTTTCGAAGCAAGTACGGCACGGTTTTTGTTTTTGTTTTTTTGTTTACTATCTCACTGGAATTTAGCCATTCCGCATTAAAAACTATAAACCGACCTTCATAAAACAACGGCTATAAGATTATTCAACTTCCTTGCAGAGGACGAGTCTCTCTCATTTTTTTTAATTCTGTAAAACGCGTTGTCTTTATTCTTCCAACTTTTCCAATTATAACTTGTGCTCCTGACTTGCAGAATTATATTCAAATGGCTAAAGGCGGATTGGTGGTCAAGGACCAGTTTAGAGAACCCTTTTAAGTTTCTTAAAAGTATGGCTAAAATATAAGTCGAATAAGGTTTGAAAATTAGTGGTAAGGGTCTTATCAGACTGAACTCTATACTCAATATGATGAATAAGATTGGTTTACATATTAATTATCCAAAATACATGGAATATAAATTAATTTATTAAAATAATAATATATTGAATATTTATGCAAATAAATGAGATGATAGATTCTAAATGAAGGTTACTTTGTTTTTTTCATTAAGAAAAGATCTTTATATTATATAAAGCTGTGTCAAAATAACAGCGGTCAGCAAAAAGATTTTGCAAATAGAATCAAAGAGCCCAATACCGATCATAAGATCACTCAAAACACGAGTCATTACTAAACAACTCTATTCTTCCCAGTACAAGAAAGTTCACCTTTGTCTGCAAAATAAACATACCAAAGATACCAAAAATAGAAAAAATATCATTCTCTCATATCCAATCCCAATAATATAGCCATAATATCAAAAAAAACTGAAGAATGTCACAAGCATAAAAAGACCATGCAGTAAGCTCTTAATAAGAACTCAAAAGAGCCATTGGATAGCCCAATAGCCCGTTTATATAAAATGTGTGTGTGAAAGTATTAATTGTAATAATGTTTTTAATAGGACACATCTTTTTGTTATATGTTTTTATTAATTATTATTATTCTTTATTCTTTAAAATATCTTAGATATATTCATAACAAAAACAAAGTAAGAAACTTAATTATGTAATGGAGATTAAAAAGGATGCAAATTCTAGCCTTGTTTGTAGGAACAAGTCAAAGAAACAATATTTTTCCTTCAGTTACCTTTGCCTTTTCTATTTTGGCATTAACAAATTTTGGTAGCATAGCGTCTATTTTGCATTTTGTTTGAACGGTTGTTACATCTTTGATAACTCAACCAAAGGAAAAAGACCAGGTACTATGGACATGGTTTGACAAGTTAGAATTCAGAAGACGCAATCTTCGATGTGTTTTCTTGCTTGGCTATGTTAACAACTTTCAAACGTTTGATATTGAGGAAGCAAACAATGTACACATTGGCTAGTTTCAAAGAGGGACACTGCAATGAAAACTTGAATCTCACAAGCCATTATTGTTGATTATAAAATATGGGACTATCAATGAAGTAAATTTTGAATATGGATTTTGGATTGGGTATGGTGGAGGTGTTAGTGGTTTGCTTTAAGTAGTAAATAACAATTTTGTTTTCATTGCAATTCATTATTACTCATTAAGATGTCATAGTTGTGCACATCATTTAGCATTCCAGTCAAATATTTATGTAGTTTAATGCAACTCTTGTGCACTCGTTGTTTTCTTTACTGCACATGTTTTTTGTTTTGATTTTGTTACACTTCAGAAAATGTACAATGTTCGCATATATCATATTACTCAAGGCAGTCAAGTACTAGGTGGTATAAGAGTAGGTTATGGGCCAATGGATGTTGGATCGAGGTGGGTGGCACATAATTCAAGTTAGGATCTAGTTTTAGATAGGGATCACATGAATTTTGGATGTCGGATCCCAACTTCTTGTATTATGAAGAAAAAATCATTGAAATGTTATACCAAATAATCCGACTTGCATTAGCAATTTTAAGGACCATCTTGTAGTTGATGCAAAGAGGGATTGTGTTAATAGAATTACGAAGAGAAGTGAAGATGCTAGATATATTTTGACATGTGATTGGGATAGTTCAAAAATAAGGCAAGTACAAAGAAAATTGGTTCATATGTTACAAAAGATTGGTATAGAAGAAGATGAAGAGTCTTTGAAATCATTAATGATGGGTTTATTTGATCCTCATGATGTATAATATATGGATTGGCGTTGGACAGTTTCCAAGGATAATACATGGTAGGAACATTGATAGTGCCACGATAGTGGCTTGTCAAGGTTTAACACAAAACTAATGTCTAGTGTGATTGATGCTTAAGCAAAAGGGAGAGAGAAGCAAGAGTTTGTTTGAAAGAAAATAGGATAAACTCAGAAATAACACACTATCAAGGGGAGAAACACTACAAAAAGGTTAAAGGAGAAAATAAAATAGAGGCAAGCGAGGCATTCTTGTGTTCTCAATATGTCAGAGAGAACATATATGAAAAAGAGGTGAGCCACAAGCTGAAGACAATGGACTTATTGATGACAACCATAAAAACTATCATAATATACAGACAAGGGGAGTGTCTCTTTGTCATTATTGTCAAAAGGGGAGAGGGAGAAAGTAAAACAAAACTACTGGAGAAAATGAAAGTCAAAGAGCATGAATATAAGGGGATATACCTCATTGAGTTACTAAAGTTGAAATTTGTGTTTTACTAGGTTTCCATCAATGACAGAGGGAGAGATTGTCAAAGTATGATTGTCATTGATGTAAAGAAGTTTGAATTGCGGTGTCATTAATGTCAAGATAAAAGGGAGTGAGATGTCTACATCAAGTCTTTGCAAGTGCTATTATCATTATCTACAAACATAGAAGCAAAAGAAGTATGAACAAGACCAACTAATGCCCAACTACCAGAACTAATGTAATCCTATATGTTGGTACATTGTTTGACTATCTCAAGGATCAACATTGCAATTCGAAAATAAACACAACATACTCATCTACTAGAATAGCAGTGTAAGGTTTCACTACAAGAACACAACTACATGTATGCAACACCCATTATAATTGTATATCATTATCTAACTACCATAATTTTAGAATCCAACCACCGAAATTACAAAAGGAAAAATCTGGTAACCAAATCGTTGGTCAAATCATATTCTTGCGATGAGTCCACAATGTGTTGATTATATGTGAAATGGCCAGCTTTTGACCACGATTCTTCACGGGTATACAAGTGCGCTTGAGAGACCAAACAAATTGCAGAACATAAGAAATTACTGAAATTGCAAAAGGATGCATTTAATTCCTGCAAACATATGATGTTATCATAACCTGTCTTGTACATTCAAATTTACCAGAACTGAAAAATACGTTACTAGATCGCCTTTAGGTTGTGGATCGGTCAGGTTGGACATGAGGATGTGAAATGTGCTTAAGGACAACACAAAACGAACCGTGACATGAAGATTATGTTTTAGCAATGTTGAAATATCCATGAACAAGTTGACCTCCTTAGAAATGGTGTGAAACCCATGTTTTGTGGTACATTATCCACATTTTTAATGGTATGGATGGATGAAGGATGTTAATCACCCAGTACAGAAAGGATGTCAATAAAATTTCAAAAGAATTTGGTTGCTATCTATTGGCCTTAGGAAAAGTCACACAATTTTTTTCTAGGATTCTGCTTAGAAAGATGGAGATTCCGGTCACGCAACGGAGGAAGCTACGAGGGAAGAAGTCGCAACAGAAGGAACCATGACAGAAGAGGAAAAAAGAAGACAAATAGCAAAGTTTGACTGATTTTGTGGGAAGAATTAGTTAGACTAAAATATTTCTTTAATAATAAAGCATGATTATATTTTGGGTCGATAGTGTCTATTTTTAGAGATAATAGAATGTATTAAAATAGAAAGACATCATGCTGATTGACAGTTAAGAGTGACTTGATGTTTGGATCAAGGATTGTGAAAGCAAAAAATCTTATAAAAACATGAACCCAAGATGTGTGTGGGTTGGTCGTTGTAGGTTGATGATAGAAAGAGTTGCTTAGTATGAAATCGATCCATGTTGTGTCCGGATCAATGAGTAAGAGAAGAAGAGAGAGAGACAAAAATCAGAGAGCATGAAACGAGATGAATGTATGCATTGTAAAGAAGATCTAAAATAAGAGTCTGCAAGTTGAGTGCACAAACCAAAGGTGCCAAACCAATTCTCATGCCAGATGAAGAGGACCTTTGTGGTTTTTCCCGGATGGGTTTCCACATTACATCTTGTCTCTGTGTGTTTAATGTGTGTTTTGCGTTGAATGCATAATTGATAAAGATGAGCTTATCTGAATGTGTCGCACATGCTTAATGATGAAAGAACCTATATTCGTGTCATATCTGTACCGAGTAAATATATGGTAATACTTTATGTTATATGATGGTATTTATGTCGACAGAATGGTAGATAGTTATCTTAAATGGATGAATACGGACAAAAGTTTAATCCCTGACTTCGGTCGAGTAATCAGATAATACAATAAGAGTGAAATCCCTGAAATAACTGCAGAAACCTTGTTCTAGTAGTCCCCATAAGATATCTTGGGTGAGACTGCATCCGCGTCGCAGGTGTTGCCGATGGAGTTTCCCTCTGTTGGGCCGATATCTTGGGTTTTGTCGACAAATGAAGGGTTTGAACTTGGTTCAACCTAAAGAGGCCAACACTATCCCAAATACTATAACTACATAGGAACCATTTCAACTACCAGAATAACTGATTCTTGTAACTCAACTACCAGAACCACAAAATCCTGTAGATGTGTTTCCTCTGGTTTGAAATAATGTGCAACTTCCATACTTTGGGTCAAAATTTGGTTGTATGAGATTCTTTATGCCCCACTAACACATCGGATCTGCAAATTCAAAATCCCCATACTAAAACATGAACAAGTCAACTCATTAAGACAAAGCCCCATTCTTTAATGAACAAGTCGCTTCAAAATGTAAAGATGAATAGTATAAATACACTTTAGTTGGACGCATTTGAAGTGTAAATGTGAGAGATGACAAGCGTGTAAGCTTGGAGGCATGAATTCAATCAAATATATATTTATGTTTCAATGATTTCGGTTTGCGAATTGTTGAGGAAGTAAATTCTGGGTTTCCATTTAGTTTGCAGGAAGAAAAAATTATTTGGTATACACGTTATAGAGAAATCATATAAGGAAATTGCTAGCAGTGAATCTAATAAAATGTTTGGTTTTTTTAATATATGATTACAAACAACAAATTTATTGCATCCTATGAATTAGTTCTTAAAGCAGAGGCTTGAGGAAGCAAAGTTATGGTTTCATTTGAGTATTCCAAGTTGGTAATAATCGATGTATTCTTGATGATAGCATAAGAGCAGTAAAAACCCCATGAAGCTTTGTATGTATCTATGGTTCCCCATATGCATTTCTATTGAGAATGAATATTCTCTTTTGGATATGACTTACAGGAACTACTGAAGGTTTAGTTACTATAAGTGTAGAGTTACTTGAAATATAAAGTTATAGAAAATGCATAGAACATGTATTACAGGAATTGAAGAAAGATACAGGAACAAGGTTTTGATTTTACAAAAAAGGAAGCAAGCTAAAAGATTACATTGTTACAAGAACTCACGAAAGTGACATAATTAGAAGAACGTGTGTAGAAAGGGTTACCAGAATAAAGGGTTGGTGTCCTCATCTCCTTAACATGTTGGTTCCTAGTAGGTTGATGTCTATAAAATGTGAGTAGGCTCTTACAGTGAGTATTATTATCCTCGCCATATTAACAGGTGGGTTCTTGTTAGATTGAGCAATGTAAGTGGGTGCTTGCAAAGGGGATCAATGTCCTCACTAGCTCAACATGTTAGTGCCTATCAAATTGGTTCTTGAAAATTTTGTAGTTGGGTGCTTACTATAGGGATTGGTGTCCCTCCCAAGTTGAATCCTCTAAAGAATTTAATTCTTTTTAATATAAGAAAAAATTTCCTTGGTTTTCTCCCTCGTTAGGTTTCCTCGTAAAACATCTGTGCATTGTGGTTTGATGTTGATCTCTATTGATATGATTGATTATGTGACGCTTATTTAAAGTTGTAAAAGTAAAAATTGATCAAATGTCTCCAATACTAATTCAATCCCCCTCTCTTAGTATTGGTGTAGTTTCTAACAACACATTCTTTCAAAACCATTCCTCATGTCATCTATCAACAACTGCTTTGTTGGCTCTAATCCATATTTTGTTTCTTGCAATTTTGATACATTATGACAAATCATTGCTATAAGTAATATAAAGGTTTTTTTTGTTCCATTAATTATAAAATGAGGGAAGCAAAACAACATAACTACTTACAAATTGCATAATTAACTTTTGATTGCAACAAACACTCACAACCCATACTTAACCCAATGTTAATCAATTCTTTGGATGGTTCTTCTTTATATGTTAACATGTGTTAGAAAACATCTAAAGGTGGTTGTAAATTAATTAATGTATAAAGCTCACAACAAATATGAAATATTAAGTAGGAAACACACATGTTATACTTACAAACTTTGTAATCAACAATTTATTACTTTCATGTCTTATATATTGAATGAGTTCCATATTTTATTTTCTATGCCGAAACAAAAGAAAATTGGTATTTCACACAACAATTAAATTATATGTATATAAAAGAAAAATCAATGATTATATACATTTGATAAATGTCGTTGTTGATATGGATCCTCTTGTGATGCAATTATGTTATTTCTTTTACCATCTCCTTGCACACTTATTTGGACATCCATATCGACATGTTTTAGATATCACCTCATCCACCCTTTGAAATTTTCAGAATCTTCCTAGCAAATGAAAAAGTTTCTAAAAAAATAAATTATATTGATATGAAAGTAAATATAACCGAAATATCATTTTCATAATTTTTTTGTAGTAGATACATATTATAAAAAACATGTTTAGGAATAATACTTTTTAAATGATTTTTTTGTTATTGTTTGATTTTTCTATCGCAAGTTTGTTAAGTCTCATTGATCTTTGCTTCGGAAATGCTTGTTGTAGTTTATATATAGCGTGATTCTTCAAGTTATTGGATTGATTTTTTAACTATAAGTGAAAATTATTTGCCTATACGTTCTTTCCACCATATCCTTGATGGTTTTATGTTTGGCTCAGTCGTGACCTTAAAAATAGATTCAACCAACCCTTCTTTGATTTCTAGCACCACTCTAGATGAACTGAGGACCAATTCATTATAACTTACATCATTCATAGTTTTTATTTTCTTGGAAAAATATTCCGATCCACCCATTGTTGGTCCCTATAAAACAATCAATGCATATGAATTGGTGTTTGAAACATCTTAGGGAATATTATTAACAAGTACATTATTATTGAAAATTCAAGGACAAACTTCATGTTGCTTAACTTTTGACTCACCTAATTCATCTCTTTGAAATACTTTCATCAATATTTTATGTTCTTTTTCACTAAGATTGCAGGCAATCTTATCAAGTTTCTTCAAATTTTGTTTTGCATGACACATTAGCTAATACACATCATTTAAACTTACAAATAATTCAAATATATTAATTTTATTCTAAAATTTCAAATAAGTTCCCTTGTTTTCTTTTTGGGATGTTTTCCCATCATGCTCATTGCAACAAGTTTTATCCTTGAAATTTTATCAGACATATTCTATCAATAAATGCCCTACATCATAAAATATATAAACTATGAAATTTGTTTTACAAATAAAGTAAATGATTTCAAGCTAAAAATGTTTTTTGTGTTGATTGACATGTATTGTGTCGGTTTAAACATTAGTGCATCCTACATAGGAAGATGAATTGATACACATGTAGATTTTAAGAATGAGCTGAATCTAATCTAGTGCACTTTCTATAAAGAGGATCAATGTGTTATACTTTACAATATGCACCAATTATTGCAAAAATGTTTTTTTTTTTCAAAACGTTTACAGGGACAAGTTTTGTGATCCAATGCAATAAGTTGTCCCATTGCAATAAATGACCAATACACCATATATAGAAACACAAAGTTATTAAATATTCAATGCCTAAAAAGGTCTCATTATGAATTAGTAGAGGGTAAAACCCTAATGCTAAAGTTTGCAACAACATAAGATAAAATGGAAGCAACAAAAAATATAGCATTTATATTGAAGGAGATTATGAAAACTTTTTATCTTACTCAAAATGCATTATAAATATTAATAGGAAAAAAAACTATTTTTTTAACTAGTAAGGGAAAATTTGAGATGAATAGTAAGAAGTTACATTTATGAATTTTGTCCTCTACAAAGTTGTATGTGACCAACAATCCCTTAAAAGTTTGAATCTTCATTAAATCTGGCCACACCAAAGTCTTCCCAGATAAATCTACCTTTCATAAGTCTTCCCTTACATTTTTGGCAAAAGAGTGAAATAACGATTAGGGTGTCTTTTATAAGCCTAGTTTTAGAAAATGAAATTCCCACTCATTTTTTTGTTGGATATTTCAATTCATTAATGAAAAACGCGTGTGCCACTTTTTTTCGTATCTCCATATGCCTGAAATATTAAAGTGGATCGGTGTAGTCCATATGTAAAAATTCATAACTTTAATATTGAACAACATAATACAAATGCAAATATTTTCTATTAATACTTTGCATATGTTTTCTTTTGTGAATGTTTTCTTTTAGTGTTCATCATGGATTAGTGCACCAGCGTGGTAATACATAATTGATTCATATGTTAGAATAAAAATCCCTTCGAATTTCTGTCTAAAGTTCGTGTTACATATGTCCCAAAATTTCTTTCAAGAATACAGATACATACATTACAATACTCCATAGGATACAAATGCTACTTAAAATCGCATCATATAGTTAAAAATTGGTTTGAAAACTCTATTTGAAGTTAGATTATTATATGCTTCTCAAGGTTTGTTTTAAGAATTTATAAATATATTGGTTGTTGATTTGGCTCAAATGCAGGAAGAAAAAATCACACTATCAAATGGTCATTTTTTCAAATTCCAACTCATTCCACATTGTTCGATGTTCATCAAGTCCTCCTTGTTGTTTTTAGTAAGTTCATAATTTTTTTATATATATTTGATTGTAATTGAATTTATTTTATGTATACATGTGCATGCAAATAATTATACATTGATTTTGGTAGGATCCTAATTTAGTATTGATTTTAGATAAACAATATATTCCATGAGAAAAAAAATGTCACAAATAACTAGTAGGTGAAAATGGAGAGCCACTTTATCCCATCGATTGTGACATTAGATATTCTAAAGACTTTACAATTTCATATCCTCATTCTTTGAAAATTTTGAAGCCAAAACAACTATGTTTTGTCCTAAATTGCCCAACAAGTCTCCTTCAATTGAGTGAACTAATAGTTTTAGTGAGCCAAAGTATTATATCAATACTATGACCCAAAACATATGGACTAGGAGATCCAAAAAGGTGTACAAGCTGAGAGAGAAAATGTCCAAGCATACACCAAGGTTAGATCAATTGTTGGAGGGTAGTCATGGATTCTCTCTTCTTACCCATCTACAAAGTAAGTACAAACATGCTACAACCATGCTCTGTATGTGTTATTATTCAAATATTCACCAAGATAATTGCTAATAATTATAGACAACCAACCCCGTCAACATTGGAGGCCTCTTTGTTTAGATTGATTTTTTTCAGTCATAGGGGATGTCCCTAGGGTTCATATGGCATAATCAAACTTATAAATTATGCATATGGAATCAAATTGATTAGAATACATATAAATCACTTATGGTTTCCAATGAGTAATTCAAAGTGATGAAAGAAACATCATAAATGTAATTATGGTTGAGGTTAGATCATAAAAGAAAGTTACAACAATGTAGGAGGAAAGGAAATGTGGGTGAATATGCACCTTGAGTGAAAGATGAATAAAAACAAGTGCAATAGTAACTAACATACACTATAATTCTACTTTAGCCAAATAATAAACAAGAGATCGGAAGAGATGGATATCAAGCATAAATGGAACAAACCATAATTTATTTAAAAGATAACTTGCATCACAATAAAGAAGATATATTAAAATGTAACAATAGGCTTTATGAAATAGCAATGGTGGAAGCAGTGACAAGTCCAAGAAGGTGGAACAAAGGTAATCCTTCATTACTGCAAAAATCTATTCTAACCTTGTTCAATGGTCTCTCTCTCTCTCTCTCTCTCTCTCTCTCTCTCTCTCTCTATATATATATATATATATATATATATATATATATATATATATATATGTATGTATGTATGTATGTATGTATGTATGTATGTATATGTATATGTATGTATGTATGTATGTATGTATGTATGGCATGCATAGACCATATTGCTGATATTTTAGGTTATCTATAGAAATAACAAGATTGGTCGTCACTCAAACAAATCAAACTCACATACAATAACAAATTTCATGTTGGATTCTCACTCCTATCACTTTTGTTTATTGCCTTTAATCCACCAAAAAATGTAATATTTATTGTATCTTTTGTTTAATCCTCATTATACTACAAGATTTTATTAGTCAAGTTTACTCACCCTTTAATAACTATTGAGTATAACATGTAACCACCTATTATAGCATGCTAACCCAACATCAAGGTTGCTAGTACATGAAATCTATAGTCCCACTATTTGTTGGGCACTTGTAGATGTTTTATTCAACAATAAGTAAAATTTGTATGAAATATCGTATTCTTGTTCTTCAAATAACCACCAAACTTATAAGGAATCATGCAACAAGGGGTTGAACCCTTCATGCATGCATGTTTTATTTTTTTAATAATACAACTCAATCCAATCATAGATGAAGTCGAACTAAGGTTCCAGTTGGCATTTATTAGCAAAATACTTGGGATTTGAGAAAAAATATAATGGGCATGCAAGAGGGGATGAATTTGGGTTTTTGATTGATAATTTATAGTATGCATGCCAACTTTAAAGAAAAAAATTATTTAGGGTTTTAGAATTGCCAATTGGGGCATCTAGTGATTTTCCAAGACCTCATGAGATGTTTATAAGTCATGCAAATTATGGTTGTTCTTCATCCATAATAGAAAATTCAAATTAGGGTTTTTCTTCATCCATAATAGAAAATTCAAATTAGGATTTTAAACCACATTTGTTGGTAATACTTCATAAAAAAAAACATGCTCAAATTTCTGCCACATGTCACCTTGAAAGCTCATACACTTCCTAACCTCTCTTCCTAAATCACCATCTTCCATCCACCAAATCCTGGACCACTTCACCATTGTATTTAACAAATATATACCAACCAAAAATAGACATGAAAAAATAATAGTCAAAATGGAGAAAAAAAACATGATGATAAATGATAGGAGATCCCTACCATGTATAACACATCTAAAAATAGCAAAATCTTGCATCCACATGAAAATAGTTTGAACAACCTGATCTCTCAATAAGTAATATGGATATGTGTTTAGAATCGACATCCAAGACCTGAAAACTTAACTGCTAAACATAACAATGTCATAAAAAATGCTTGCATGTTGCCCCAAAAAACCTCATAGGTATCATGATGTAACAATATCAAAAAAATTATGACATGTGATCCTTGAAACTATGTCTCCAAACAACAAAGAAACTGCTAAAAATAACAATTTCCCATAATCTATAGAAATAACTACAAACAATTTATGGTCCATGTAATACCCTAGATATACTTGAAATAAAACTAGCTTGATAGGATCTCGCTAGAGTTTAACCCTCTAGTTGTATAAGAAAACTTGGCAGTTAATGACAACTCATGGGGATGACATCAGGGTCTAAAAATTATCCATTTGAATTTGACATGTATCCATAGTTCCTATCCACTAGGAAATGGATTCAAGTGCATAATACCTCAAATTATTGACTAAAAGCAAGGTGCAAATATGCATGCCCATTTGCATCCATAACCTGCAACCCATCCAACAAATACACTTCTCCCATTGGCAAATGCACTAAAGTCAACAACTGGGAGAATGCTACTTGATCATATGCCAATAATGAAAATACATGACAAGTACAAAGATACCCACCAATGATGTTAACGGGCTTTAAGATATGAGCACAACCCATATGTGTGGAAAATCATATGAATTCATGCACGGATGGAGCTCATTTGATCAGAATTTAATGATGCTCAATCCTAACCAATGTGAGACAATTTCCAATGAGGTCAACTATATCCAAGGAAATTTAGCTTCTCAGTAAAAGCTTAGATGAAGTGTTGAAGTCGATGAGGAATGAAGTGTAAGGAGAGAGGTAATGATGGAAACCTTCCTCCTATATCGAATCAAGAAACAAGTAGAATAACCAAATGGTGTCATATCCCTAGGGATGGATGTAACCATGACTTATAGGGATTGACTAAATAGGAGAACATCAAGAGATGGGACACCAGTAAGATTCAAGACTCGTCCCATTGTCCCTTTGACATTATCCACACCTAGTAGACTAGATACTTAAATGTGACAATACAATGCATGAAATCATAGCCTCGACATATATGCTTGACCTATGTAGTCTCTGAATGATAAAGTAGTTGTTATGTGTTATTATATTTTACAATAATTAATTCGATACAACAATATTGGGTAAACACATGATGAAATGATGAACATAAAGGACCTATGAGTACTCTGATAGACCCAATACTAATCTACTACAACAATTATTGAATGGATATGGTTTTCAGGATACAATAAATAAATAAAGATGAACATCAATCTTAAAATGCAAATAAAAATCTAAAAATTTATAAAATTTTAGAAGGGAAATGGAAAATAAAGGATGATAACTACCCAACTAAAAAAAAGAAATTTTCTTTTGTTTTTTTAGATTTTATTTATTTAATGAATCCCCAAAGCTCTCATTTTGGAAGTTGGTAAAAAATTCCAAGGTCAATCAACATAGTTGAATGACAAATGTAACCATGCACCTAGGTGACAAATGATGCAAGAAAGGTCAACATAGTCAACCCTCCAATGCACCCAATCATGAAATTTTATGAGAAAAAAATCCACTTAATGAGTCTATCGACTAAAACTTAGAACATGATTCCTCATTAGTAATAAAGAGGAAAGTAGAAAATACAAAACTCTTCACATCTACTTCCTGAAACACCTCCATCATCCTTGACTCAACTGCATCATGACTAATCCTGATATCCAAACAGTGGTTAGTTGAAGGATATTCCCGAAGAAAAAAATTTGCATGTAGGGTCATGGACAAACTATGCAAAAGAACATCTTTTGGTTGAACCAAAATCCATTCCTGCTTTTGCAATGGTATTTGATCAAATTGTTCTTGGATCACTATGGGGATATGTAAAGATAAACCCTTCAATTGATTAAATTATGCGTGTATGATTTTTTCTTGTTTTTATAATTTATCATCATTACTCCAAGGAATCAACAAATTCACTTGTAAACTCAACTCTTCCTCTTCCTCTTCATGGAGTTTTGCATATGGCTCAACTAGTCCAATAATTGGTTCATTATCATCTAGGTATGAGTCATCGTTGTATAGTTCATCAGATACACAACTTCCATTAGTATGTTCCTTTGTAGGAACAAGAAATTTCTCTATTCTCAGGGAAATTGAAACAATTCTCTCTATACTTGTTAGTTTGCCATTCAATAAGATGGAAAGAATTTGTCGATCAAAAGAGAAAATGTAATCCATTACAAAACCGCTTATGAATGATGGATGAATCGTATTCACTGCATGGATAAATAGTTCATGAAAAGAAAGTATAGTTTCATTTTTTCTCTTCTTAATGTAAGATAACTCCACTACCAGAGATTCATTACCCTACTTCCATTGTATTTACTCATCTTCCATGATCATTCATTATCTATCCACAAATGGATTTCTTGTATTTACATTATCGTCATGTTTTTTCAAGTATTTCTTATTTTTGGGGAAGTGGGGTCTGTCAAAAGTATGTAGTGGGGGTACTCATTGGATGCGGAATTTAATTCTTCACCTAGCGAGTGCTCCCGCTTGAAATTTGAGTAAAAACACATGGAGATATATGTTGAAAATACGAACAAGAAAAATAGTTTTTAATGACAAATATGTCAAGTCAACCATTATGTTGACTCATTTTATTGAAATTATATTAGTTCTTGAATTCCAACTCATTAACAAATTATTGTTTGTTCATTTTCTTATAAGGCCAATTTTAGACCCCAAATTTCCTCTAATGTGCTAAACCAATCATTGGACATGTAAGAGGTGTTGATTTAAGGTCTTGATTATATAAACTTAGGAAATTCAAATTTAGTGTTTGAGTGGCCAAATCAACAAATTGAAATTAAGGTTTTGGTATTGGTTTCAAGGTGCCCAAGGTTTTGAAAACACTCTAGAGTTTAGAAAAACCTCATGCAATGATTGGGTAAGGCATGTGAATACGGCTTTTGGTTCAAAAATATTAGCAAATTCGAATTAGGCTTTTGGCCCACTTTTGAACTAGGGTTTTGACAAGATTTTGCTGCAAATATATGCCATATGTCACTCTTAAACCTCATACACTTTCTTTCTCCTTTACTTAACTAACCATATTTCATCTATTGAAACCTGGACCACTAAACCACTATACCTACAAAATATAGACCTACTAAAAATAAACATGCCAAAAATAACAGTAAAATAGAAAAAACATGCAAAACAAATACTATGATACCCCTACCATACATAACATGCCTAAAAATAGACACTGGTATAAATAGAAAGGTTTCTCATGTGCATGAAAACTAGTCTCATTAGACTCATCTCCATGCAAGGAATCTTAAATGTGTTCATAATTGGCATGCAAGCCCTCATTAGAGGAAATTTGGGGTCTAAAATGGGCCTTATAAGAAAACACGCCAACAATAAATTTTGTGAGTTGGAATTCAAGAACCAATAGAATTTCAATAAAATGAGTCAACCATAATGGTTGAATTGACATATTTGTCATAAAAGAAAACTACCTTTTTTGTTCGTATTTTCGACATATCTCCCTGTGTTTTTACTCAAATTTCAAGCGGGAGAGCTCATTGGATGTGGAATTTAATTTTGCATCCAACAAGTACCCACACTACATACTTTTGATGGACCCCACTACCCCAAAAATAAGAAATACCTGAAAAAAGTATTTCATCGACATCATGGTGTCATAATTAATAACTATTATTTTATTATTTTCCTTAGAAGGCCCATTTTAGACCCAAATTTCCTCTAAGAAAACTCAATTGATAAAAGTAAGAATGAAGAATGAAAAAAATATCACCTAGAAAAATCTCATCAACATCATGGTGTCATAATGATGAACAATATGAAAAGATCTCTAACATGTGATCCTTGGAAGTATGGCTTCACACAAAAATGAAAATTTTAAAAATAATAATTTCTTAGAGTCTAATAGAAATGGACGTTGTGAACAATATATGGCCCCTATAATACCTTGGTTATACATGAAATCAAATCAAATTGATACAATCTTGATGCATATTAACCCTCTAGTTGTGTAACTAAACTTGAGGGTTAATAGTATGGCACTTGACCATCTTCTCTTCCTATGCCCGATGTTGGGATTGAATTCTCCTTTTGTGGTAATGATTATATGATTACCAAGTCTAAAATATATGTTGCAAATATTGGGTTGTTTAACCTTTCACGTGTATTCATTCCTTCCAAACAATCATAAGCACTTATGCCATTTTTTGGTCCTCTTTAATGTTAGTTTGATTATTAGCTAAATACAAACATAACATTTCCATGTATAGTATCTGCATGAATGGCTATGCTTTTGGAAACTTTAACAAGAAGAATTTGTTATATATCAAGGTCACACACACACTCATGGGAACATTGTAGGGTTCATGAATTGTTGTATATGCTCATTATTTAGTGTTAATTGTTCATTTGATGAATACTCTAATGACAAGGAGTTCTTTGTGAAGTCACCCATATTTGTTGTTGTGCATACAATGCATTGTTTGTCTCATAATGATGAGACGTTAATAAGCTATAACTTTTGTAGACCACCAACTTCTCATAAAATATTCCTTGCATTGGGACTACCTTTAGATGTCCCCTTGGGGCATAAGAAAAAGATCATTGAGTATTTTTATTATTATATTATTTTAAATGCAATTAATGTGAATGTATTGCTTAGTTTTATATTTTGTTTTATAAATTGGTTGGTTTCATATGTACTATTGGAAAAAAAATCATGCTTCAAATAATTGTTTCATATACTATTTGAACATACTAAATGAATTGTGTTTGCTAGTATACTCACAATTTTTTCAATCACAATTCTGATGATGAGATACCTACCCATCATCTTTCATTGCACCCCACTATAATGTCAAATCGAGAAAATGCTACTAAATGAGTGTAGCTTAGAGAGGAATCATACTAAGCAAGGTTGAATCAACCACCTATTCAATTACCACTACATACCAAGTCACCAATTTAGAATGTCTATAATAACAATGGTTCTTCACATGTTGACAATGAAGACAACATAATAAAGGTTGGTATGGATGATTTCTTATGGGATACGAGTTCCATGAAGGGAATTTTGTTACATGCATTCCAACAATATGAGCTAAGGGATAATTCTCATATCACTGATAACTTCTTCAAAAGATTCAAATATGCTTCCACCACCCACACCCATTTCTTTGGACATGGGTCAAAGTCTACCCTACTAGGGATACCAATGATGATTGTATAAATTGAAAGGAATGTATGGTGTGTCAAGCACATGTTTCTTGGAAATTTTTGGGTAAATAACAATTAAGTGCCTTATATTTTGAGTATTCTTTTCACAGAATCAACATTGTAATTGGTCTATTGTATTCACGCTTCATAATAGTGTGCATTTCTATTGCCTACCAATTCCAAGTTACTCAAAGAGGAAAATCAAATGTTAAAAAGGCAGGGTGTTGAGTACATATCATGTCATGTGCATCCAAATGATTGTATTATATATAAAAGTGAATATGTAGACAAAGAGATATGAGTAGAATGTGGACATGACAGGTACCCAAAATAAATAAAAGACAAGGGTAAAACATATGGTCCTCATAAGCTATTGGGCCACATGCCTATAATCCCAACTATTCAAAGTATCTTCTATTGAAAATAATTAGTTGTGTTGCATGGGTGGCATGCCTCACGTGGACGTGATCCATGATTTATACAAACACCAGTAGATTCAATAGCCATAAAGCATATAATGAATACATGGTCCAATAGATTCAAACAATTATAGGAAGGGATAGTTGTTTAAAATGCATCAACACCCATATCGATGGAGAGGTTTTTTATGTTGTATATGGAATATGTGCATACATCATGAAACATAATTATTTCGGATTAGGAATTTTCTCTAGTAATTATGTTGAATGATTTGGTTATATTCATACAAATGTTATTTTACATAATAAATTTGGTGTAACAATAACATCTTAAGTCTTGTAAGTGTTACATCATAGGAATATTACATCATTAATATTGTAATATGAGGGTATCATGGATGTAAGTTTTGTGGATATTCTACAAAGACTAGGTGGTCAAACCACCTACAAAAGTTGGTATACGACTGCTTGAGAGTATTCCTTCTAGATGACCACCCTTATAGAAAACAACATCTGCTTTCAATGGTAAACTAGAGTGAGACTAACAACCTAAAATAATGATATGGATTGACTAGATTAGGTCATATGACATAGAGAAGGAGAAGGAATTTGTAGAATTGTATAATTCAATTGGGGAACCTATGTTTGATGATCCTAATTTTTGGACACTTATGTTGAGAAAATATCCATTGGGATGAAAATAAAATATGTATTTTATGAGCTTCAATATTGAGAGCATATTAATATTTCCCACTTACTAGATCCCATGCATCTACTTAAAAATGTTTCATCTTGTTTATGGAGGTGCATATCATTGGAAAAAATTGACACAATGGGTGTTAAGAGAGATGTTGTTTCTTCAAATAATAAAAGGAAACATTGGTTAAGAAAATAAAGTAGAGGAGAGAGTGGCCCATATTGGTATTTTAAATAAGGTCATGTCCCATCTATTTTGAAGATGGATGATCTTTCTCTAATGAAGTGATTTATATTTGGTGTGGAGATGCCTTATCTATTTAGGTCAATTCTATGTCACTATTTTACAAAATAAAATTTGTTGGGGTTGAAATCACATGACCATATAAACCTTCTAAGGGTATCTATGTTGAACCCATTCTTTTATTTTCTTGCAGTGTAGGGTATAATATACTATGCATTCAAATTTTTTATGGAAATTATTTTTATGTGTGTTTATTTTGTAGTGTCATTATCCTTTGCTCGTGCATAGGTCTGTGAACCATGAATTCCCTTAGGACATATGATGCACCATATCTACATTATATACATTTGTACATGAGATCACATTAAAGGATATTTATATGGATAACATTCCACAATGGGATTGAGAGCTAGATCATATTGTTTATATGTTTGAGAAGGAATTTTCCACGAATTTCATGGACTTGTAGGTATATATTCTAATTCACCTAGTCGATGAGGTTGAATTAGCCAAGGTGGTCTCATGTCATTGGATTCTCTTCTTACAGAGGTGCATGAAAACATTCAAGAGGTTTTTTCAACAAAGGGAAAAACCCAAGGGGTTTATGGCAAAGGGGAACATACTATCCAGACCATTCTATTATGCTAGTGAGTACATTAAACAAATCAACAACACACCGAGCGTAGTGGTTTGGGATGACTGATAGGATACATAAAAAACAAAAGGGTCCCACTACTCCAAATAAACAAAAAAAAATGCAAATGATCAAGATTAAGTAACTTATCTTTCGTAAAATTCTAGATATTAACCATGTATGCTAAACTTGATAATATATATGGGATCTCATACTATTATTTTTTATTTCATGAATACATTAGTCACATTTAGAAATTGATGCCATCAATAAATTCATATTTTACAATGCAAAGGAAACACAAGTGTGGGTCACATCGTGTGATGATAAGAGAAGGAAATGAGAGTGATAGGAAAAAGTCAAATAGTTGAACAATAGAAGCATGCCTTATCCTAATCATTTAAAAGAAAATATGGAAATGATATGTCCCAATAGTTTTGTGGCTAACCAGATCGAAGAGAATTATGGTGCATTTAATTGTTACATGTGTGGTGAAAGGGATGCACTAATCATATGGATAGGGTGCAATAAATTTATAATGATATATATGCATACATTTTTAACTTTATTAAATGCACATTTGAATTTTGATGTCTTTGTGTGTGTGTGTGCATTGGTTCCCATATATGTGGGAATATGGACATCATTTTCACATTGAGAATGTTGATGATGGATGTGTCACATTGGACTATGGAGTGGAAGTAAAGGTTGACTAATCTAGCCATACTACGCACCATGATCTTTCCATTGTGTTATTTTTATGTGAAAGTGGTGGGATACCTTCGACCAATGCAGTGTAAATAATGACCATGATAGTAGGATAATATGTATCAAATTTAGAAGGATGTGGGATGAAACCAAGGAGGGTCATGTTTTCCCAAAACACTGCAACCAGGTGTATTTTTACTTGGATGTGTTGGTGATTTGTATTAAGAAAATACCCTATATCAAAACATTTTTTTGAAATAACGTTATATTGCCAAGCAAGAAAGATAATCAAGGTGATGGTAATGGAGAGTGATAAGTACATGTTTTATTTCAACATTTATATTGTCGATGTGTAATTTTACTATTGTTAACTATAATTGGTCAATTATGTTATTTTATTCATTTAATGATATTTGAAATGAAAAGTTAACAACAATTTTTAACCATCATATTGAAAATAAATTTAATTATTTTAGAAAATCCTAATAAAAATAATAATGATGATGATATTCCTTCCATTTTGATAATCTTATGATACATTTATAATGCCACATATTAAGAAAATTAAGAAAAAGTAAGTACTTAAAGAGGTTTAGTTAAGAAGGTCTTTTTATATCATTGCATATTTAATATAAAAAAGTTGGAAATTTTTTATTATTTAATAAAATATTTAATCAAACAAACTGATGTAAAAATTAATCAAATTATGTTTAAAATTTAATATTAGTGATGTTAGCACTATATAAAAATTAACTATAATTAATGATGTTAGATTTAACTATAATTAATTTTATTAAACTTAATGAAAAATTGGTAGAAATATTTACAAATAATTTTAAAAACATATGTTTTAATCCAAAATACATGTAATTCATTTAACCAAGTTTTGAAACACATGTGATCTATATATTGTATCTTCTTGGACTACAAACGATCCACATTGAAAAATGGTTCACCATTATATAATGACATTAAATGATTACCATGTAAAAATGACATTATAGAAAGATCAAAATAGTATGTTAACTTTCATTTTGAAAGTCTTTAAAAGGGAAAGTAAACTTTGATAATGATATAATACATGAAATAAATATTTGTTTTATCCATTTAAACTATCTATGCAATATATTTCCAACTAAGTTAGGCACAAGATAAATAGAGATACAATTTAACTGAATTAGTATAGAGTGTTGTTCTCCGTAAGCTATTATCATATTTTAATAATAAACATGTTTTAATATAATATAAACTATAATTAAATTAAAATATTCTAACTATAATTACCTAAGTATAGTTTTTTTATAGATATGTTAAAGGTATTTCAAAAAATTGGTGTACTTTATGTTATATATAATTGGAAGTTAATTAAGGAAGAGATTGAAATTAGAAAAATGATTTAATTAATATCAATGAAGAGTATGAATATAAGCTTCAATAATAGTAGTATCTTATCATTCATTATTTTCACATTCTAATTTAAATCATTAATACATCTCAAATTGGATTTCAAAATAAGCCCCCTAGGTGTAGACCAGTCGCCGAAAGGGTGCACTATTAAGGCACTCTTTGTGATGTCATGAGTTCAAATCTAGAATAACATGTGCACCTATGTAGGGGTACTGTGAGTGCACTTAGGGTTATAATGGTATTGTATGTAAATCAACCTTGTGTCGTGCAAGTACCAGCCCCACTCCATTTTTTTATTCCCCTAGTAAAAAAATGATTTTGAAATAGATAAATCATTAATGATATTAATTATTAACATACACAATACATTTTACAAATGGCATAATCAACATCAATATGATATTAAAGACATAATTTACATGAACTCTAAAATCAAAATCAATATATATGTTAGATGTACACCTTAAATATGTTGAATGTACAATATCAGATTTGAATGCGCGATATATATCAAATTTAGTTTGAAAACAAAGAAATCATTAATAATATAAATAATTAACATACACAAGATATATTTTATAAATAAAACAACATCAACAACAACATGATATGAAATTGTATAATATATATGAACGATAATATCATAATCAATATAAAATTCAAACATACATCTTGAGTCAAATATATATTTAAAAGATACATTGCAGTAATCAAATATATACATGTGATCAATAAATAAGATAAGCTAGATGGTCCACTAATAGAGCCAGAGGCATCAATACCTGCACTAAATAAAAATGTAGAATGAAGTAGCTAGTATATCGCTTCACCAAAAGCTATATCACCTAATGTGACCATCTCGTCTATAGTAGTAGTGAGTGTAGTGGGTGTGGCAGTTGGTCAATCGACTACCATAGGAGGAGAGGATGGTTAGTTGGATAATGGAGGAGGATATTATGGTCAGTAGTCTCTAGGTAGGAGAAGGTTGTAGGTTGGCCTATGGAGGAGAAGAGTATGGTTGGTTAGTTGGTCAAGGATGAAGAGGTGATGGAGGATCACCATCATCAACAAATAAATAATAAGAAGGATGATGGTAATGGTTTCATCTCCTCATCTATAGTAGTTTGACCACAATGACAATATGATGCATCATAATGCACAAAAGGGTCACCATATACTAGCGATCTGTAGTTCATGTATTATTTGGATCACTTGTACAAGATGCACTCCATGTCGAGCCATAATTATGCATAATTGATCTACCAACTCTTGTGAAAATATATTATATGTCCTGCATCACAAGACAAATATATGTATCTAAGATAGCTCATCTACCTCTTCCATCTCCTCATCCTGTTGGGGAGGCATATCCCCAACATAGATACCAATATATGCAAACTAATAAACAACAAGAATTAGACAATTTAAAGAAAATGTTACAATAACTTACATGTGTATTTAAATAAGATGAAGAAATGCAACTAGATTAATTAAAACATAACTTTCATATTACTTCTATCATTTGGTGTCTCACTTAGGGTAAATAGGATGTTAGTGTTGAAGGTGTTGTCCTTGATGTCAATATTATCCATTGATGTCAATAAGTACTATGAAGAAATGAAGAAGTGCCATGAAATATCCATGAATAAGACACACGAAGATATGAAGCCATAAAGAAGCCATCTTGATGGAGTAAGCAATGATGAAGCATATTAAATCCAAGAACCTTGAAGCCATAATGAAATACATTTGAAGGTAATGTTGAAGTCTTGATAAGATTTTGATGTCTTGAGTAGAAGGATTGAAGAAATAAGCATTAAAATGTTGAATGATCTCCCTTTCTCATATCACACACAAGAGCCATGGCTTAAAGTTGGCCCTATTAATAATTACAGAAAATTTAATATTATGTTGGTAAGGTTGTCCCTAATATAAGTGCAAAACAAAAGTATAAATAAAAGTGAAGTACGTCTCATTTTGGTGAATGATAAAAGGGTGAAAATGGACTGAAATTAAAAGGGCACATGTATAGGAAAGTACAACGAAGGTACAAGGAAGAATTCAAGAGAGAATAGAGTATTTTAATGATAATTTCTAGGGCTAATTTTTTTGGAGAGACTTTTGACCTATTTTAAGAGAGTGTATGTTGTTTTGAAGTGCACCCCAGCCTAATAATTTATTGTAGAATTGAAGAGAATCTATCTGAATCATGTTTGTTGTTTAGAGGGCCATGTTGATTCAATTTTCAGAAATAATTGTTGACACATTTTTGGGGAAAATATGAAGGTTGTGATTGCATATTTGGGGAACTTTCCTATGCTAAAACTACTCGATATAGTTATGGGTTAGATTGATTTTTAGAGAAGTTATTGGTTGATATGATAGATTGAAGCATAGCTCTTGAGGGAAAAATAAAAACAATGGTTTATCACTGTTAGAGGCTAAGAAGATAAATACTGAATTACCACTGTTAGAGGGAAGAAGACAAACAAAGAATTATTACTATTAAAGGGAAGAAGACAAACAATGAATTACTATTGTTAGGTAAAATATAAATAATCAATTGCCATTAATAGATTCTAATCAAGAGATAAAATATGGACACTAAGTTGATGTAATCTACTCTATTGAGTTTATCATTAAGACACATTGAGTTTTCCATATATATTAGGCACTCCATTAATGTTAATATATTGGTTCTTGAATTATCTGTTGAAATGAATTAGTTAGTAAAACTAATGGCTAAAAAGTAATAGTGAAAATAAGTGGAGATACAGATTCACCCCCCTCCCCTCTCAGTATCTCGGTGTGTTTTACTATTGGTAATAGATCAACCCTTCGTACAAGTCTAACCAACTTGAAGGAGATCCTAAGAACACACATGGCTACTTGTGAATGATTCTCTACAAACAAGGCTCCATTATTTTATGGAACAAATTATGCCTTTTTTAGTAAAAGGAAGAAGACTTACTTGGTGGAATTAGGATTTGATGTATGGAGGAGTGTAGTTAATTTCTACAAAGAACCAAAGGATCAAGTAGGGAATAAAGAGAAATAAAAAAATGAAAAGGAAATGAATGCAATCTTCCTCGGGATAGAGCAGATAAAATATGTAAAAGTAATGCATTGTGAAATCGAAAACAAATGTGGGATAAAATAAAAAATGTTTATCAAGGAGATGCAAAGATTCAAGGAGCAAAATTCAGACATTTAAAAGTAGAATTAAAGGCTTAGGAATGATGGAAGAAGAAACTATTGCAACATACATTCAAAGAATTGATGAGGTGGTGAATGCAATTAGAGGGCCTTGTGAAGATATTGAAGAAAGAGATAGTTCAAAAAGTACTAAGAATTCTACCAAAAGATTCAATCCAAAAGTATGTTCCATGGAAGGAATGAGGAACTTAAAAAAGATGACAAGGAATGAGATGCATGTAATATGTCTCACATCTTATGAGATGATAATTGAGGAACTGTCAGGTGGAATAACTCCCGAATTCTTATTATTTCTCCATAGAATGCCTTTATTTATACATCTATGATGACTCTTGGGATCACACATCCGAGAGTCTCTTCATATTCCTAATATTTACAATAACGTATAATCCCGACGGATTATATTCCAACAATTCCCCCCTTAATCCGAAGGGGTGTTAGTAAGTCCGAGCATGTTTCTGAATCTTTCAAACTTTTCTCATCCAAACGCTTTGGTGAAGATGTCTGCAACTTGATCATTTGTGGAACAATGTCGAAGATGGATTGTCTTGGCCTCTACATGATGTCGAATCAAATGATACTTTGTGTTGATGTGTTTGGTTCGATCATGGAATCTAGGATTCTTAGCCAGGTTGATTGCAGAAGTATTGTCAATCAATAATGGAGTGGAGTTCTCTTGTTTTTCTTGCAAATCTTCAAGTATCTTCCTGATCCATACTATTTCTTTCGTTGCTTCAGCTGCAACCACATATTCTGCTTCTGTTGTTAAATCTGTCGGAACTGGCTATTTGTGTGATCTCCATGAGACAGCTGCTGATCCAAGACTCATGGTGTATCCAGAAGTTGATACTCCTGTCTCCTTGTCGCCATCAAAATCTGAATCTGAGTACCCAATAAGTTTGAAGTCATCCACCTTAGAGTACTTGAGTCCAACGTCTTGAGTCCCCTTCAAGTATCTTAGAACTCTTTTTGCAGTTGACCAGTGTCCTTCACAAGGTTTATGCATGAACCTTGAAAGTATGCCAACAACATAAGAAATATCTGGTCTAGTTGTTGTAAGGTAGATAAGTCTTCCTACAAGTTGTCGATACTTGGTCGCATCCTAAATTCTTTTCCTTCGCTTGATGTGAGCTTCATTTTCTGTTCCATTGGAGTAGAGATAGGGTTGCATTCAGTCATGCAAAATTTGTCTAGTATTTCTCCAACATATTTTTTCTGAGATAGGAATATGTACTTATGATGTTGAGTGACTTCAATTCCTAAGTAATAGTGGAGATGTCCCATATCTGTCATTTCAAATATCTTTTTCAAATCTTTCTTTATGGATGCTATATAGCTCTCATTGTTCCCTGTCATCAAAAGATCATCTACGTACACCACAAGATACACAACAGATCTTCCAACTTTCTTTATAAATAGTGTTGCATCATCAAGATCAAAATGTTCGAAATTTAACTTCAAAAGATGCTCGGTTAATTTTTCATACCATGCGCGAGGCGCTTGTTTTAGGCCATACAAGGATTTGACAAGCTTGCATACCTTTTGTTCTTTTCCTTTCACAACAAAGCCTTCTGGCTGAGACATGAAGACATTCTCTTTCAAGTCTCCATTCAAGAAAGCAGTCTTCACATCCATCTGATGAACTTTCCACCCATTTTGAGCAGCTAAAGAGAGTAAGGTATGGATGGTAGCCCATTTTATTGTAGGAGAAAACTTTTCTTCATAGCCAAATCCTTCCTTCTGTGCATAGCCTTTTGCTACAAGCCTCGCTTTGTGCTTGTCAAGTGAGCCATCTGATCTGTATTTGTTCTTGTACACCCACTTGCAGCCAATTGGTTTGGTTCCAACTGGAGGGTCAACCAGCTTCCAAGTTCCATTCTTCATGAGTGCATCATACTCATTCTGCATAGCTTCTTTCCACTTAACTCGAGTAGAAGCTTCTTCAAAGGAATTTGCTTCAAAGTTAGCAGATAAATTAAATTCACAATCAAATGATACATCCATGTCATCACCTGAATTATCTGCTTCTCCTCCATCTTCATGTCTTTTTGAACTTCTCGTTCCTGTCTTTCCAACTTCATCGGGATGGACACTTTCAAGTGTCTTTCTGGCCCATTTAGGAATCTTCTGTGATGGTCCTGGTTGATCAGCTGGTGGTGCTTCATTTCCTTCAAGGTTGAGTCTTCCAATTCTCTCAATCACATCATCCAGTTGAATCTCTTGTTTAGGTGAAGTAGCAGGAACTTCTTCATGCGTGGGAGTTGGTGCTTCATATGGAAATTCCAAAGGTTGATCCAGAATAGGAATGC